>JAOXXN010000175.1:4689246-4721963 GCA_026770055.1 Myrmophylax atrothorax | reverse complement strand
GAGAGTCTTTATCTGCTCTGCTTTTAGAAAAAGTGTCTGAGAAAATGCTGGAGAAAAGATCGTCTCTGATATTTACTGATAAAAATGTAATCTTTCTTACTTTGATTTCTTTCTTTAAACAGCTATTCTGGACTAGGGACAGCAACAGGCTTTAAAGCCATTTCTTTGAGCAGGTGGCCAGCCAGAACTGCCTGGTGCATTGGACTACCTTAACACAGCCTTCAGGTGCTGGTGTTTGGCATGGCAGGAACTCAACTCCAGTTGTGTCTGACCTGCCCCCTTCCCATAAGGGGCAGAAATTGCACAGGGAGCTTTGCCTCAGCACCACTGGCACTCTCATTTCCTCCTTGAGGCCTCCAGCTGAGTCCAGTGGTGATTCCCAAGCTTGTGAGCACGGCATGGATGAGAAAGACAGACTGCAACAATGGCTTCTGCCCAGAGCATGCACCCGCATTCCTGGGAGATCAGGCTCCATCATCTCCTAGTCAAACTTCCAGCTCCATGTTTCCTCCAGACTACCAGCTCCATGTTTTCTCCACTGCTGCCCTTCACATTCAGAGGACTTTCCTTTAGGCATTCAGAAAGTCATGTCATTATCCTCCTTTGTTTGCCACCTTACAACTTGCTTTTATTTCCTTCGAGGTGATGCAGTGCTGACACCTTTGCCTGCCTTGCTGACAAATGTTTTAGCCCACTATCACATGTCATTAGCCAGCTTTTGTCTTTCATCTTTAGTCTACAAGTTTTTTTGGATAGGCAGCGGTGTCTCATTTGGCAGAGGGCAGTGGGGTCAACACTTCATGTTCTGTAAACTGTGTATGATATTTAAGTATATGATGCTAATGTTTTCAGCACAGTCCTCCTACTAGTCTGGTCCACCTGAGTCATAAATCTCTGAGTTGTCTCACAAAACAAGCAGAAGACCTAATATTTGAGGAATGCAAACCACATGTGCATCAGCCCAGGCAGCATGGGCATTGCTAGCAGGGAAGGGGTTAATCCTGCCTTTTTTTTTCCCTGCAGTCCCTGCCGGGTGGATGAAAATGAATCACATTTCATTCTGCTCTCAGTCAGCCGAGATTGCTCTATAATTTTGTTTTTAGTCATTCGTGACTGAGACCTTCTCTGGCAAATTTAGTCACCGAATGTTTTTGCTGTTTAGCCCCAGTCGTTTGAAATCTCTGGGGAAAGTGGGTTTCATATTGCGACAGCTGAGAGATGAGCAAGGGGAAAGCTGATGGATGTTGATAGTTCAGGCTGATGATATTCAGTATCGTTTCCATATCCCACATAGCCAGGCAGAGATACTCAATTCATTTATTCATGATCATATACAAAGCATTTTAGTCTTCAACATCATAATAGCTTGTGACCTTAAAGAGACACAGTCAAGTACTTTTTGGGCCAGAATTTAACCTATTGTAGAAATTGCTATCTGCTGAAAGTGGTATCTAATAATAGCTGCAGCCATTGCCATTCATCCTGCCATCTCTCCATACTATACATGCATTGCTAGTGAAATTAATTTCAAGACCATTAGAAGAGATAAAACTGTATCATTTTCTCTTTTAGCAGAAGGAGAAACTGAGGCACAAAAGTTAAACCACTGGCCACATACACAATCAAGAACAAAATTACACATAGGATTGAGGTCCTCTGTTCCTGTTATGAAGACAAACAATGTCTAACACATGCTAAGCAGTTAATTTGTGTTGTTAATCTGGACTTAGCTCTTGAAGGAAAGTTTTAGAAAGAATTTGAGAAAGAATAACAAAATAATTCCTAAAATGCAAAAGCTCCCTTTGTCTGTGCTTTAGCAGCATTAGCAAAGAACTATTCCCACTATTTCCAGTGATGTCACAACAGCTTTGACAATGGCATTCTGAGGCACAAACAGGAAAACAAATAAAAATGAGACATGAAAGTATTCCTTTTTCACTCAGAGAAAGCTGGAGGGGCTTGGGAGGCAGAGGGGGAAGGCAGAGACATGTGCATCTACCCATGAGCTTGTGCTTGCAGGACACAATGGCAATCAGTGTGATGAGAGACATTTTGTTCCCCACTTTCCAAGGGGAAGGTACCAGCGCCACACTGTCATGCAGCCTCTCTAATGGAGTCCTGGCTCACTTGTCATGATCAGGAAATAAGTCTGCAGCAGGATTGCAAAGGGCTGTGGCACAGCCGGGGCGTCCAGGCGTGTTAGTCTGGTGAGACCCTACGGTTTCTGTGGAATGGTGCTGGCTGGTGACAATAGGGGCTGATGGAGAAGGCATTTCCATGAAGTTAATAGCTGGCTGGTGGAGGTTAGGGCCTGAGGCCATTATTACCATTGTAAGTTCTGGAAATATAAAAATGCAGAGAGAAAAACTAAAGAAAATTGCCTTTTTATATATCAGAGAGTTTAAAGTTGAGCTGGCTGTTGCCATGGCTACAATATTCAGTTTGCAGTCTTTAGTTATTTAAGACCAGGGGCTCGATCTTGCTGAATCAGTGAACTCAATGGAAACATGTCACCCAGGCTCAGCGGGGGGAGAATGAAACCACAGTAGGGTGGAAGGAAGGGAGAAGCCATTCCCATTCCATTAGAGATCACATTCCCTGCGTTCAAGGAGGCTCTCTGAGGTGCAGTAGCAGTGCCTCTGTGAGGAGATGGGAATGGATACAGACTTCTGTGAACTCCTGAGTTCACATGCCAGGATGCTCCACACCAGCTTTCAGTTTCTCACAGCACAGCATGGGCATCTTTGGAATGGAAAAGACTGGGAGGAGGGCTGATAACCTGTTTGTAAACTCCAGCAACTACCTAAATATGTGCACTATTGTAATAATTTTTAAGATCAAGACTTCTTAGAAGGACTTTTCTCTAGCAGTTAGGCATGGCTCAGACCATAGAATTGGTAAGGCTGGAACAAACCTCTAAGAAACCTGAAATTCCCAGAATGGGCTTTTCATGGTTTATCTAGCAATGACAGTTTGTGCTCATGATGGAAGACTGAAGTTTTCCCAGTATGGATGTTCAAATTCCTGTTAAAATGGATTACAATCCCTTAAAGATCTCTGTCTACTTGGATTAAACTGTGAAGTCAAAGAGACTGTGAAAGAGTATCAAGAAAATGCAACCATTAGGGATTTTTTCCCTGTCTTTACTTCTCTTTCAGTGGATTCCCAGGAGGACATGCTACCAAACAACATCTTGAGTTGTAAAGCACTGTCTTGCAAAAAAGTGGGTCCCAACTATGTGCCTTGATGTCATTCTTCTGTTTCTACACTTGCCAAAGAAGAACCAGAAGGATTTCACAATTTTTAGAGAAAGAAACAAGAGGAGAAAAGTACAAAATCAAGTTATCCAGGTCAGAGACAGTACAGTGTGCATGTCCTCTGTAGCAGTGCCCCAGTGTCACAAAGTAGCTGCTCTTCTGTACAGAAAACAAGTATGTTACAGGTTTAGATGCCATACTGAGAAATGCAAATGCCTTATGGCTGCAGAACTGACTACCATGTCAGAATTCGAGGTGAAAATGTATGGATACAATTCTCTGAGCTGTGCCTGTCTCCTACAGTGCATCTATTGGCCTGGCTCTATAAACATTATCTCAGAAATGAACACAGTAGCTTAGTATTTATTCTAATGATGCCATGTCCCAAAGCTGCACTGGAATGCCCAGGATTGACTGTGGATCCCTGCCCCCCAAATTCATCTTGCAGGCTCATCCTAGGGATATTCAAACAGTTCCCTGCATCTGTAGGCTGGCTGTTTCCCTGCCTTTCTGACATATTATGTGCATTCCTTATTGCCTCAAAAATAATGATGGTCATATGTCCCCTTTGAGCCATCTGGTTGGGATGTGCTGTGGTCTCTGGCTTTTCCTTCTCACCAGACAGGAGGCAGAGCACTCCCCAGATCAGCCTCAGAGCTTCTGCCACCCCCAAGTGAGACTAGATAAGAGTGCCCCATATTGAGGCAGAGACAGGAGAGTTTTATCAGGAAGGAACATGAATCAAATGAAAGCTTTGGGATTTCACTTCAAAAGGAGGATGCCATTAGCAGCCCCCTTTGTGTTTGCCTGCATGGGTGGGCAGGCATTTTATTAATGTCCTGAGCAAGCAGAGGGAATAGCTGACTGTATGTGGTTAGTAAACAGCACAGAGACTACATTAGTGTGAAAATAAAGGATTCAGGGGGCAGAAGGGAGATTTCCAGAAAAATTAAACACACAGAGATGACCAAGGTCTTGTCTCCTCCGGGACAGCTACACCAGTGTCATCAAAAACTCTGGAAGATGAGAGGGGAGAGGTCTCTCCAACAGCTAGACACATCCTATTCACCACCAGCATCACTCCAGGCTTTCTCCCAGCTCCTCTCCCAAGTGCAGAGCCCTTACACACCTCCAGCCTCTTTCCAAACTGTGCTGAGTCTCCCCTTTGTGATAAAAACAAATACGATCTAAGTTTCCCATTCAGAGCTGAAAGGCAGACTTGGATTACAAGCAGAGCACCCCACAGCCTGTGGAAGAACAGGGGGTTGCTCACACTTCCTTCCTCCTCCCATGAGGATGCTTGTCCAGGGGGTGTTAGCAGCAGTTCCCAGCATTTATGTTAACATTTCTCTGTCTGCTTTCCAATGATGCAGGATCCATTTGGAGAAATAAGTGTGCTAGGAAGTAGGAAAGGGATGATTTCCCCATTCATTAAATCAAAACAACTTGTATTGGGAAATATTGAATTTTTTCTGAAGATGGATGAAGCAATTGAACTTCCTTTTATAAATGAGTTATTTTTTGTTGACTGTTGCCACCATTGTGTGTGAATCTTTAGACTTACAAATTGCTGGATAATGTTGGTTAGGCCAACACATGTAGTGAGAAAAGCTGTTGAGAGTCCCTGGAAGAGACTTTTTTCCTGTGTCAGCTCTGCCCCTCTCCTAGAGGCTTTCTGCCAGGGAAGAGAAGTTTCAGTACTCATCACTCTGCTGCATGGACTGATGTTTGCTGGAGGTTCACCTGTTCTGTGGGTCAGAGGCACAGGCACAGTCTGTGCTTATGGCCCATCTCTTTAGCACATTTCTTTGCACTGTGTAAATCTGGATTTTATATTCCAAGGTCACCTTCAAACTCACCACTGAGCAGGATGAGGCCTGGGATATTGGCCCAATTTCCTGTCCCTAATGTGTGACTTAATACACCACCTCAGTATATCCTGTATATTTACATAGGAATTTTATACAATTTATGTATTGATAGGTAATTTCTTTTCTCTTTGTGTCCCAAACTTGAATTTCCTTTTCCTCTCTCTCTTATCCTTCTTCCATCCTTTCTTTTCTTTCCCTGAGCTGTCAGTACTAATGAACACAGAAACATCTCTATTTAACCCCTCGACATCTTCTGCATCTGAAAACCCTGGTAATGGCTTATGGGAACCTTCCATTGATTGGGTTAATAGAGAATAAAATTGCCTCACAACTGTATTTTTCTCTGATTTTAAAATTGTGTCCCCTATACCAACCAGTTGTTAAAGGGAGTTGTTAACCCTTTCATTATTCTAGTCCTGATGGGGATCCCATTGCCTTCTCTGAATGCTACCCAGTTTGGAACTGAGGTTCTTGGGTGGAAATTCATAAAACCCCTAAAGAAAATATATGGCATTTCTGTGAAGGTAATGAAAATTATCTGAATGGAAGAAATATCAGGAAGAAAACTATGCAGTAAGTGTTAGAGAGGGTGAGAGTGTGGGTTTCTGGGGTTGGTGTATTCAGCCACTGGGTTGCTGCATTAAGCCCCTCCTATAAAGAACTCAGCCCCTTTTCTGTCTTCACTGGAGTTAAAGGAAATGGAGTCCACCATCTTCTTATGACTTCTCTATCACCGAGGTTTTGTCAAAATGCTAAAGAAATGTAAAATGTTGCCTGGCTGTGCTGCCACCCTTTGGAATTACACTTTCTGTGTGCATGGCTCATGCAGCATTTGTGTGGATATACATCGTGCCCTGAACTTTTTTCAAGGTGTTTGTAAAGTGCACATAGAGGATTTTCTTATGTCTCTGTACTGCCTGAGACCATTGCAACAGTGAATGAATATGGACTTGTCCTGGTCACCAAAACAAACTGCCAAAGAGCAATTCAGCCGGAAAAATGGTCTGCAGCACATGTGAGAGTCTTACATATCTTCGAGATCTTCTTCCTCTATCTAATGGCATTACTGCCCTCATTTCTAGTCTTTAACAACTTGTCACAATGGGAGATGATAACAGTGACATAATTTCGTATAATAAACATATGTGCTTTCACGCTAAAGGGTCCAAACGTGCTTTGGCAACATGTGTGGCAATAACCATAACTCCCTGGCTGTGGAACAGATATTTGAAAGCACAGGGAAATGTACGTGGAAATATGAAGAAAGAAACAGCACAGTTTTGAAATTGCTGTATAGATGAGATGAAGGAGGAATATTTCATAGTGGTAGGAAGGAATTCTCAAATATTAATTTGATCAGATCAGACAGAATAAATACCCCATCATGGCACAAGGGTCTTTAGTGGCAACAGTAACTAACGATAGCAGCATTTCAATTTCTTTGTTAGCCTTGCAAGAAGCACAGGTCCCTCTAGTTTTGTTGAGGGATTGGTTTGGCACCAACTCTGAGAGAAGAGCTTTCCCTCAGAATAGTAAACACTGTTTTCTGAGGCCCTGCCTCTCTTGCAGGTCTCTCTTCCACAGCCCAGCAAGGCCTGGTACTAATTAGGTGAGGAGATTTGAGATGATCACAACACAGGCAGATACAGCTGCACGTTTCTGCCTCAGTTTTCAATTATTATTTATCTGAGCTAAACAGCTCCTCTGCTACATTGTAGTGGTTCACAGGATAATTTTTCAAATGAGCATTTTAGTTAATATCCCATAATGGCCTCGATATGCAGACTGAACCTCCTAAAAGATTTAGATGTTTATGGTATTTCCCGTAAGAGCTCCAGCTCTTGGACTGATTCCACAGTAATGCCTCTTTCCAGACTGGTTCAGGGCAGTCTATGACAACCCTCACAATATTCATCCTTTCCATCTCAGGAATGGGTTCCCACAGCTGATGCAGATGCTTTGCCTGTCTGCTCTTAATTAGCTACAGATGGAGACCCTTCTTAGACAGCAGAGAGCCTGCTCTAGTGGCAGCATTCACATCCCCAGCAGCACAGTGTCCTTGCAAAAACAATTTGTGCACATTTTCTTTGTTATTCATTGTACGAGACTTGCCCAAAAACAGGGCTAGAAAACAGTCTCAAGCATTTTGTCTTGCAGCTTGGGACATTCCTCCCTAGTGCTGTGAGAGAGAACAGACTCTGAGGATGGGATAACTGCTTCTCCCTGAAAGCCTGGCAGAGATGTCAATACAAGCACTGAAGACTATACCATTGCAGTCCTGATTTGGGCTACACTGCTCATGATTTTCTCCTGCATGTCTTTTAGACTCTTCTTATCCATTGCTGGCGGTGATGGGGGTATGAATCACATTACTGCAGCTGGTAATTTTAGAAACACTGCCTGAGAATGCTGCTAAATATAGAGAGGGGCAAGTAAAAGGCCTTCCTCTCACCAGGCAGTCGTGCAGGTTCTTAGCATCTCATAGATACAGGTTGTATTGTTCCTGATTTAAGACTCTGGAGCACCTTTGATGAAGCCTTGGCTGTCCATTGCAGAGCAGAAAGCTGCCTGGGGCCAGCAGTACATCACAAAGACTGAGAGGTCTCCCAGGGCCAAGCAGCACACTGGCTCTTTGTCAGGTAGTACTCTGCAGATGAGCACTACCACTGAAGGTTTAATTTGAGATCTGCTCTGTGACATTTGCAGGGGATCTTCAGGCTACGTAGGAAGGAAGAAGCATCTGCGTTTGTATCCACAAGCTGAGAGGTAAAACTCACCAGCTGCAGTGGGTGGAGGAGAACAAGTAGAGGCAGTGTAGACCTATAGGCAGGACATGAGAATACAAGCCCTTCCAGCAGGAAGAATTAAAAACACCGTTAAAGGCCAAGTGAATAAAAGTACCACACAGCTCATGCCTGACAGCTTGGCTGCGAGGCCTTTGGTTGCCACACAGGAGATGCCTCTGCAAGGATCCTTCCAGACATCAGCAATTGTAACTCATGATTGTAGTGACACTGTCTCTCTCAAATGGTGGAGAGCAAGGAGGAGTTCTGACAATCCTACTTTTGTGAAGAAAACCAGAACTCTCTCCTTTACTAAGATAGTCTCTCTAAGTGAAGGGTTTCCTGCCTGATCAGCAAACTGAAAGACCTTCCTGAGCAGTCAAGGAGCATGAGATCCAGCAGGAAAGAGAAGCCAGGATTTCCCAGTCAGTAGGACTGAACTGAGTGGGAGTGAGAGTAAGAATAAACTTCCACATGTTCCAATGGTGCCAAAGTAATGCAGCCTTGGTGTGAAGCCACAGCCCACTTTCACTGGCAGTGGAAGGGAGATTTCTAAGTTTCCATGTTTACCAGTTTTGGTTTCCTCCGGGAGCAAGAAGTCACTCTGGAGTGAGTCCCCACAAGTGCTTCTTTATCTGTCAACATTTGAAGGGAATTTGAGAATTATTGTTCCCTCCCCTTTTTTTTTAACCTAGATTTTTTGTTTTCTTTTCTTTTAGATTTCTTCCCAAAGACCCAAAGTACATTCCTCTGCCAAGTACAACCAAGCAAGTGCCAGCATTTTCCTAAAAAATGTCCATTCCCAAAATGGTTTTCTGCCCCCAAAATGTCAGTGTGATTATTTGATCCAGTTCCATTTATACTGGCAGGAAAAAAAAAACAACAAGATGCCGATATATGGCTCCATGCAAATGACATCTTGCAGCCCTGTGATAACCAAGACTTGGAACATTCTTGTACATGGAAAGAGAAAAGAAATGGTGTGTGTGCTTGTGTTCCATGGGTGACAGAAAGGAGAGCCCATACAGAAAAGACCTTGCAAGCCAGAGCAGAAAAGAGCTTTCATCTCCTTCCAAACAGAAAAGAGTCTGCATATCAACTGTAGAACAGAGGTACAAGTTCCTTGCCAATACCAAATGAATCCTGCATGGCAGTGTAGAAGGGAAATTACAGGTCAGTGTAAGGGAGCATTTCTGTGAATCACACTACAAAATGGTGCTCATGCTAAGCCAAAAGCAAACACTTTTTTGCCCAAATTAGCCCAGAAGAGAGCTTGCCTATCAATGGAAAAGAACCTGCCTGAAAATCCCTTGTAGCTGCCCTTGGAGAAAAAGAATGACAGAACCAGTCTTTTCAAACATAAGCCAATTAACAAGGTAAAAGAAAAAGTATTATGATAATTAAAAATTAAAACCAACAAGACAACAGTGTAAAAAATGAAAGAAATGAATAAAAACAATTAGCAGAGATGAAAAAAACAGGGATGGGAATGATATAAATTGAACCTATTATAAGGCACTAATGACATTCGAAAACCTAATTTTTACATTGTCAAACCATTTTGATTAAGTGTTAAATGCTGCTCTTATGAACTTGGCATATATTGTGCAAGAGCAGTAATTTCTGCCTTTATCTTTTACATTTTCTCTGAAAAGGTGCTTGTGTGCTGGAAGAGGCAGCAAGCATTCAGGAGTTGTCAGTGCTCCTTTTCCTTCCTTTCCACATCGCCAGGAAGCCCCAGCCCTGCCTGATAATGCTTCTTTTCACATTCATGGGGAGTGGGACCTAAAGTAGGGTTGGGGGCAATGAGGAGGGAGAGGTGAGAAATGATGAAGACATTGGGTGCTGATGAGAAAAACAGACATCCTTCTGACTGAGAAACTTTTCTCCTTTTTTTTCTTTTTTTTTTCCCCCAAAAACAGAATAAGCAAAATAATTGAAAGAAAGAGAATTGACTTTTTATTGCTTTTTAAGTGCTTAACATGAAGTTTCATCTAGTAAAATTATTGTTATTTTTATCTCTAGCTGCGCCGTTCGTGCTTCTCCCTCCAGAAGACATTTCTCCGGTTCAGGGTGCCAGCTGCAGGGAGCCGCGCCGGGAATGACAATGGCCTATGCAAATACAGTGCATCGGCCGGGAAGCTGCTCCAGAGCACCCAGAGCTGCTGTGAGCACGGCATGAGGCAGGAAGGCCAGGGCTGGCCCTGGGTGTGGCTACTGCTGTTGGTGGAACTGGGAGGTGAGGATGCTCCGCGCATCCCTCGGAGCTGCCAGTACCACACAGCAGGGAGTGACCAGCCAGGGAAAAGAGTGCTGGATCCACTTACACATCAGGAAGGATCAGGGATGCTAAATGTGGCTATCTATTTGGAATTTGTGACTCTGGATCACCACGGCCTTGGTTTCCTACAGTCACTTCACTCTGAAAGTCTGTGTGACTGCCAGTTGCCTTATTTCCAAGCATGGGCTTCTCTTTTCTGTCCAGGCCTCCTCTGAAACTCTCACTGATAGGATTCAGCAACAGAACATACCATGTCCTGGTAGACTGGTGCAAGGGCTTGCTACTCCAGAATTGGTCAGAAAAGTGAGAATGAAGGGAAATTTCCAGTAGAAAATTAAGAATTTTCATCAAGAAAGATACTAATTTTTTTTTCCCTTGACAACTGAGAAAGGGCCAAGAAAGCACTTTGCAGGTTGGAATGAGTATATGTCAGTTTGGACTGTTCCTGGGTCCTGTGCGCTCCTCAGCTCTGTCCATAAGAGAGTGACAAACTTGTAGATGACAGATCTGGGCTAGGTGACAGAACAAAGAGCCCAAATCCAGCCTGATGCCCACATTCAGCACTGGAGAGCAACATGCTTCTCCCCAGCACCTGTAGACCAGCAAGTCACAGTAACTGGGACAAGGGACATGCAGGTATCATGACCAAGGGCAGCAATCACATGGAAAGCGATTGCACAGAAACCAAATTGGGCTCAAGAAGTGGCAAGTCTGGAAATTGTGGTGGGGAGAATCTTTCTGCTTTGGCAGGGCACAAAGTCTTTTTACAGAGACACTTCATCCCTCAGGACAAAAGGTTTGATCACAACTCAGTTGGTGCCAACCTGACACAGGAGAAAAATTATACATTACAAAATGCTGAAAGACAGCTAAAGGGAAGGAGTCAGAAGAGGGGATAGAGAAACAAAAATAAATCAGAATCACCCTAGAGAAAAGAGACTGAAGGTAGAGTTAAAATACAGGGGAACTTTTGGAAGGTAAAGATTTTAGAAAGAAACAAATATTGAAGAAAAAAGAAAGGGTATAAAAAGACAGGACATAAAGCCAGGCAGCATGGTCATTGTCATTTATATCAGTTTTTAGTGTTCCCTTTCCACTGCCCCAGGAACAGTTCATAAACCACAGCAGTTATTATAGGGGTGGTGTCACACACTGCAAACCTATTTTCGAGTCTTACCACTGGGGGATCACATGTGGAACTGGCTTCCATTGCAGCTGACAGGCTTAATAAATTCAAAAAGATCTAGAAGAATGCAGGTGACAGGCTGTATTTGGAATGTGCATGTTCTTCTCTCTTTTTGTTGCACAAAGAAAGGAATGTGAGTCCCCCATACTACCAGTCACCACGGTTTTATTGTAAGCCTTCTAAAATCTGATGTTAAAGTTTAAGCTCTGGTCATGCAATTATGTGAGTCTCTGCTTTCATTTTTTAAAATGTCAGTTTCTACCCTGCCTACCTGTGGAGAAAGGCTTGGAAGCACAAACAGGTACAGACTCAAAGCCAACTAATTATTGATTTTTTTTTTAAGGTCTTTATTTTGAATTTCCAGATACAAACAATGGGCACAATGGCTTTCTTGCAGTCAGCACCAAGGAAAATGTGAAGTTCTTACCCTATTCCTCCACCTTTGAGGTTTAGTATCTCCATGAACTATTTTGAAAAACCCGTAGGTCTTGATACGAGTTGTAGAGTCTTGACCAACCTTTGATTTATAGCAAGGGCCTCATAGAATTGAGTGAATACAACTACAGTCTACAACACTTAGCTAGCTTTTATTACCTGGAGATACATTCCTCATACTTAATATTGATCATATTTATCTTTTCCTTTTATTTAATGTGTCAGATATCTGGAAGTAAGCATTAAATCCTGTCAAAACTGGACAGCTCCACAGTGCAAAGAAGAACCATGACACTGAGGATTCTGGACTGAAAAAGCTGTATTGGAGGTCCACTGAAGAATTCATTTCAGAATGTGAGAGAGGGAGCAGCAACTCAGTAGGTCAAAAAGAGGGAATGCAGGCAGCTGGATCATCCATGCATTGCACAAAAAAAAGCAGTAAGAGTTGAAAAATGCTTTCTAGTCTGTTTCCAGGTGCTGCAGCCACCTCTGATGACAGTGTAGACATAGCAAAATAGATTATTTGTAAAAAGTGGAGAACTCCTGTCAGAAAGAGCTGATTGCTTTGAAGAAGGCCACTACAGCATAGGTAGGATTTCCCTGTTAGCTCTCCTCTCAGCAGGTGCCAGGTAGTCCTGTTGTCTCATGACAAAGAACAGTGGAAGTGAGGATTCAGTGAGAGTTAGGAGGACTTCATCCCCCTTGCTAGTTACCTCCAGCTCCTGTATTTGTGCCTTGCTGCAGGAACTTGCTGTTTGATTCTCCAGTGCTTTGCTACAGCTTATCTCCAGCTGTGCACCAGGAATATCAATCATGCCAGAGCTGCAGCAGGGCAGGAGGGATTGGGAGTATTTGCCTTGCTAAGGCTGCTCTGGGTGCTTGTGTGGATTCTCCACTCCAGCCCCAGGAGACACTTCCATCACAGCCACGACTGCCAGAGCTGTGGTGCTGCTCCCCTCAGGACTGTGCTGGAGACAGGGCTGTGACACAGAGCTCTGTGGCAGCACAACTACCCTGCAACCTGCACTCTGTGGAGTATGCAACGTCTAATCCATGTGCAGTTTCAGTTTGGAGAAAGAGGGAACTGAGGCTGCCGCTTCTTCAGCCAGTGTGCCTTTTCCATTTGCAGAGTAAGTACTGTGGAAAATTTAGCACAGACAAGCAAAGGCTGAAAGGCTGAGTTGTTTAAAGAGTCAAACCTTGAGAAGAAGCAAATTTCAGACAGTAATTCAGGTCTGTGTGATCCACATAAGGACTTTGTTTGTGGGATCTGTTAGCCAAATAACCTACATTGAGCAGGGGTGTAGAGTTGGCCATATGAGCTGACAGAGATCCAGATGCCCAGATACAGCAGACAGGAGAAGTGTGTGCACATGTACACATCTGTCTCTGTGTGTGTTCTTGCAAGACAGAGCAAGCCAGCAGACCAGATGTTTTATCTTCTGCCACCCTCCTAGTTCTTCTTAACTTAAAGTTTTAAGCTTTCTTCCTTTCCACCCTCCTATTTGTGTGATTGCCCCTCTCTCCATCCAGTTCCATTCAGTGCTTTGGCAGTGGAGATCACTGTCTCAAGGTTAGAGAGAGTGAAATGGCATCTGGCTGGTAGATTCATCCTCATTCCCTCTGTGGCAGCTCCCTGTGGGCTCTGAAAGGGCCAGTCATTTGGGCTCTGCTTCAGAGTGCAGACCTCATGGCCTGAGGAACAACTTCTGTCAGGACTGTATTGGACTAAAAGAATTTGTCATCACTGATGGGACAGTGCACATTGTGGAGCTGGGCTGTAGGAGGGAGAGGGAACAAGGTTTAGGAAATAGAATAAGAAAACTAAATGAACAACATGGTAGGATTCCACCTTGTAGGACAAACTGGTACTAGACATTCTCATACTTAGCAACTTCATTGTTTTCCTGCAAAGAGAGAAATCAAAGGTGGTAGGAAAAAGGCAGTTCTAATGTGCCCTGAAGTGTGAAGCAATCAGGCCTAGGATTTCCAAACTGGTTACCTATTGCAAGGACATTCCTAATGTTGGATTTAATGTTCTTGGCTCCTCTGCCTAAGCAGAAACTGGAACATTAACTCTTCATAGATTTATTCTCCAAGATCTCTCATGGGACAGTTGAAGGGGGCAGAAGAAAGGCAGCATTGTCTACCTAGTAAGAAGAAAAAGGCAGCAAGCAGCCCGGGTTTATCAGCATTTCTGCTACTGACTCATTGCATGGTTTGGTTTGGTTTTGTCTTTTGCTTCTTCACAGCACTCTTGTAAATATGGTGGGTGTATGTAAATAGCCTCGACAGGCTTGGATGGAAGCCATGCAAGAAAGGAATTTATAAGAGCATAGCATGATACTACAGAGCCTTAGCATAAAATCTGGAAAGACGTGGCTTCCCTAGAGTCCCTGTGAGACACTGTCATTTGTCCTTTGTCACTGCGGCTTCAAGGCCTGACATTTAGACGTCCCTCCTGTGGCTGGCTCCTGCTGTGCTGTAAAGGGGATGTGAGCAGCACACCCCTAGGATGGGGCAGAGCCCTGCAGAGCAGCAGCAGTGGGTTTGGAAGCAGGGAGAGAGATATTTGCACTGGTCCCAGCTGAGGGGGAAGTGCAAAGAGAGACTTACTGCAAGAGGCCACTTCTCTTGATGGCGAGTCTGGCAGGGTGAAGGTCATACAACAAAAGGTTCTTTTGTGTTGTGGACTGTCAAACCTTCTCTGGGTCCCTTAACTATAGTGTTCTCCCTCTCCCCAAGTCAGGCTCTAGTTGTGAAGTTCATCTTTGTTTTATAAACATGATTACATTTCTAGTACCTCTGTTTACAACAAAAAATTGAAACTGTAATTTGTTTATTTGTTTAAAGAAGGAAAAAAACAGGAATCATGTGACTTTTTAAAAGAAAAGAGTCTCAGATTTTTGGTACCTTACTCATGATTCTTGAGGGCCTGTGACAAGCATTACTAAGTGGGTTAGTACTACCAGTGTCTCAGATTATTAAAGATAGAAACTGAAAACTAATTAGGAGTTCATGTTGTTTTCTTGCTCTAGTGTTCCACTCAGCTGGCTGGAGTGATACCAGCCTGTTTAATTTCCTTTCCTTCTGCTTGTCAGTTCCACTGTCTGTTTTTCATATTGCTCCCAGAAAGCTCCTGGTTCATGGCATATTTCAGAGAGGGAAGTCCTCTGTCAATATCCAGCGATTCTCCATCAGTTTAAAGACAGTGAATAGGATATTACAAATGTCATTTTTGCTGATGGTTCCAAAACTGTAAAGCTTACATTTTTGCCTGTACATAAACATTTATGGAGACCCATTGTGCTTGAGCCAGTTGGGGCCATTCTCTACAGTTGCAATATTCATTATCAGCTCTTTCCAGTATCATTTTTCTCTATCTTGCTCTTTCCCTTTCTTACTCTCTCCTCCCTATGTCTTCCCCACAATTTTGTCTTTCTCATGCTGCCTTATACCAGCCATGCCCTTTTTTCCCTGGAGGCCTCCTCCCCTGCAGTTGTGGTTTCACACTGCATTGTGTGTAGCCCTTCCTGCCTGCTGTGTTTCCATCTTTGCTCTTCTGCTCTCCTTCTTGTCTCCTGTACCTCCCAATTTTTCTCTCTGCCTTTGTCTCCTGCTGCCTCATTCTTCTGTCTCCCAAGGGCTGCTTTCCCAAAAGAAGCTAAGTCGAATTGATCTGCCATTTAATTGCCTGATGTGTTCATTGCCTGTGCCTGCTGTTTGCAAATAGGCCTGCCTGGAAGTCCCTGGGGAAGGCAAGGTTGTGTGGCAATGGGGGAGGAGGATAGATGGGCTGGCAGCAGCTCAGCCAGAAGGCGCTTCCTCGGGAACAAAACACCTGCCAGTAACACCTGTGCTCGTAAATGTTTGCTGCCATCCTTGGTCGGGCCCCAACACTCGGAGAATGAACGTGTCTATTCCGTGGCATCAAACCAAGGCAGCTTCCTGGCTTGTGTGAAAGCTTCTAACTAGCACTTATAGCGAGCACACCATGTTCAGGTGGAGAAATGCAAGCCAAGAGGCACACACCGCTGCAGTTATGGGTACGAGCAAATGTGAGTCCTCCTGACAGACCAGCGGTTTCTGCTCCAAGGGGTCATGTCACTGCACCTTCCCACGGGATGGGTGGGTTGCACAGAGGTGTGGATGAGGGAGGCACATGATTCCGTCTTGTTCTGAAATCTTCCCCTACAGAATTTCAAAGGACTTGGTCAGATTCCGTAGCCCCCAACCCTTATGGTCTCCCATGCAGGCAAGTAAGGCTCCCTCTTTGCTATCTGATAGGTACCAGGAAGTCATTGACTCATCCAAGGTCATTGTAGTGATTTCTACTTGCAGTTAAAACGAAATCACTGTCCTCTGCTACTAGACTGCAGATGCAGTCCTTTTTCTCCAAGGGAGTTGAAGAAGGACTATGGTATGAACAGTAGCAGACCCATTTAAGCAAACCCATTGTCTTTGTAAAAATCTCACCTATGAATTCAGCTAGTTTGGATTTAACACCACCAACTTGATTAAAAAATATGCAAAGTTTAAACACCAAGACAATTGGTCTTGCCAAGAGGCAAGACTAAGGGGTTTTGCACTGATCAGGGTGATGTCCTTCCCTTTCCCCATATTTCTGCATGTCTACCTAACTCGCTTGTTACAGAAGGAAAATTGTGAGTACCATCCATCTACAAACACACTGTGGAGGTTTCACTTCACCTCAGTGTAACAGCTGGATGAAAGCCTTAGGCTCCTAAGGCTTTGCCAATTAATGACATTTTCTCCTCTCTTTAAACATCCCATGTGACCTCTTACGCTTTAGGCAGCAAAGCATTCATGCAAGAGCAGGCCATTCACTAGCACCCATCACACTGATTTTTGCTGCTTTCCTAACCACTGTCCACGCTGACCTTTGTTGTTAAGGGAATAGGAACAGATTATAGTGTGTGTATGGAGGAGAGTATTATGTCTGCTTCACCTGATTGGACACTAGAAATAAAGGAATAAGTTAATATGGAATAATAATGCATAAGAATCCCAGAGCCAAACTGAATTAACCACAGCAAGAACTGGCCAGTTGTCTTCATTGCTTTTGTGGAGCCATATCATTATCTGCTCTGCACCATCCAGTTACTGGCATGGTCCAAGTCCTCAGTTCATATGGGATGGGCCTTTGTGGTGGGCAGGGCTGTGCACATAAATCCATGTCCTTCTATTGTTTCTTCTGGGTTTTAGATGTGTGTATTCAACAGAAGAAATATTATCCATCTGTTTTTTACTATCTCCCTTTCTCAGACTCCCTTTCTGTCCTCCAAGGCCTTCAGGTTTCTCTGGTTTATTCCCCTGTTCTCTCAGCATTCATTGTCAGCAGGCTTTCTGAGTAAGAAGGTAGTTTTTCATTCTGCATGTGAAGTGTGGCCCTGGTCCTGTTTGGATCCTGGAACTGCTGCTGATCATCTCCAAATATGCATGTACAGCAGTGAGTGGCTGTGCTGGAATGTTTCTGTGAGACATGTCCATGGAGGCAGCAGTGAAGATGTACACTTGGTTCCAGGCAAAGCTGGAGGATCCCTTTTAATTTTTCTCCTTATACTGAGGATTACACTAGGAAAAAAGATAATATGTGGCATAGACAGAGGCTGACTTTGGAGGTGGATCTTAGGGATGGTTCTTAGGCTGATGATGCAACACAGAGCTCTGACTCCCTCTTCCTAATAGCTGGGATAACAGGATGGCTGCATCTGTCCATCAGCACAGAGCTGGCCAGCCCTGTCCTCCCAGCTCTTCTTACTTCTTACTTTGAGCTTTTTGCACAGAATACTCTCCAATTTAGTACAGCACTTTGATTCAAAAAAAATATTTAAGCTTGCACCTCAGTCTCACTGAGCCAATGGGATTTAAACAAATGCTTAACCTTAATCATGTCCTCGAGTATTCTTCTGAGCTGGGCCTTTTGCAAGGGTGCGAGTCCCAGGGAACTTGTAGGAGTTCTGCCCTCTTGCATGCTGCTCCTCATATACTATTGATGGAACAATCTGTTGCTCATTAATGCTGCAGATTAAGCCATTTTGCCCGAGTCTGTTTTTTCAGTAGACATTTTAACTGCTTGTCTTATGATATATTTATTTGATTTCCAGTGCCTGGTTACAATATGACAGGAAATCTAAAGTAGGTTTAATAACCATTTATTCTGTCTCCTCAGGCATACATTGGCTGCAGGAGGTGACATGAACTCAGTGTTGGCATTGAGCTACAGCACTGATGGCCATCCTACAAAATGAAACAGAGACCCAAAATGAGAAATCTCCAGTTGGAAATTATCATCATGTAAGTGTGAAAGATGGGAATCCTTCCACAGGAGTTTCAAGGAGAGATTCCACAGGAAACTGTGAGGAAGGTTCAGGGCTCTTTCTGCTGGTAAGTGGACTGTTCTTTGTATCTTTCTGAAGGAGAAAGGGTACAATTTCAGGATTAAGAAATTTAGGTTATCACTTAGAGCCTCTGAACAGAAGCCCCAGCTGTAGAACAGATATTCCCTAGGGATCCCAAATGATGTCCATGTGTATGTTACCCCAGACTTACTGGCCTGCCTGTCTGAGATGTATCTTTGTGATTGATGAAGATGTGGAAAGAATATTGGACACCATGGAGGTGACAGCTTTGGTGGAGGCTGTTTGTTCTTCCTTCTCCTCGTGGGCATTAGGGTTTTTTGAAGCATTACCAGCAAATCAGTTGTGAGGCACTTCCACACTTGTCACTCCACACTTGTCACTCCATAGTTGTCACTCCACACTTGTCACTCCACACTTGTCACTGTGTTGGTCATGGTGTCATTTCTTTTCATGCCTTGGCAGAAAGTTAGGAGGGTTTCCTTTGGCAGATGCTTTTCATGCTCCCTAAGAGCACTGATTCTTTGGTGGATGTGTACAGAGCTCAGCACCCCTGCCCAGAGTCTGTCTGTCCTCTTGGGAGGCTGGATTTCTGTGTGGTCAGGACACAGCTGTGCACTGGGGTACATGTTAAGGGCACCACTAAAATGTATGTTAATCATATTAGACCAAGGTCAGCAAGGCCAGGGGACTACTGGCTACCAAAGAAACCTTCACTGAACTGGGAAAGAAGGATGTCTGTACATTTGGTGCAGAGAAGTTCTGCTGTTGGGCAAAGAGTAGTGCGACACAGGAAAGCCTTTACAACAGGTTTGCTGAGAGGTCACAAGAAAAACTGGACAACGTAAACAAATTCACCATTGGAGCACATCCTGATATTAAAGCTTTTCTTGGGGTCCGGTTTCGTACAACACTGTGAAAGGGCAGTATTCCTCATCCTTCCCATGTTCTGGTGCATTCAGAGCCTGGTGCTTGTGAGCCAGGGGACTCTGCCAGTCCCATTGCAATGCCTGCCCTTTCCAGAAAATCTCTCCTGCGAGGTATTTCACAGCATCCGCACAGCCATTATTCCAACTGTAAATCCCTTGGTGCGCCGCATGCCAAGAGAGCCTCTTCCGAGGCAGGTGTCTCCCTGATTATAATCAGCAGAGAGGATACAGCATCCCGGGAGCAGCAAAGGATACAGCCTTCCTGTGCTCACAGGTGGCAAGGACTGCCATCCACCACTGTGGCTTAGGCAAAAGCCCTTCCTCTGGATGCCCAGGAGCTGTTATGGGAACAGCAGCTCTGGGCACTGTGTCAGAGGAAGGGCCAGAGACGTTTTATCACTTTCTCACCATGCCTGTCCCCCGTGGGGGCACAGCCCTGACAGCTTTGTATCCATTGTCTCCCAGGAAGAAGGCTAACAGTAGGAAGGTGGCTGCTCGCAAGGGCTCAAGAATTAATTAGGAGGGTTCTTACCACTGTTTAGATGCTAAAAGAAATTATGTCCAGGGCAAGAGCTGTCCCATGAAAGGACCATTAGCTATTTCACTAAGCAGTAGTACTATGTATCCTTAATATATTTCCTCTGCTGAGCATTGCTAAGGTATAGGAAGGAATGAAGTATTCAAGGATCATCAGGGATTTCTTGACTGGGTTGTAAGATAAAAACTAGAGAAATAAAACTGGCCCACTGCAAGCTCCTCTTCACTTTGCTTTAGTTATGGTGCTGATTTTGCATCATCTCACTCTGAGGCTGACTGGGAGGCTGTTTTAGCACCAAATATTGTTCCCCTGGTGTAAATGGTACAGAAGGTTTTAGGAGACAGGCACTATGAAATTTTGCATTCCCCTTCATTTGGATTGAATCTGTGAGGGCCACAAAAACATCCAGTGACTTTTGATCCTGAATGGAGATGAAAAGAGTTTATCTGCCACTTTGCTCTGTGTCTGAAGATATCCAAAATTGCAGTATTGTGAGCTCTGATTTGGATTTCTGGCAGCACAACACACGAATTAGATAACTTGTTCTTCTTCCTAATACAATTAGATAATTTTGTGCTGTTTCACCAACCTCTTCTTGTGTGACTTAGGTGATGAGTCTGTGTGTCTGGGACAGGTTTAATGCCTACCCACCCACAGGTTCCTCTTAAGCTGTCATTCTACACTGTCATTTTATCAGAGTTCCCACCTGAGGCTGTGACTGCAGTGGTGTGCACTCAGTCTGACTTTCAGCTTGAATTCCTTCCAGCACTGCTGCTTTACCTGATTTTGTTATGCTAATTTACAGGTGATCTCACAAGTGTTTGAGGAGACTAAAAGGAGGCTGGAAGAGCAGCCAGGCCTGACCCACTGAGCTTAACCTTAAGGGAAGCTGACTGAAAAACCTGCTTTTACAATGGAGGGAGGATGTTTCACCAAAAACAAGAGGTGTTTCCATGCTGTCAGTTCCCAAACAACTGAAAATCTGTGCTCAACACTGCAGGGAGAAGGGGAAGGATATTTCCTTTGCCTTGCCTGTATCCCCATTTCAACACACTCAAAAGTCATGTCTGCAGGTGACCCACCAAATCCTCAAATTTAGAAGCAATAATTTTCTAAGCTCTATTTTTCTGAAGGTCATGTGGTTCTCAAAGCAGAAGTATCACTGAGAGATACAGTTCTAATTGTACATGAAGGTGGTCTGATTAATTAAATTTAAATGAGTCTTCCAATCTAAAAAGCAATAGTAGTCCTTCATAGTTGGACTGCATAATTTTCTATGCCCTGTAATGATTCTGCTGTGTAATTTACACTTTCTCTGAGGATTAGCTAGGCTGATTTGGAGGACTTTACACTGGGGGCAGGTGGGGAATTACCTTAGCTGCAGAGTGGAGCTGTGCTCTGGTGCCCTTTGCTGCTTTTTCAGGAAGCATCAGCTCTGTCAGAGCCATCACCATGACATTGTCTCTCACATTTTGCCACAGTGCTGAACAGCCCTCTTCTTTTTACAGGAATATCATGTTGTCTGGGAACATGGGCTGTGTTGCATTTAATTTTGTGTGTAAGGTCCAGGTAGTATAGAAAAATTCCCAAACAGGCCTAAAGTGATGCAGCTGCCTTGGCTGTGCTGCTGTAGCTCACTGTTCTGTGAGCAAACGTCCCTGTTCTCTGGGGGTGCACGTGGGCTGGAGCTCAGAGACAAGGCAGAGAATGCCAGTTTCTTTGAGAAGCAGCTGGAACATGTAGCATTGTTTCCATTACTGGAACATGTAGCATTGTTTCCATTACTGGGGTGCTTATTAACAAGGATAAAAATCTACTATTTATTTTTGATCTTTACCTGTGCAGATAGCTTGAAATTGTCTTTTCCAAGGAACTCACCCCTTTTCTCTCTGAAGAATCTCTTACTCTGATTACCTGTTGTAATGGAGGCTCTGTATGGGGCTGCCTTAAAGGACTACTCAATAGTTTCAGAAACCACAGTTCTCTGTAGACAGTATCAGCTGCTGCTTTCCTTGAGACAGCAGTTCAAAGCAACACATTTGAGGTCTACAGTAGCACCTGACCTGAGCCCAGGTTTTGTCAGTCTGTCTTTCATGCATCACATTTCCCTCCTGCTTAGAACTGACAGCAGGCTGTTACCAAAGCATCCTACTGGAGTCCTTATAACTCTGCTCCTCACTTTTACCATGAATTTTTGATTTTTAAACAATGCACCATTTACTCAGCTGTAGGCTCTGTCTTAGAGGGGAGTCTGAATGACATAAGGTACAGTGGGATTGCCTAATGAAGGTTTGGGCTCCAAAGAAGCTGAATATAGTCATATGCATGTTTTATAACCTCCTAAAAACCCTTCCATTTTCACTAGAATGTAACCAGAATTTTGATTATTTGACCAGACATTCTGATTTCTGTCCCAGTTTCCAGATCTGAGAGATTCTGGACTAATAACCATAATTCATACAAGGTGGGTATTCATACAAGTAGTTGTAGTTCATATGATACAACTAAAGATAATTGGTTGTTTTCTTCCAAACTGGAAAGAACGGAAACTCTTTGATATCACTGGCAACTTCCCATCTTGCAGTTCTCTTTGAGTATTAAATTAATTTTATTTGGCTTTACATTGAGTATAACCATTTAGTGGCCTCTTTCTGTCACTCATTTCAAGGGGAAGATCTTGAAGGTCTTTTCCAACCTTAATGATTCTGAGATGGGGACCCTACACAACTGCTTAAGTTGGATTTATAGGTCTACAATATGGGCTTAAATTACAACCCTTGCAAAGCTAATTTTGGGGTAGTACAACCAGTAATCCACCTGACTTCCCATAGTTGCTGAAGTTGTTATTTAGGCTGTACCCTAATGTTTCTGCTCCCCCAGTGACCTCTTGCTAACCAGTGTCTGGTTATTTAAAGAGCTTGTTTCAGAGTTCTAAGTTTTACAGAATTTTAGTGTGTGGCAAGTATGTCAGACTGACAGACAAATAAACGAGTCCTCTCTTTAATGTGGACAGGTACAGCACAAGCAAACCATGTAAATTCCTTCTCCCCACACACTGCCACTTTGACTCAGTCCTGAACCAGATGGATCTCTATGGAGGTGGCTCAGATACCTCAGCCCTCATGGCCAATTCAAAGCAGTAGCTTGAAGATCCACAAATTTGGAAGTATGGACTGATAACTTCTTTCTTTAGTGGTGTAGGTGGTTATTCAGTAGAAGGTGGACTGAGATCATCAACCAGCTTCAGGTAATAAGTGTCCATCAGGCCTTCAGTCCAACATTCCTTTCTGTCAGGTTAAAATCAGGGGCACAAGCAAAGATTTTTACCACAGTCCTTTCTGAGATTTTTCTCATAGCCAGCCTTGAGGCTTTTACAGAGCTCCCTAATTGTCTTTTGCTGTGTTGGAAATCTGTCTCTCTACTAATTAGCCCACTACTGGAAAACATGGCTGGCCACTGCTACAGGCAGCATTAGGCTGCCTTTCACCAATCTGTCATTGTCCTGCCCGGCTCTGGAGATGGCACTTTGCTGCTGCCGGCTTGTGTGTTAGCAAGGCACTGAGGAACTTACAGCTCATCTTTTATATACTTAGAAAGGACTGTCAAGATGATGCAGTGTTGTCTCTCACTCCCCCTTTTCTTATTTTATGTAGAATTAGAGCCCACGAATGTGAGGAAAAACAGCCATGGCTGCAGTCAAGGCATTGTGCAAGTCTTCCTCCCACAGCAGTGCTGCTGCAACTCAGTGTAGTTATTTTTTTTCCAAATGTGGCCTCCCACACTTTGTGCTAAAGTCCCTTTTCCAAAGCAGTTTTCAAAAGTCTTCTTCTTGGTTCTGACATGTGACAGGACGTGAGATGTGCTTGCACAGGCACTCTCAGTATTGCAGCATTCCAGGTTAGCAGTCATCTTTGTGAATGCACTTCTGCAGATCCTCAGTCCTAGACCTGGACCTTTTCTAAAAGATAGTTATAACCCCAACAGAGTGTGTAACAGCAACTCTCAGCTTGGTTTATTGAGCTAGGATGGCAGACAACTAATCAGCCTGGTTTATAATTGTGGTGAAGGCAGGAGAGATAATTAGCCCAGGACACAACAGGCAGCCTTTGCTCTCAGACTGTCTTACTAATGACTGATCTGCTGTTGTCCTTTGGTCCTTTCTGCCTGGCTGGGACACATCACCTGCAGAAGGAGACCACAGGGAGGTAATCTGACTAAAGTGATCTTCTGTGTTTCTGGAATGAGTCTAAATGCAGCAACAGCAAGTATTTCAAAGCTCTTAATGAAGTGACCTTTCTGCACATTAGGATATACCAGAAGAGATGGACCTAAACAATAGGATGGTTATAGGTGTCTCATTGCTCTTTGTCTAGACAAGCCTTGTAATTATTCTTTGTTAACTAGCAATAACCAGATAAAATATGAGGCCCTCTGTGAAAAGCAGTTGCTGTAGCAGACAAGATGACTTATGAGGGCACCGTTTCAGCAGCGTCATCGAAAACATTTTTGCATTGTTCTGAAGTGAGACATGAAAGGTACAACATTGTTCTTTTGGTCTGATAAAACTGCAGGCATGGTGACAGCTGCATGTAACAGTGATCATTTAACACCTTGTTAGTCCTCAGAGACCCGTGCAGAGCTACAGTTGTGTTTTACCTGGCGAAACGCTCACAGGCAGCCGTGTGAACAACTTCCAAGGTAATAGTTGCATTGGTTGCACTGGCTTTAAATGTTAAGGGAATTGTGTATCTCTATTTAGGTATATATTGGGCATCTATCACTGTGGCATTTCTGGAATTGCAGTCTGTGTTAATCAGGAGGCCATTATTAAACAGCCACAAATCATAGGCACAAGTAAGCAACCTTTCACTCAGCTTTGCCTCCCTCTTAGTTTCCTGTAGTTACCCAGACTTACACTCTGGCTGAAGCTGCACAGACATGCAGAGGTATCTAGCACAGAATCACAAGCAGGAACTAAACATGTCATTTCAATATCTAAGGACTACCGGTTCCTCAGCAGCAAACCGAGAGACTGAGAGAGCAGCAGCGAACGGGAGAGAGAGAGATGAAAGGACGGGAAAGCGAAAAAACTGAGGAGGGGGAGCAGTTAAAAGAGAATAGATAATCATGGAGAGGAAGGAGCAAAACAGAAGCATGAATGTTTAAATGAGGCAGGGAGAGAAGGATGGATGGAGAAGGATTAGAAGGTGAAAAATGAGAATGGAGAATTTCCAGAGGTAAATTTTAAATAGAAAAGCATACAACAAAAGGAGAGTTTCATTAAAAAGAAAGAAGAGAATTATCACAAGGTAGGCACAGGAATGAGCATCTGCTGTAAAGAAAGCCCAGGACTGGAATATTGCAAAGAGCACAATGGGGTCACCCATGGCCAACAATTTGCACTGTTTCTCATTAATGCTGAGATGCTAATGGCTACCTTTCCCAAATGTGCTCTTTCCTGGGGTACCCTTTCTTTTTGAAATGTTCTGCTTCAAATACAAAATTGAGGCAGTTTCACCTACAGGGATTCCATCCCTGCTGTGTTGAGCTTTCAGGTTGAGTTGGCTGTTCCAGGTGAGCCTGAGTCTTTATCTGTCAACACCAGGCTCTTCCTTTAATGTATGTTACCTGCTTTCATATTATTGTTATTGCTATTTTTATTACTACTACCACTTTGTTCCTAAAGTTCATTCAGACCTCGATCCTGGTCAAATTCAACTGCGATAATCATTATTTTAAAGAAGTCTTCAAACAGTAATAAGCAAAGGAAATAATGTTATCCCTCAGTCCAACAAAAAATTGTTTGAAAAATGTTCTTTTCATCAGCCGACTTCCATTTACTGAAGCTGTTCCTGGAAATGTTTGAATCAGCCAAAGAGACAAGATGGACACATAGCAGTTCACTAAAGCTGAGCTTTATCTGGAGGACTTTGTTGTTGCAGTATCAGACAACCATGCAGTCTGATGGCTACAGACAAAAAGCAAATTGGACTTGTATCACTCCAGAAGGATGATCTCTGATGGCACAGTGTTTCCTAATACACTGGAGGCATTAAAAGAGTTCCTCCTGTGGACTTCCTGCCTCCACAGCTCCAGGGGGTTTTGAGCAACCACAGAGGACTATCTTGAAAGGCTGATATGCCTCAGACCCAGAGCCCTGTAAGATCTCAGCCACTGTGGTGGGCAGACTGACAGCTGTTTATGATGCCAGCAGATAGAGAGTCCTGAACCTGCAAAAATACACATGTGCACATATTTTAGAAGGAATGTGCCCTCTTGGGGTATATGTTGTCTTGGGATGTGTGTGTATGTTGCTGCTGTGTTTTCTAGTTACTTTTTCATGGTTCTTAAGCCTCTGCTCTTTTCAATTCCCATTGTTCCCCCCCAGTGCAGCCACACAAGACCTCGGGTTAAGCTTTCCAAATGAGCCTCCACAAACTTGACTAGCCAGATCTCCACAGGGAACAAAGTCACGTAGATTTCTGTGACAAAACCCATTGATCTGACAGGGGTTGAGATAAATCTGCCTCAAAAAGTTAAAGCAATAGAAATCCGGATCCGCGGTGCAAGATTTCAGTGACAAAAACAGGGAGCTGACAGGGACTCAGACAAATCCATCCATGCTGAGTGACTCTGCATTCGTTCCACACACAACTGCCTGCTTAAAGAGATAGTGATGAGAGATCCCCACACAGCATCTAACACAGCATCTGCATTTGTTAGGAGATTAGTGTCGGGAGGGAGAAATACCCAATTAAAGAGGTATTACTCTGCCATTGGGGGATTGGGAGTAAGTAGCAATAATCATGCCAGCCACTGCCACAGTAACACTGCAGTGAAGGAAAAAATGGAATGCAAAAGAGTTTGAAGAGGAAAGAGAATGCAGAGCGTATTCACAGGTTTGGAACAGTAGCAATGAAACAGCTCAAACAAAGATAACCAGCTCAGAGGCCAATTTAAAAATGTATGGGCTCAGGACAAAAAGCAGTCTGCATCATTCAAGGTCCATGTTTTCCTGTCCAGCTAGGAGAGTTCTAGTTTCTACAGCAGAAACAGCAACTGCAAGGTGATAGAAGCTGGTGCTCAGTGCAGGCTGTTGGTGCATTTATACTGCTCCAGCACAGACTGTTTAAGACATAAGAACATGAGACCGTGAGGAATGCCTTCCTGGAGCAGAGGGCTGTGGGCCATCTGGTCAAGGGTTCTGTTTCCCCCACAACAAAAGGACATGCTCTTCAGGGGGGTCCTGTGAGCTGTGGCACTTTCTGCTGTTTCCCTGCCATGTTCAGAAATGTTAGATCAGTGGTGCTAGTGGATAAATCCCTGCCCTGTTTTCAGTATCTGCTTGTGGATCTCTTCTTGAATTTGTCTAACAACTTTTGAACCTGATGGTGCCACATTCTTCCTTTGCAGGGTGGCTGGTAACTTTTATTTAAAAAAAAGAAAAACAAAACAGGAAGGAAGGATTAAGAAGGAGACTTGTGGCTAGAGTAGTAGCCTCATACTTGGAAAACTTGGACTCCCATTTCCCGCTGTTGTAGGCAAGGTGCTAAGAGTGAGGGGTTTAAGATTCTTAAAGATGATGATTTTCAGAAACAAACAGTATCTAATTCCCATTGAAATCAATCACAAGGAAATAGACTCCTCAGGGCGTTTCAATTCAGCAATTTGAATTGTAGTTACGCTTTTCATAGTTTGAAAAGTGCATCAGCCAACTCTGCCTCCGTAGGTTTCTTAAGGATCTTTAACAACTTGCCTTTAGCCTCCGTGCCCTGACCTCCTAGTTCTAAGGAGAGGGTTAGAGCTGCCTGTCTCAGGGAGGTGTGATAAGGAAAAACACACCAGAGACCTTGATCAGTTCATCTGCTGAGGCAGAGGAAGGACATGTGAGAGCCTGAACCATCTAATGAAGATTGAGAACTGTCAGAGGTTCATGTTTGCCAGAGGCACTCCACTGAAAATCAGCCAGTGAAATGGGCAGCTGCCCCTTGCACACTCACAGGGAGGCCCTGCACAAGTGGCAGTGGAACCATAGTGTAGCTGGAGGGGAGAGGAGGTGTGGAGGTGAACAGTGAAATGCAGCCACAGGGATGCTGCAGACAAGGCCCTCTTCTCCTTCTCTCCCTCTTCTCCCTCTCTCCCTCTCTCTCTCTGAGTCTGAAATGTTCCAGCTATGCTGAATCCACCCAAAGACAGCTGCCTGGTGTGGGGTCAGCTGTATCATCTCACCATGTTCCCCAACTAGGGGGAGTTCACAAGTGCTATATGGTCTTGATACACCTCTGCAAGACCCACATCAGCTGGTGTTAGTGCTGGCTGACCTGAGACTTCTGAGGTGGAATGCAGGCCTGAGACAGAACACCACCATGGTTGTCAAGGCACTAACCCCACATCCTCAAATAAAAACAGTTGTCACAAAACTTGACACTCACTAGAAAATCCCTGTTTGCACATGCTTGCTGTGGAACATGTCAGGGAGATACTGCCTGTGCAATGGTAGAAGAAGGTCCTGTTGGAGTTCCCTTCCAAAGGCATGGGCATTTGTCTTGCTTGCTTGCTTTCTCACTTGCTGTTCTATCTGCTAACCATTCCAACTGCCCATCTGCTTTCAAGTTGCTCATCAGCTTTCTTGCTTAGGAATCTGAAACAGCAAAAGCACTTCATGCGCTGAAGTAATTTTTCTGGAAGGGATGAAACAGTGCTGCAGCCAGGTATTCTATTTACAGCTCCGAGCACAGACTCAGCATCCCATTGTTGTCACTGTAAGCACCAATCTCTTCAGATGAGCTAAATGGGAATGGCTTTGATGTGGGGATTTGCCTTTTAGGGAGCATACGGTATCAGTTAAGGCAGCATAACCCACAGACCAGAAAACTCTTGGCTTGCCAGATGCTGGCTGAGTCTGGGCCAAGCTGCTGAATAAGCAATAGTTTTTCACTTTTGTCTTCCTGGCAGGTTTCAGCACTAGCTGCTTTAAACAACTGGGTGCCCTTAGACTCAGATCTAATGCTGCAATAGATGTATTGTTTCTCTGGTGTTTTACACTTTTTGACTTGCATCTAAAGTAATGTAGAACAAAAAAGTGGGTATAGAGAGTGAAGCTCCGTGGTTCCCCCAGGCTGTAGTTTCCTGCCTTGTGGTGATGTATGGTCTGTTAAGAGGGTGTGTGTGAGGGTGTGTGTGTGCTTTAACCTAATCTCTAATCCCTCTCCTGGGACCAGAGGCATTTAGTTAATAATAAAAGTGTTATTTTGGCCATATGTCTACTCCTTACCCTGGTTAAAGGGAAAAAACTTTTTTAGTACTTTTTGAGTACTTTTTCAGTACTTGCCACATTTATAATGTTCTCTATTAATTCAGAATGTTCTCCACAGTTGTATCATATTTGTCTCATATCACCAAGTTTCTAAATTTGTGATAACTGGCACCTTTGCACTTACAGAAAATAACTGTTTCACAGTGTCAGGCACCCCAGTGGGAAAAAGCTCCAAGTTCTAGTCTTGACTCCCCCACAAGCATTTCGTCTTCTACTCACTGTTTGACTTGTGGAGATGCCAGTACTATTTCAGGTCTGCAACACAGGTGCTGAGTGCCCTGAGAGGTTCCAAAGCTGTGTAAAGCACCATTATTATGGCTACTTTTATAGGTAAGAAAAAGCATGTTTGCAACAAACAACAACAAAAAAGTATTTCCAAGCATTGAATGTGATGTACAGAAAGACCTATATTGCTCAGCTGTTATGGTACCTCATACCAGTGAAATACAGGGTGTTCCTCACGTTGTATTACAGCTGCAAAATCTGTTTCCTGAAATATTAGGCATGCCAAACAGTTTGGATGTAAATAATAAGCATGTCCATCGTTGGCTTTTTAGAGGTACAGGAAAGCCATTGTGAACATTCACTCTTCAGCAGTAACTGTTGGGTGTCTCTGTGTGCCCTGGAAATTAAATTTATCTGTAAACAGGTTTCCTTTGCTCCACTTTGGACTATTTTTTCGAGAGAGGTTAAGCTGTACTTCAAGTATCAATGAGCACTGGGAACAGAAAACAATTTATAGAGAGTTTGATAGCAATATTAATCTGAGGTGTCTGCATCAAAACACCACAACCTAGGCATCCTAAAATCCAGGTACAGACTTAAAGTCTGACATATTTAATAACACTTAAAGAAACTACAAAAGTATAGATATTTAATTTTTTGAGCATAATAGACATTCACACTCTCAGGGTTTTTTCATACTTTTCAATGCAGTATTCTAGAAATTTTATTTAAAATTAATTTACTGTTTAATTATGCAATCCAGACACTGGAGCTTTATTGAAAGGCTCAGATATAGTTATGTCCCTGATAAAATAGGTGAGATCTGACAGTGCCATTTTAGGGAATTGAATTATTTTCTATGCTCCTTTTCTCCCCAGTGAGTTTATTGTAATTAAGAACTAGTGCTGTTAGGCTGGTATCACTGTTTAGCTGTACCCTAAAATAAACACATGCAGAAACATATTCTGACTGGCAGGCAGTTTGGTCTGCAGGAGGGAGCAGACTTTTGGGGACAGCAGATGAGCTGTGTCACTTTAATGGGGTTGGTTTTGTTCAGGTTCTGTAGTAAGTCTGGAGGCCGCTGTCATAAGCAGTGTCCTCTCTCAGGCTCCAGAGGGATGGGATTTTATGCAGGAAATGCTGCCATTTCTGACAAGCAAACTGTTCTTGCCCCCTTAAAGTTTGGCCTAGATATAAAGGCAAGAAAAGCCATGAGCATCCAAAGTGAAAAGATAGCTTTTTCATTCCACGTGCCAGACCTACAGCACTCAGAAACATGAGTTAATTGCACAGCGGTCAAGAAATAAAGCAAATATGGAAATGTGTAGTACTGTGCAATCTGCAGCCTTCTCACTACATCCACCCCCTTCCCTCAAGTCTGAGCACTGATCACAGCAAAGTACTTTTTTCTTTTTTTTTCTTTTTTCCCCCTTTGCTTATTCTGTCAAACCTTCCACATCCCAACCCCCGTGTGTATAAGGAGCCCCTCACTGGAGCTGGTGAAAGGCTTCGGTGCACACAGGCACAGGAGACACAGCACTGTAAGCTCAGTCACACGGGATGAAGAGACAAAAGTAAAAACTCAGGGGAGGAAAAGAATTGGATTTATTTTAGTATCATGCTGCTGGTATGGCTGTCAGTGTTCCTTGGAACATGTACACATTAGAAGATGTATTCTTTATAAATTTTTTATTGATTTTGTCTCAGTGACAGTGATTAATAGTATTTTCATCCAAAGATGTCACTTCTGCCAACAAATCTGAATTTTCCCCTTTCCATGATTCCATTCTCCCAGTGCCTGGAGAGGATTGATAGGAGAGGAAATTGAAGCTGAGGGGGAATGTTCTCAAGGACCACACCATCACCATATGTGACTCCATTAACCCAATCAAGTTCCTTTATTATCACCTCTTATTGCAGCAGCATTTTGCATCTGCTAACTGGGGGCATCTGTGTTAGGTTTCTATATGAATGACAGAAAGGGGTTTCTTATTCCAAAGAATTCAGTGCATAATGAGCTGTGCACAGGGATTGTCTCAAACTGTATTCAAAGACTATTAGGACTACACTGCTTGGAGACTGAAGTATTTTATAGCTTTTTGAGGACTGAATGTAAATGCTGTGTTTATTGGAGAAGGACTCTGCCAGATTTCGTTTCTTGGGCAGAGAGGCAATTAATTTCTAATCATTAATCAAACAAAAGGTGATGCAGCAGCAATATATCACTTTCTACCTAGTGCTTGCCCCTTCTAATTTGTGTGTTGAAATGTGGTCTCTGTTGGTCTATCCTTTGGTATTAAAGCTGAGGAAAGCTGCAGTTCAGCAGTGGCTTTTAACTCAAAGCAGATTATTCATCAGAACTGAAAGACTTGTTTTCCTATCACTTCCCAAAACTGGAAAAAGAAAACTTTTTTTTTTCTTTTTAAGTTCAAGCTCAGAGCTGTATGGTTCTTAGCTGACTACCTTCTTTATGGAGCTTGGGGTAAACTGAAGTACCTAAATATCTCTGTGAGCTGTCTTAAACACCCACTGGAGTGGAAGAATAAACATAGTGTGTGTTACTGCTGTGCCTGTGAGTCTGCAGCTATATCACTATTAAGGCTGAATGCTGTGAAGGGTTAGGCTGCTTCTGGAGTGAGAGATTCTCCAAACATCGTGTGGGATACCAAGAAAGGGAAAACAGCTCTTACCAAATGAAATTATTTCCCTCCAATTTCTCCATTGAGTTAGGAAAACCTCCCAGGAACAAGGAAAGTTGGCATTCTTTTGCCTCTGAACGTGAGAGGATTTCTGGGCTATCCATTGAGAGAACAAATCAATAAGTAAAATGATTGAGGATGAAATTGAATGCTCTTTGCCTTCGCTCATCAGAAAATGGGAATGTTTTGTGGCTTCATTTACCTGCTGTGGACACAGTTACTGCTGTGTGCCAGCAAGCTGGTAGTGCTGGGTAGTATTAATATGTTGAGAGGGGAACATACTTATCCATCTCCCCCTGCCACATTCCATGAATGCTGCTCATGTACAGTCAGCTGTTTCATCCCTGTTTCGTCGGTGGGTCTCAGCCAGCAACCTTAAGGTGCTGAGGTCGGAATTAGCAGTCTGCATCAGAGGCTGTGTCCCCAGCAGAGGTTTTCCTCATTAAGTGATGATGAACTTCTGTTTTCTAGTAGGTTTGCATGTGCTTGTGTGGGTTCTCCATAAACTATTATATTTTGTGTATCCCCAAAGGATGTGTGTGTTGTTTTCCTGTAGGTGTGTAAAACTGTGCTTCGAATTTTCACACAAAAGTATTTGCTTTAGATACATCATCTGAGACTGAAGAGGCAACACTGGAAATATTTTTGTAATAATTACTCATGGAAGGCCAGTACCTGAACATGTTGGAAATTAATTTGCTGGAATGTGTGTGTGATAAGTGTGGATGCTGATGGTATCTCAATGAGTGCTTCCCTTAACTTTTACTGAGTCTGTTTAATGAGGAATATACAACAACACTGTAATGTTGAGTTAATG
>JAOXXN010000175.1:4631284-4689146 GCA_026770055.1 Myrmophylax atrothorax | reverse complement strand
TATTATTTTGGAGGACATATATATAATTGCAGGGAAATAAAACATCTGTGCAATGTATATTGCATATCTGTATCTGTCCTTAATTGTTACAGTTTTTCTCTTTGGATTTTCAGAGCTAGAGACTGGGGGTTGTTATTGAATCTTTATTGCTTCTGAGATCCTAGATTGATATTTGGAAATAGTGAGCTCATCACTGATATGACTTTGCTTTCTGTGCAATGCAGCTTTAAATTTCTAAAAAGTCAAGGCAGTATCTTAAAATAAGATGCGGGTGCAGACTCCACTTCCTGGAGCCTTCACTTTTGTTCTTTCTCATTTTTAGTCTAAAATAAGTCATTCGGAATAAAAGCCTATTTTTGTTCTTTGTGGGTGGAAAAAAAGCTTGGCTCCCTCGTTTCTCATCCTGTGCACATCAGCGTGATGTATGTACACCCAGTGTTAGTATCTGGGAGATACCAGATAAAGCCTTCAGTTACTTTGATCTACTAGTCATGTGTTAAAAGTAGGAATAAAAGTTCCTTTTTTAAATGCGGAGATTTTGAGATATTTGCAGCATTGTGCTTTCCATCCCTCAGCATTTTATAAACGTGGGATGATAACGTGAAGGCACCACTTGAACCACTGAACAAAGAAGGCTGCCCTTGCTGTAGAGTGGAGTTTGTGTGACACTTGGATGTGAAACCCAAGGGCTTAGGAGGAGCTGTGCTGCTGCCAGCTGAGGGGGCAAGTGGAATTTCTGCAGTCCTCAGAAGTGATCTTCAAATTACAGAAACAGAAAATAGAGCTTATGAGGTCACATCTTCCTTTCCCTCAGCTCCCCAAGGCAGGGTTTTAATACTTAAAGCATTTTTGACAGATGACTGTTTAGCCCATCCAGAAAAATTCAAATGATGGAGACTCCACAACTTCCCAAGGCAATCTGTTGCAGTGCTCAAGTGCCCTAATCATTATTCACATGTAATTTTTGGAAGAACAAAGGCTGACACAGCTTCCATACAAAGGGAAAGGACTTTTAGAAAACACAGTATTGTTAATTTCAGTGGGCTGTTTCTCCTGTGATGTGCAGGATGGTCTCTTCCCAGCAGACATAGGTGTGGCACAGGTTGGGTGCACTGGCTGTGATTTTATTTTTTGTTTATTATTTTGTTCCTAGATGCACACAGGGTAGCTGAGGTGCTCCCGCTGTAACTGTTGTGCCTAGAGTCTGTCCCAAAACAGTCTTTCTTGGGTGGCCTGAGAGCTCTCCCTAATTGGTAACCTTTGGTTTTCCTGGTAGAGAAACACTCTGTGTGGACATCCATACCTTCTGACCCTCCTGTAGCTCATGCAAAGGAGAACCTGAGCTGGGAGCAGCCCAGAGCTGTGTGCCAGCACCCTCTCTGACAGGGAGCTGCTTTTGCTATTGGCTTCCTGGCATCTTGGACAAGGAAGCCACTCTCGGGTCTCCAAACTTTATTGTCAAAATTTTATTGCCAAAATTTTAACTGCTGACTGTTAAATTTCACTATTGCATATGGTTTGGATCTGTTGCAAATTAAATATGACTTCTGAACCCCTCTGTACAAGGCTGTCTCCTGGACGGGGTCTGAGAGCACCTCCTGAGCCAGGTCAGGTTGCTTTTCCTGAGCTCTCTTGGTGGCTGAAGCAGATAAAATCTTCTCTCAGCTCTCATCCTGTCGGGTGTTTCTGGGCATCCACAATATTTTAATTAAAATGACAAGATGGATTAAATCCAATAGCTCTAGGTTATACAAAAACCTTAGACCTGAGTGCATTTTTAGGTACCAAAGAGTTAACTGCACACAGTTTCATACTTGAATGGAAAAGGAATGACACCTTTTTGTTATCAGCCGTTTTGGTCCTGTCTTTTTTAATCATTTCAGGCTTTGAACTCCTGCTCTGAAAGAGAGTCTCTGTCTCTTCATCTTCAGTGGCTGCCAGGTCTGAAGGCCTAATCAATGCAGGTTATTGATAGCAAATCAATTAATGCAGACAAAGGATCAAAATTAAGGAGCTTTCACTAAATTAATAAGTGATTCCAAGTCTTTTAACAGAGTGCCTGAGATAAGGGCAGCTCAGTCTTCTGGGACAGCAGCCTCCAGTCCTGTTTCCAAAGACAATCAAATGGAGAGAGCAAGCTGTGCTTTTACATTTTTTCCCCCGTTTAAATAACCTGTTTTGTTCAATAGGAAGTGCTTAAAGTCTGAGTCCAGCAAGCTTGCCAGGAAGCAAGTCCTAACTGAAAAGAGAAGATTTATCTGCATAAGGATGTCATGGTCTTGTTCAGCAAATTCAGGGAGGACCAGATGTTTCAAAAGCCAGATTTATATAAGATTTCAGCCAACACCAGAGTTAAGGTTTGCTTCAATAGCAAATATATTTGAAACTGGACTGGATATGCCCACAGAAACAACTTGATGCTGGAGAGCCTGGAATAATTTGGAGCTCCTGCCAGACCCAGCCCTTCTGTCCTATGGGAGGACCTCCTGGGTGAAGGTGGGCCAGGCTCAATCCAAAGTCCTTGGAGTTCGTTTCCCTGCCCTGTTCCCTGTCAGGAAGGATGAGACAAGATGCCTGACACTCGTAGTACTTCCAGCATCCTATTCCCATGGTCCTCAGCTTCTCCTGGAGGACTGAGTGGAGACCTAAAGGCTTGGGGTTCCCTACCAGTTAAAGCAGCTTTTCCACCTTTCTTCCTGGTTCAACCCAGGGAAACAAATGATCAGTGCTGTGGAGGAGGAACAGAGCATCTCTGGCAGTTTCCATGAGGGTAGTGCTGCCTGCCATTTCCTCCTATCTTCCTGCTTAGTAAGAAGGGCCATTCTTTGAAATGCCAGAATCTCTCCTGCTGTGACAGTAATTAACAAGGATGAAGATGGAGCTGGGAAGTAGATTACAGGAGCATAAATTCAGTGTGTACCTCCCTGAGGATGCAGAGCGGTTCAAGTCATTCCATGAGTCTCCCTGTGGAAACACCATCTCCCTGTTAGGGCCGGTCTGGGTAGTGCCAGGTCCATGTGCCACTGGTGCTTGGTGTTGTCCAGGGCACTGGATGCTGATCCCAGAGGCTGTGCAGGCTCTGTGGGCTGGAAGCAGAGATGAGAGTGGTCTGCTGGCATTGCCAAGACACCATGAGAAGGGAACCAGTCTATGCACTTGATCCTGTGATGCAAATTCTGAATTAAATTCCTGTAGGTTTTGGTCATAAGCCTAATTGCAAGCCTTCATGTGTTAATACTTTTTATATGTTGTGCAAAAGATTCCTCATGACTGAAATGGCTGCAGCTTCCAAAACTTCTGCCTAGAAGCTTATGCCAGAAGTGCTAATATTTGGATAAATATATGGAGGTTTACAAATGTAGCCCTTGTCATAGCTGATATGTACCTGTAGAATTGTACCTGAATGTCAAGATTTATTGGGTCAGATTTCATGTAATCAAAGGTCACTTCTTCCTGCTACTCTGTCTACTGATCCCTGCCTGGCTAATGCCACCCACTGCCTGTCCTATTGCTGGCACTGAAATCCAGTGCTATCTTCAGCTGCCTCTGGACTTAAAACAGCAACACAGCTGATGTTTGTTGATCTAATCCACTGGTGATGATCTGTTCCTGTCAGAGTTGTGCAGCTGGACACGTGTATGGAAGCCAATGGATGTTGTAGTTGGCACTGCAGCCCAGACCTTGGGTCACACCTGAGAGGAGGAACAGGTTAACTTGTCACCCTGAATCGGGTGGATGAGCTGCAATACTGTGGAAAGTGGCTCTCTGAGGGTACAGCACTGCCAGTCTTTGTTTCTGTGCCTTTTGGGAGAGACTTCCTTTGCTCTACTGTGTCTTTCTTACTCCAGGCAGGGTTTGCAGCCCTCAGACGTGCAATCCTTTGCCTCTCTTCCACTGCTTTCAGTTTCCTCCTACAAACGCCTGCACTGACTGCAGTTCTCTGCAGCCACATGGCTCAGTAACTGCTTAACCTAGAAATTCATTGCTAAAAAGATCTGACATCATAACACCCTGGAAAAGACTCCTCTCTCCCCCTTCCCCCTCACTGGTCCTTCTCTTTCCTTTTCCCAGGATATATGAAAAGCTGTAACTACTAAATCAAAATCTATTTGATTTTTGTACTCCCTTGATAACTGGGCAGCTGATTCCTATCACCCAGCTGAGGCTTATCTGCTGCCTCCAGCTTCCCTGCTGCAGCAATTGGTTCCTGTGGGGACAGTGCTGGGTTATAAAGTGAGACTGATACCGTGGTTAGGGCCTTTTGCTTTCTCACTGTGACCATTGTTGGTGATATGTTCCTGAGCAAGTGGCTTGGTTTTCTCGAGGACTAGAAGAAGAGCTGGACCTCTGGGATTTACAGGTTCAAAGATATATTTTTAATGCCCTTCTTTTTTTTCTTTAAGTTGTGAAGTGATGTCAGGAAACATGCAGGGTCAACAGCATAGGCTAGAGCCAAGGTAATGGGCTGGTGGTTTTCCTTTAGCTCTTAAAGTTCCCAGGTGAGATCTTGGCCTTGTTAGGCAAGCACTGACCCACATGTGTGTTCTGCATTTCACTCTGTTCTGAAAACAGTTCTAGAAGAAGAAAAAAATGCCAGCTGCTGAGCTTAGTCTATTACTTGCTAATTTTTAACTGTAATTGTAACTTTCTGTGACTTTTGAATGAGTTTACCGGGGTGCTGAAGAGACTGTAGATCCATATCTGCACAGCTGGGTGTAGGTAGCTCACTCCCAGCCACATAACACCAGCAGGATGTGGGAAGAAGAGCATTCCCACCCCATCCCTTCTGGCTCAGTCATGTCCTGACTGCATTGATTCAGCTCTCTGCAGCCACTGGAAAGGCTGCAGTCATGTTAGCACCTCTTAATAGCCAAGACAGGAGATCAGGAAGCAGGGGCTGCCACTGCTATGACCATGCTGGTATTATTTGGCTATCCTGTCTAATTAGATTTCTGTTACTCTAATTGGGCACTAGCTTGAGGTGAGAGGGAAATGAGTTAAAACAAATTGCCTTTTTTCCCTGGAACGGAGCAGTTTGGGCAGTGCAAGCAGCTGTTTTTGGCAGTTCGGTTCAAAATCAGTTGGCAGTGTAGATGAAGATGCATTGTGCAGCCCCAAGGAGAAGGGTAGTTCTTTGCAATGGGTGGTGTGAGAAAAATGCTGAGCTGAGGGAAGGGAGGCAGCCAGTGAGACTCAGCCAAGAGGCAAAGATCAGCTGCAAGATGTAGGAAAATAAAAGATGAGATAGTAATTATAAGGGCTTGTGGGAAAGGCTCCTGTATACCTATATCCTATATATATGCCTATGTATAGGCTCCTATATACCTATATATGTCCTGTCCCTGCTTTGGCAGCAGTGGCTCAGGTCATATAGAGCAGAAAAGAGGGTCCACAGCCATCCTGCCTCTCAGCTCTCGTGGCCAGCTGCTGCTCTAAGGAAGAGTGTAAGGCCACCCTTCACCTCCTTCTGCATGGCTGTTTTTAGAACTAGCACAGCCAGGCTGGCCATGTGTTTAAGAGTAGCTCTGCTTACAGAGGAAGGCAAGCTGGAGACTTAACTCCTCACTTTTCAGTTTCTCCCTCTCTAGAGCTGTGCAGTGGTGATGCTGTCCCCCTTTGCTAACAGCACCCTGTGGCACAGCGATAGCCAGGCACTGGCAGGCTGCCTCAGCTTGGTGCCACTGGATTGGCTGATCCTCTCTCTGCTGGGTTGGTCTGCCATGAGCACATCAGCAGATCAGTCCACAGGTTAGCTCATTTCAAAACTTCCTTACTTCTGTCCAGTAACTAATACAAATGAAATAGTGTAGAACATGGTGAGTGCTCCCAGACTGGCTGCTTGCTATGTTGGGGTGTTCATAAAACCTTCACCTCTGCTGATAAATGTTACTTGGCATTGCTCCCAAGCAGTTGCACTGATCACTGAGATAAATGTAGGATTTTCTTGCTTTCAAGTGGGCAAAGCTGTTCCAGTTGGTGGTTTTTGCAACAGCCTAGAGCAAGCCAAAATCCTAATGTACTGTAGGGCTCCACAGCTTGGCTCTGATGCTGACACTTGGACATCCAGCAGGATCAGCTGGATGTGTCTGAAGCATTGCCTGCTCCTGAGTGGGTTACAGGTCCCTTCTCTGTATCCAGGTCTTCAAGAAGGAGGCATTGTGGTAATATTTTGATGAACCCTGGCAGTTCCATGGTTTGAAACAAATTCAGGAATAGGTGTTTGCAACAGTGCTGCACTCAGAAAAAAACTCCAAACTTCATGTGTGGGTAGTACTTTTCTATAGTCTAGACAGATTATTTTACACTCCAAGACTGTATAATTGCAAGTGGTCAAGATATCAAAGCTCAGCTGTGGCAGCAAATGGCCATGTGCCCTGTTATCCTCACTGAGCAGTGAAGTGCTTTTGTTTAAACCACCAGAATGAAAAGCTGTCTTCCCAGTGATTTAAACCAAAAATGCTCTGTTCTGCATTAGGCTGAATTAAAAGGGTGTGTTGTCACAGCCCAGCAGACACACAGTAATTTGCCAAGCCAAGAAACTTCACTGTTTGCACTCACATGGCCATGCCACACTTCTCTGGCTGAATTAAAGCGACTTGATCACAGCTGCATAAACACTTGAGTTTTAAAAAGGCTTTTAAAATGCATGTGCTGGTATTTGTGTGCACATATCAGACCTCAGCACGCGACTGCAGGAAGTGGATGTGCAGACACCTTGGCTTCCCTTCCACAAAACAACCTGTGGTCATTCCAGTGCCACGTAGGTACCAGGAGGGTGCCTTGGATTTGTGCTCTTTACCAGTGGGTTTCTGCAGCAGGAGTGGAATCATTGGCCAGGAATTCCTGGCATTCATTCCTCTTTAGTATTGATGGCTGAGAAAATGTTATGGTGGTGACAATGGGAATCTTTTTTCCTGTAAGGAATATTACATACATATCTATTTTATCCTGCCATCTAATGCCCTCTAGGTCCAGTGTAGAGACCACTCAAAATCCAGAGAGCACCATGTGGTATTAGTTTTAAAGGGCTTATGAGGGGCAGAGTCTCCTGTGTTACAACTGTGATTGAGCTTTCCTTTTGTTATACTTCTCTCTTCACAATTGGCACAGACATCCTTGTATTCATCATCCAAAAGTTTATGGAGAGCTGAGGTAGCCTCATAGCCCTGACTGGAATTAAAGGTCTGAAGTTCCACCTGTGTTTGGGAGGAGCTACCAGCAGTGAGTCTTTGCTGGCTTTTTTTTTTTTAAAGCATTGGAAATGGCAGCAATAAACTCTCCTGGGGCTTTTTTTCTGAAAGTGTTTTGTGATTGGCAAAGGGTCTGCTGGTGGTAGAAGTTCCATGTCTCATGGCATGGTCTATTTCTGGAAATACAAATCATTGCATTATTCTGCTCCTGGAAAAAGAAAACAAGGTCTAACAAGGATGTTACAGGACTCAGATGCATCCCACTACTGTCTTCTTTCTGTTGTTGATGCTCTAAACAGCATTGCCTTCCCATTAAGGCAATGAACTGAAGTCTGCAAGAGGCAGTAAAATGGCTTCAGGAGTGTTGGAATTTCTGTACCGTGGCAGCAAGCCATTGCAGAGCAGTTGACAGAAGTAAGACCATTTCTCCTTATAGGATGGAAGCACTTACTGTGCCCGGGCAAAGTATAAACTCCCATCAAAGAGGTGTGTTGGGTGAAAGCTGGGAGGGGAAAGGATGGCACAGGGACAGTGGCACAGATAAGAGGAGACTGGCCTTGCTGGGCCACTGCCTGTTAGAGCCCTGCCCACTGGAAGGTACAGCTTTGGCAATGAATGTTTAGTGTGCAGGTGGGCATTATTTTATATTTAGTGTAATTTGAAAGTAGCTAGGATCTAAAAAGCTCTCAGGAGCAGTGCTACTGAGCAACTGGCATTGCTGCCAGCATTGAGAGAAGCCCAGATTTGAGGTGGCACTGAGAACACAAAACCATGCTTCAAAATATGTTTGACATCAGAAAACAAAGCGTTTGGCACCATTGTCCTGCTGGGTAAGGTAAGAATCCATCAGGAAACAGTGGACACAGGGGACTGCTACAGTCCAGCTGCTGGACACCAGCATTGTCTTTAACAGAGGCTGTTCTGATTTTTGCTTGTTTGGCAGTTCTTGGGTTTGCTTGCAGGAAAATAAACAAAATCCCTTCCCACCCCCTGCAGTGAAGGATTCCAAATACATTTGTCAAAAAAATGTGGTGTAGCAAGAGATTGGTTTCCGTTTCTTAGGCCATGGAGAGTGTTGCTGAAATCCTCAGCACTCAAAGTTCTTCCATTTCTTTGGTAGCAGGGAGTGTGGCAGGGGACAGCATGCTCTGTTCCCTGTCAAGAGCAGGGGAGGGGAGGGAGCTGTTTGCAAGTGGGTGGGAGATGGTACCAGTGCAATTAAAAAAGTAATAACAGCAGGGACAAAATCACTCCCCTGCGTATGGGTATTTTATAGTGCCTGTGATGAGCAAGAACATGGGTACTCTTATAGCTTTTAGGCACAAGGAACTCCCCATTATACATCCTGCTTTTCTATGCACTAATGCTTTTAAAAATACCACTTTCCTCCTCTTCCCACTCCTTGCAGGAGCAGCGTCCCTTTATTCCTTCTAGAATACATATGTGCACACAATTCTTTTTGCAAAGTGCACAATCTCTCTTCCACCTTACTAAATTGAAATAAAAATTTCAGCTTCGTGTCCCAGAAATGGTGGTGATTCTCAGTGCAAGGCAGTTTATTCCATCTGATGGCTTTTTATCATCGTCTGCTTTCCTCCTTTATTTCCAAGTGGTTGTTGATCAGTGCACCCATACCATTGCTGGTTGGCAAGAAAACTCAAGTCTCCCTGTTTAGCAGCACAGGCCTTGCTGAGACTGTCATTTTAGGGCTGCATTTAGAAGAATGGGCCATGCCATTGATCTTCTGTACTGACCATCTTGATACTTATATTCAATATAGCCTGAATAGAGGCAAAAAGCATGTAGTGTGTGCTCAGAGCAGCTCTGCAGTGACATCCAGCAGAGGAAGAAGAGACTGGGGTGGAAATGAAAGACCTAAATGCAGACCAGTCCAACTGTGGGTGTAGGTTCCACTTCTGACAGGGAAAGTGATGGAGCTGAAGCCTGGGAGAGGTGGTGCTCTATTTCTGATCTGGATTGAGACTTCCAGAGCATGCCTGTTTTGTTTTCATGCTGTACATGTGCTCTTTCCTGCCTCTTTCAGTAGGATAAACTACTTGGATGGTGTGATATACTTGCTGTATGAGAATAAATATGGCATCTTCCAGTGTTTAAGAAACAAGAAGTTACTCTCTGGTAGCAATGATGGGCTCCAGAGTGTGTGACTGAAGCTCAGCAGAGCCCAGGGAAGTATAACCCCCACTCTTCATGGAGGAAAAGCTGAGCAGCAACCATGAGATGACTTGACTAAGACAATGTGAGACAGAATTAGGAACAGGAGTTGTGAATTTTCTACTTGTCTTTGGCTTTCTGACAAGATTACCCGTCTGTCATCAGCAGACTGGAAACATATGAGTTGGGGCTTTGTCTTTAGGAAGAAGAGATTAAATCCAAATGGGTTATTTCAGTTTAGTCTGAAAGGCTCAGTGGCAGGTGCAAACTTTCTGCTTCCTGTCATGCAGCTCTTAATTGCAGTTTCTTTGCTGTTTGGTGTAGCATTCTGGATTGCAGTGGTGTCATGCTACAGCAACATGATACAAACATTGCTCTGCTGCTGCCTAGTACCACATTCTTCTTTTGGGATGGGTCCATCCCATTGGGAACTGCTAAGTTCCAAGTGTCTGGGCTTGATAACAGGGCCTTCAGGGCTCTTTGTCACCATACAGTAACTGGAACACTGGTGTGGTCTGACTTAAAGTGAGCTTTGTCTTCGTGGGAAGAGTTGTTCTTGGTGGTATCCGCAACATCTGGAAATGGGGAGTTTGTCTTGGGGATACCTCAGGAGGCTCTGAACTTCTGCACAGAGATGGGAATGAGGAGCCAGAGGGTGGTTCCAACAGGATTAAGGTTTGTGTTTGATCCCTGTTCCACTTCCCCATCTCACACTCTGAATTTGTTTTACGAGAGGAGGGTGGCTGAGGCCATTGGCTGAGAGACCCTGTCTGATAAGGGAATGCTAAAAATCTAACTCAGTGTAACTAGCAATAAAAAAGTCTGACAGGCCTGTGCAAGCTGTCTGCTAATGCATCCTAGGAAAAGATACTGGGGAGGGAGATGCATTGCTTAAGCTGAAGGGAAACGTGAGCTATTCCTTATCAGACTGAGGCTGCAAATGAGAAGAATACTTCTAACCATCAGAGTGAAGTTGTGACACATCCTTCCCATAGGAAAAGTGGGGAGAAAAAACTAATTGTCTGAGATGTTGCTGATGAATTACAGAGACTGGACGTGGAAACACAGAAACATCCCTTCTGAGCCAGACTCCAGATTGGAATTATTTTTCTAAATTTTTCATGCTAAGCTCCCAGCCTTTGTAAAGTGTTGAGGAATAAGTTTCACTTCTACACTCAGCACTTCATCAAGGAGTGGAGCAAGACCACCTTGAGCACAGTGTTAGAATGTCCAAGAATTCAGCAGAGAAGCTGAAGAGCAAGAGGTGTTTAATATTAATCTGTAGTTTAAACCTGTTTTATCACCACTAGCTTGCTGTGTAAGGAAATTACAAGATGAGGAACTATTTGCTCAAAGTACAAATAAGTATATTTTGCATGTACTTTTTTTTACAGAACTGCAGGGCAATATTGACAAGCTGAAGTTAGTTTGGGCAGAGGAAATGAACCATCAAATCTCAGCAGAGAGTATGAAGACTATAATGCTGGCTGCTGAGAGCAGTACGAGATCCCTCCTGAATACCAGTGGAAAATGATGATGAGCTACTTTCACAGGGTGGATATGCAAAACAAAATAGATACATGGTGCACAGTGAAACACTGGCAGGAATACCTTCATATCAGGAATGCTCTTCATGTCTTTGGGGATTCTCCTAAATTAAATAGCTGATGTTCTAGAACCCTGACCTGAGTTATTTCAGGGATGTATCCCCCAAGTTTTTATTCACATGCTGTTAGGAGAATGTCCTGATTTCTGCAATTAAACAAAAAAGGGTAACTATTTAACATTTTGTGACTGAAGCCAGTAGCTGTATTAAATTACTGCATGTGCAGAGAGACACACCATCCAGAGAAATGGATTTGGCCAAAATAGGATAATTACAAGGGATGGAGTAAGTTACTGCCTTCACTTGATTAGCAGCCAAACTTCTTGAGAAAGGAAAAGAGCAAATGGCAGGTTTTGCTTTAATGTTTTTAATAGCAGTACGTTTCCTCAGTGTCTATTCCATCTCAACTCTGACTCTTCTTTTAAACTGTTGCTGGCAGTCTTTATATGTAAAAATGCTTTATATGGTCAACAATTTTGTTGCTCTTTAACAATGGGTGCCATGTAAAAGAGCCCAGTCAGAGTAGTGCTCTCTGGTGAGACTGTTAGTGCTGAAATGGTGGAATTGTGTTTCTGTAGTTCACAGGCAGTTTGGAAGTTTCCCTGAGTCACAGGCTCCCCCCGTGCTGGTACTCGTTGCCTCTGTGCATAGCTATAAACAGATCTTAGGCAAGTTCAGCTCTTCCCTCGTTGGGCCTGCCTGCCCACATGATCACCAATAATCAACGGCACCGTAGCAGCTTGTTTTCTGCTCTCTGGCTTGTTGGAGATGATATATGAAGTATGAAGAATAGTGTGAGATGTTTTTCTTAAGCTACGTTAAGCCCACTGTGCTGACAGCAGCAAAACAGAACTTGTTTTGACAAGGAGTTGAGTTAACATGACACAGGCTAAAGGCAAGAAAGATGAGGATCCTTGTCAGACCCTGGTGATTTTTGTTCTCTTGTGGGTCATTTTAAAAGCCTTTCCCCAGCACTCTCCCAGCTTCCCAGGGTTTATTTGCTGAGCTGTCACTGCCTCACAGTCTGAAAGAGACTCGTATTTTGTTCTGGGGTTTTTGGTTGTTTTGTTGGAGGGTTTTTTCCCTATTGGTGGTAGTTGCTTCCAGCACAAAGGGTGAAGATTTATTTTGAGGCTTATGGATTATTACAATATTGGTAGCTATTGCATCTTCCTGCAGTTGGGGTATGTCACCATGAGTAGTTGATTCCAAGGAGACAGATTCAGCTCGACAGGAGGAAGACAGTGTCATGTCTCATGACATGTTTATTCTGCACCATGGGGCATATATGAGGATTCAGGACCCAACACAGATGGCTTAAGCCTGTATTATGTCTTCTCTCAGGCAAGCATGGGGATTTCAAATCATCTTCAGGGCATGGATCAGACACGACTTTCTGTTTCTGTAACCATCAAGGGGCAACTGCTACCCCAACAGGTCACTGAACCAGCTCATTCTGCCACAGTCTGAAAGATGGATTGCTTGAGGTCTGGCATTTATTCATGCTGAGATGGGTGTGAATAAATCCCATGCTCCAGTGTGTAAGCTGCTTGCATAGCAGAGGTTGGAAAGGTGGTGTTGTCCTGTCCCTGCAATGTTGCATGCAGGCTTTGCATTACTCTGAAAGTTGAAGTATTTGACCTTTCAAGAGCCAGGGTGCTGAAGGTTAACGGACTCTACCACCCTGTCACAAAAATATTAATGCTTTTCCATTGATCACCTGGAGTAGGGGATCTATTGGTACATCCTGGGGTTCCTCTGGGCCTGCCCAAGTTCTCTTGCTCAGGGAGGGCTGCATGGGGCCAGGTACCTTCCCAGCATGATGCCAGGAGGCAGACATGGTCTGCACCCAGTAACCAGGGGTTTATAGCCAACTGTAACACTTATCTATTCTGTAGTTTAGATTTATTGAGTTTATTTGATCCAGGATTTCATCCTATCAGTGGATATTTAATGATTTTTTTTTCTGTCTATGGATATTTTCTGCTGGATTCTCTCCTCTGGATAACAAGCTTGGTGCTGCTGTGCAGCAGAGAAACAGCAGTGGTACATGGGAGCTGATCTCAACAGTAAAGAACTGCTCCAGTGTTGTCTGTAGGCAAAGGAAGGAGGAGACCCTTAATATGCAGGAAAAATGATTAATAAGTTTTATAATGTGTTATTGTAACAACCAGCTGTTTGGATTTTGCCTTTGTGTGCCCATGTGCTTGTGCTGAGCAAGAGAGAGAAATGAGTGGCAGAGCTTCCTGCCACAGCCAAGGGGTCACTGCAGATGCCTCTGAGGGAAACTGTCACCTGTGCAGGCAGGAGGTGGGGAGAAAAAAGCTGAAGCCTTGGGGAGGAAGGAGTAGGGGGTTGCATGATGGCTGCAGGGAATTAAAGGAATGTGAAAATTAGTAAATACTGGAAATAAACACAGCCAGAGATTCAGGCCGTGCAGATGAATAGGCTCGTGGGTCAGAACACTCCTGCAATTTTCAGCAGCTGAGAGGGGACTGCAGTGAGGGCATTGTCTGGATGCTACCCCAGTGCTCCTCTTGGGAGCCTTGGAAGGCATCACTGTCTCAACTGGACCCCTGAAGTAGGGAAGAGTGTCAAACAGCCCTCAGAGCAGCGAGTCTTGCCGTGGATAGAAGATCCAGTTTCCAGCTCAGAGCAGCTTCTCTGTGTGTTTCCTTCAGATGGAGTTGGTTTATTTAGCATTTTGTGCCATGGACTCTGCAGTGATGGTTTTCTATAGAAATTTTACCAGAACCATTTGTTAGTGTGTAGGAAGTGCTCCAGCCAAGTAGAGCAGACAGAGACATGTTTCTCACATGTGTAGAAGCTTTGGGGTTAATGTTGGTGTTTAATGCAGGAGTGGGGGTCTGAGGGCCATGGCAATATTGCTTTGCAAGAAAGAAAACATCTTCACTACAGTAGAGCACTAGTAACCACTTCTGAAAGTGAGAGGAGCAGCTAAGATTGCAATAATTGCTAAAGTCACAGTAGCATCTTTTGTCAAGCTGAAGATGTAATGGGGAGATGAGTGAGGGGCAGAAGAGGTGTAATGGACCTGAATCGTCTGTGGTGGGTGATTCGGTGAGTGGAGCTCTATGTGTTTAGTGAGGAGCTGGTTCTGCTCCAAGGTTTTCTAAAGGAATGTTGTGCCCATCAGTGCCGGCATAATCTTATTGCTGCAGTGTCCCATGCGGGCTCAATGCTCCAGCCATCCAGGAGCCAAGTGATAAGACAGGATGCTCATGGCCTTGCTTTCAAAGAGGCTTTTGCCCCTGTCAGAATCACTCCAATCTCCCTGGGTGTTTTCAAGTAGCACCTGGTGTGTAAGAGCGCAGGTGCTGAGTTGCATTTCCAGTCCTGCTGAGAGCTACGAGCTGCACACTGGAGTTTGACACTGTAATAATAGATTTCTTTTGTCAGATGAAATTAATCTTGGATTATCTGCTTCACCAATCCAAATACAGGCTCCACATTAGCATCCACTTTCCTTAGGCTTGAATCTTTCAGGAAATAGATGCAAATTGGAAAAGCTACATTAAGTTAACCGAGGCTGTAAATCCCAGCCATATCACACGTGAGCCTGGGAGGTAGAGAACAGCTTTGAAAGCACTTCCCACAAATTGAGAGCGAGTGCTGCACCCTCACATTTTATTAATGCTGTGGTGAGAAACAGACTTGCCAATACAGTGCCCCTGTGCTTGAAGCAACCACTCCCATTTAAACAAAACTTCCTGTCATTTACATCCAGCCAGTAGAGTCCAGATCAACTTCTGTCCTCTGAATTAACACTCAAACTTGGTAATGAGTCACTCGGGGCTGTACTCAGCATACCTGACACAAGCTTGCTGTGTCAGAAAAGCACTTCGTTCTGCCTCTCCTTCTCCCTGCCCTCACTGCCAGTGACTTTTGGGCTGTAATTTTGGCTGGTAGGTGAATCTGGGGCGGGAAAGTGGGAGCGGGTGCACAGCAAGGAGTGTTCAAACTGGATGTTGCAGCGCAGAAGTGTCTGAGCCACCAAAGAACCAGTCAGAACTGGAAGCAGAATTGCCACAGTGAAATATTTTGGGGCCTGGACCACTCAGATGTAGGATGTTCTGGCACAGCTTTCTAGATCAGCTGTTCTGTCCTTTGCTCTGCTGTGTGGATGTTAACCCCTTTGTCTCTGAACTGCATCATTGCTGAGCGTCAGACACACCCCAGTTGCCTGAGATTTAACTTCAGGAAATGCCTGTGTTTCCTGGCAGGGTTACTTTTCCCTGGTTTTTTTTTTGCAGTTCAGGTGATATCCTTTCAGCTCAAGCCTTGGAAACTTGAGAATAGTAGCCCAAGTGTGATTTAAAAACATCCTAGGAATGGGAATGCAATTAAGGTGCCTTAACCTCCTTTACTGTGCCCTGCAGCAATGCAAAGGAAAACAATTCGGTTTTAAAGGTTATTGTAATCCAGAGCCTTAAACTCTAACATGCCTTAATCATTACTGAGTGGAAGTTTACCTTCATCACACCTGCCAAGTAAAATGCGCCTTTTACACTTTGATTAGACAAATAGCACAATAGTAACGGTCATTGTGTCCCTTCCAACACAGAATAGTCTGTGAATTGTGGCCATTTTGTAAGAGACTGAGGCAGGTATCAAGTTAGCAAATGAAGACTGGCAGATATATTTTTCTAGCAAGAGGGCTGGGTCGATCTTCTCAAAGCTCACTTTCCTTACCTTTTAAAGCACAGGGATGAAGGCCCAGAGGAGGGTTTTTATCAGGTGTACAGCAGGGCTGATTCTCTTGTCTTCTGTGGGGCTGCACCCTGGGTAACTGCTGCCAGCCTGTCTTCACTTGATCTGCAACCCATTTGCTAATATGATTTGTAGGTTGTACAGGACTACACAAGAATATACCCCTTAAGTTGATTATCTTAGTGAGATGGAGAGCTTGGAGTGCATGTTTTTCCTTTTTTTTAAAGATCTTTCAAGGCAAAGAAAAAACTGTTCTCTTTTTCTCAAAGGACAAGGTTTTTAATTTTTGGTTCAGTAAAGTGAATTCTTCATACTGCATGAAGGCTTTTATCTCTCTGTTCCTTTGCTATTATAGATCTTCCTGTGAGCCAGAAGATGAGGATTTCAAAACCTGTCACTGTTGGTCTTGACTGTTGTCTGTGGTGTGAGGAAAGTTGAGCCAATCGTGTACTTGGAAATTTTCCATCTTTGTAGGAAAAGGACAGAATCTAATGTGGATCTGTGCTGCTGCAAAGCCTTCTGCTGGCTGTGGTTGTACACCTGCAGCTCTGCTGTGCTGGGCAAGGGGGTTCATTGCACATGGCCCTGCTTAGCAGGTGCACTGTTTTATTAGTGCCTGAGCTGCCATGATCTGACACTTCGTTTGGAAAGCATTTGTTGTCTCTCCTGACAGCATTCTGTGATCCATATTTTTTCATGGCTCTTGTGATCTGAAAATCAAGTATTTTGGCAGTTTTCATAGCTCCATATAGTCCTCTATATTCATCTGAGCAAATGCCATTTGCCTTTAATCTGTCCAGATCCAATTATTTTAAGTATCCACAGGTGAAACATTAGAGACTATGTGTCCTTTGCTTTTAAAAAAGGAAATTCTTTATCTGTCATGGCTGGAGGTGGGAGTTCAGTTCCTGGTCATCCACTGGTGTGTGATGTGACAGCACTTCTTGGTGCTTTGGTTCCCTCATATGTGCAGTAATTCTGCACCACTCCTCCATTTATAATAGGGCTGGAAGTCTACAATGTGCTTGGTGTGACAAGGAGAGACTTTTACATCTGGCCGCTTCCGTTACTTGACTTTCATTGGAGAACAGAAGTTTATTCAGTATTACCTTAATTTTGAAAGCAAAAGCAGTGATACAGAAGTCTTCTGCAGCAGACATTGGATGGGCTGGGACGATTCATGAAAGTGAGGAAAACAGGGAAAAATATATAATTTAAGTTTTGTTAGTTCAGTGTTTATCAAAAGATTCATGTTGGGAATGCTACTTGAAACAATGATAACGATATTAAAGTCTGAATCTCCCCTCTTACACTTGCCATGCAAGTGCAGAGAGGTACTAGTGGTAATGGTGTTGTACTGGTATAATTGCATTGTATGTTTGGTTTGAGAGGCTGGCAAAGAGCTCTTGCCTGTAAAGGGTTAGGGTGTGCAAGGAATGCAAGAGCAAGATTTCCTTTGCCTGAGATCATAGCGCAGCATGTTCAGCATCTCTTTAATCTTCTTTTGCTCCCTGGACTGTGTTTCTTGACCTCCTTGTGGGATTTTGACCAGTAGAAAACCCAAATCTATTACTTGGCCATAACTGCCTGTGGGGGCACACTGAAATAAACCTTGATTGCCAACACCTTAGAAATCAGCCCATGTGAGAAAAAGGTCTCCATCCTCAGCAGGTTAATGTGTTGCCTGTTCCCCCACTGCCCCTCTGACCTGGCTGTGATCTGCCAGGGTTTGGAGGGCCCAGCTGGCTGCAGGCACGGGGCACAGTGCTGGTTTCTCAAGCAGCACACACTGTCCCAGCAGTGGTTCTGCTCCTGTGTAAGGCCAGGAGAACTGGGGCTTGCTCTGAAAGAAACCAAACGTGTGTGCACTTGGTAGGGAAGACTCCTGGATAACTCAGCTTTTCAGTGTCCTGCTCTGCATGTGGATGTGACACCATTCCAGAGGTTTTACAGCTGTGTCACAAGCACCGAAAATGTACAAGAACACTGAGGTCCCTAATCCAGGCCATCTTTCCTCCTGAGCTCTGCAGTGACCCTGGGTCAGTGATGCCAGTTAGAAAATCCTGTCACTTCTCAGTGCAAACAGGGCAATATCTGGAGAGAGACAGCAATTGGGCTTTTTGGCAGGGATGTCCCCACCCCGAGCCACAGCCTGTGCTCAGCTGACAGAGGATTTCACCTCTCAGAAATTTCTGAGCTGTTTGGAGGTAATACCACCTCTTTGGGGACTATGGTGATATTTATCAAAAAACTTGTGGTCTCAGCTCTAAACCAGATAGCTACTGCAGTGAGGGGGTAAATGGCCTACCACATTTGACAGTAATTATCCCCTCAGTCACTGATAGTCACCTCTCTGCCAGAGAGCTGAACTGAGGCCACAGACACAAAACAATCTGGCCCTGAGACATTTCTGCTGGGTCAGCCTGCAGGAACAGGGTAACTTCATGGGCAGGTTGGCACAAAGTAGTGCTTGGGTTGTGTCCTTTTGGGTGCCAGCAGAGCTCTCACCAACCCCACTTCACCCACATTAGGCTGTGGGGACACTTGGTAAAGACAGAGGCTGTGGCTTTGCTTGCCTGTCAGCTGGGGGTGGGAATTCATGTTTGATACAGCACCAGCAGCTCTACTGGCTGCCTGTGAGGACACCAGTGAGCCCTGGGTGTGCCCAGCCAGCCCAGCACTTGTGGGCACCAGGAACAGACATAATGTCTCATAAAGAGTTAATGCCAGCAATTAGAAATGAGCAGCAAGAGCTGGAGGTTCCAGAAGGATGACAGTGGGTGTGAAACACTGTAACATTCCCATTAATTCAAATGTCTCCTCTCTGGCCAGAAAGAGGTGCCCAGATTTTTTAGTCAATATTAATTTTACACTTGGCACTGCAGGAGAGTGTGAGCTGCTGAGTTCACAAAGGGCCCATCTAATAAACAGACAATAGAAAATCAGAAAAGCAAAAGATTGAGCTCACTTGCTCAGGTGATGAGAGTATAATAACCATGAGGGCTGCAGAGGGCAATGGAAAATTCTGAGCCATAATGAGGAGTCACAGTGAGTGCCTGTGCCTGGGCTCTCTGGGCACAGGTAGGAGCCGGGAGGGAAGGTGGGATGGTGGAGCATTGCGCGGGAGGGAGGAGGACTTGGATCCTGGATGAGAGACAGATGAGGAGGAGGATATCACATCACAGGTGTGCTACAGGATTGGAGGGCCAGATAAGAAAGGCAAATTGTTCCCCTGCAAATGAATCCCATGCCCGATCTCCATCTGATTTCCTTTAGAAGAGTGTTCGGAATTTTAGATGAGCCCCCATGTGCGTGCCTGCTGCCTGTCAGCTCTGCCCTGCCCCTCCCTGCTTGATCAGTTCCCCTTTAAACAGGCCCTTCCTGTCTCCTGATGGCCTGCACAATGCAAGATCTCAGGCTTTAAAAGCTGCTGTGATTAGCCAAGTAAATACTGCAGAAGGGATGAACTTGTTTCTGAGGAGCCAGATGCTACCAGCTTTCTAATAAACCCAGAGGAAACTCTCTGGGAACTGGAGATAATCATAAGAAAACCAGATTGCTTTTTCGGACATGTTTGCCTGCTTTCTTCAACTTTCAAGCAGTCTGCAAAACTACTTTCTCTTCTTCAATCTTGTTGTTAGCACAAGACTTTCCAAAACCAGACCTACCTGATTTCAACACTGTCTTGCAACTAATCCATGGGCACTTCAAGCTGACATGTGTCCTTGTGCTTCATGTCTTGGCCTCTCCCTTCTTCCTGGAACAGCAGGGTCTAAAGCTGGATAACAGACTAAAGACTTCATTTCCTGCTTTGGCTGAGCTGATGTTTCAAAACAGATTGATTTTTCTGCATGATTGTTCTTTTGGTTCCCTTCTCTTTTCTTCTTAATGAATCCTTCTGCTATCAGTGGAATCTGAATTCTACCTCGATTGAAATGGCACTGCTGCTATCAAAATTCAAAGCCTGTATCTCAAACCCCAAGCCACTGAAATCCCTGGCAAACCTAGCACCTGGTTAATGAATACATCTCAAGGAGCCCAGATACTTTATTTTCATTTCTGTCACTCAGTTAGTGGTTTTGATCTGCCCATTAAAGAAGCAAGGTGAAAGAGTAAGAACTTGCCTGTCGCTGCATTATCTGCCTGTGACAAGCTGCCAGTGGCTGCTGCATCTGATCAGCTGTAATATTCAGGACTGATTTCTGGATAGAAAGCCACTGATTTTGTTTAAGATCAGAAGAGGGAAAGAGGCCTGAATTTCCCAGCAGTTGTGATCCTGTCAGTGAGATGAAAAACAATGAAATGCACAGCATGTGAAGTCCTTGGAAAGAGAGCAAATGAAAGCCCTGGTAAAGAAACAGGGAGAAAACAAAATGACAAAGGAACAGGGGGGATACATGTGTAGGAGAAGAGAAATGGGTCATATTGATTCCTTTGGAAGAAGGATTAATTCTAAGAGCCTCTGGTGTGAAAAAAGGGAAGGTTTGTGGAGAATTTCTAAAATTGCTTTTGTCCCTTTGTCTCAGCACCTTGGAGTGCTGCCTGGCAAAGGCCACACCAGGGCCCTGCTGTCTGCTGTGATTTTGATGAGGCTGAGAGGCCTAAGGTGAGTGATGCACAAATGTTCCAAGATAACCACCCACTTAAATTACTTGAAAATATATCCCTTTTGTGACTGCTACTGCTCTGCATTGGTGTGATCATGAGGCTTGGTGTGGGTCAGCACTGGGGAAAGTCATCCAGTTTCACTGTTAGTCTGTGAGCACGGTGATCATCGATACCTTTGCAATGAGGTTCACCTTCCCACACAGGGTGTGTGAGAGGGCTTTGTGTAGGAGAATGTGTTGTAAGGCTTTATACCCAGCTCTCACTGGGCTTTCTCTCATTCTGAGCTCTCCCTGGCTGCCTAGTGAGAGTGTTGATAGCACCTTCTTGCTCCCCCACTTCGTCACAGAACATAAAATGTTGGCAAAACAGGTTTCTGGTCCGGATTCAGAATCCAACATTTGTGCAAACTTGAACCTTAACAAATTGCCAGGACTGGAAGGCTTCACCTGAGGTCTGAGGAACTCAAGGATGAAATAGCTGTATTGCCAAAGGCAGTGTGTAACATTGCTCTTAAAAATTTCTTGGCACCTGAAGCATGGAGGGTGGGTAAATATAGCATCAATCTGGAAAAAAGGGTTTTAGGAGGATCCAGAAAACTAAGGGCTTGTAAGCCTGGCATCTGTAGTACATAAACTAGTAAAAGTGTAATAGAAAAAAGTGTATTTGACAATGACACAAACACCATCAGTTTTGGAAAAGTCAATGTGGTTTCTGTAAAGGCAAGACCTTTGTCTTGCAAACCTCTTGGAGTTCTTTGAAAAGAATATAGACAAGAGTGAACCAACTGGTACGAGTTTTCTGTAAGACTTTTGACAAAGTTCTTTCACAAAACACCTTATTGGGAAACTAGGCAGGCATTTTCTAGGAGAGAAGGTCTTGAGATGTATAAATTATTGGCAAAGAGATAGGAAAAAAGGTGGGAGAAAAGTGATCCCAGTGGAAGAATGCTGCCAGGGGAGTTTTGTGGGTTGGTGCTGGGATGTGTAATATTAAACATACTCAGGAATGACCACTGAAAGTAGGGAGAACAGTGAGACTGCAGACTTTGCTGTTAAAATTAAATTTTTCAAGACAGAAAAGGCAATAATCAACAATGAAGAATTGTTGAAAAACCCTGAGACTGAATGGCTGGCCAGCAAAATGGTGCAGGAAATTTCACATGAGTAAAAGCGAAATGAGATGTGCAGAGAAAAGCAGGGATTGTTGTGCACATAAAATCATGGGCTTGGAGTTGATCAGGATCTTGGGGGTTATGTCAGATAGCCTCATGAAAGCATCAGGTCAGGCTTAGGAGAAAGACAAATCCAATGCTAGAAGCTAAGAAAGAAAGAACAAACCAGAAAAAACACTATTGCATTGTTCTGGGTGAGGGTGCGTGTTTGGTTTTAGTGTTTGGGTTTGTTTGTCTTAATTTGCTTTCACTTTTGAATACATCTGGTTTTGTTTTCTCCATCCTCAAGGAGTTTACTAGACATGGGAAAATTCCAAGAATGGCTTCTGTATGGGATTGAAAGAGAAATTGTCCTCAACTTGGAGGAGACATGACTGAGAAGTATAGCAAAGGTGGAGGAGCATGAATAGGGACTGTTTATTGCCTTCCCCTGTGCAAGAACAAGGAGATTCCAAAGAAAACCTTGGCTTGAACCATCATGAATGTTCTTACTTCTTACATTCTATTTTTCTTGTACAATGGAATTGGCTCTTCTAAGGAATATTGCTTTTCTATCTGAGTCTCTTCCCTGAAAAGGGAAGACAAAGCCCCTGTAGGTAAAATCTTGTGTAATAATTTATGGTTTCACAGCTCTGGCCCAGTCTCCAAGTGGAGGTTTGGCTGTGGAGGGAGTTTCCTCACCCAGATGAATCTCTGTCACTGGTATTTATGCCATACATGCATGATGATAATCCTTTTGATCTCTGTAGGCATCTGGGATTCTTCTGCTTGGGTAACTGGCAGCAAGCCTGGCTCATTGGAGCTGGCAGCTGCAAAGGTGGAGACTGATCAGAAGTAGCTGGAAATTGGTCAGACCCTTTCTGGAGACCCTTCTTCCTTTGGCTTTGAAAGCACTGCACTCAGTGGCCGTGTTGGCACTCAATTGCTTGTAGACTCCCCTGTGTCAGCTCTGTCCCCACAGCACAGGGCCTTCTGTAAGAGCTGGGAAAGCAGGGAAGGTGAGAAGGTGGAGGTTGGAAGGGGCAGGACTCATGACTGACTTTGGAGCACCTGCATATTCACACACAGTCTGTCTCACTGGAGGCTAAATACACCTGCTTTGCTATCTGCAAATCCCAGTCAATCTGTCTTAAGAACCTTTGGGAAAGTGTTAAGGTGGACATATTTTATCACTAGCAGGCCAACTTCCCCCTACATTAGCACAGGCCCCATCCAAATTCAGCTGGGAGGGGTGAGCAGGACTTTTCACATCATGTGGGCTCCCTCTCTTTTATGTGCATCATTACAGACCTGAGTTCTGATCCCTCGTCTGTGTGTCATGTTTAGGTCATAAAGATTAAGGTCTATTTTTGTCCTGTACATTTAGCCCTTAAGGAGTAAAACCAACGCTTACCAGGAAAGCCTGTGTGAATGGCTCTTTCCCAACTCATCCCTGCTTTCCACCCCTTCCCTAGTTCTGTTTCTCTGCCACAGTCCTGTCAGCACATCGTTATTGTCACCTTGAATAGATCCACGTGTGCGTAGCAGAGGTGTGGTTTGATGGATGTGCAATTCTTTGGGAGTCCTTGGGATTTTTCCTCCAAGGAAGCAATGGAGAGTAAGTGGTTTCCCAGAGTTCTGAGTGGTGCTGCTGGAGTTATGGAAGGAAGAAGTGGTGTAGCTGAGATATCAAAACGGTAGAGCCAGAATGCTGAAGTGTAAGCAAAGTGAGCAGAGAAGAGGGTGGAAGAAAACAAAAGGATCTGAAGAATAGACTTACCAGCAATTTTTAAATCAGATTTTCCCAGTGTTTGATTTCTAACAGCCAGTAATCAACTAATGTTTGTGCTGTCAAAGCAGGTGTTTGACCATCTCTGCGGTTTCCAAGTTGCATCTGTTTCAGTGACTGGTGGTTTCTGAAAGCCCTGCCTGCTCAGCCATGAGCATAAACGGTCGTGAGTGTCTTGGTGATGGGGAAAAAGCCTGCAGGTTTCCCTCTGGGAAATGTGTGGGCAGAGTGCCGCTGTGTGGTGACACGGAGCACGGCGTCCTTGGCACGACAGGTTTGCAAGAGCAGCTCTTTGAAGTTAATGGAGGCATGACTGATTCCTCCCCAGGATTTGGGTTGTACTTGATAAAGGAGTGGGAGCAACACTTCAGGCACTTATATTTTGATTATATGTTGGTTTTTCCTTCCCTCCTCTCTCCTGATAAATATGTTCTTTTTCTGGTCATGTGTCTTTTCTCAAAGGATAGTGAAATACAGGGATAAGAACAGGACAGGTATAGATAATATATTGTGTTATGAACTTCTGTCCAAACTATACATTGCAAGTTGTGTCAAATATGGACAACACAAGTTCAGTTACTTGGGGCTGTGCTTTCTTGTACTTACGCCAGCTCTGCTGGGGTTGTAGTGTGATCATACCTCTAATAGTGTGCAATTCTGCACCCACAGTGCTAATACTGAGACTGAGGTCATCTTAGTCCCTTGTCTTGACATCCTCATAACGTGGTCATGTGGCTTTAAGTAGGTCTCACACCTTAATTCTTGCTTTTCAGTACCTTTTAGCTTAAAGTTCTTACGTGTTAACTCTGGTAATTTGCTTTGGTTCTGCTCCAGGGAAGGGAATGCTTCCTTATGAAGTTGTTTGTTGTAAGACTGAATGGAAAAGAGAACAACAGTAACAGCAGCCACCTTGCCAGGGGCACAGCCTGCGGGCTCTGCCTGTGTTGTAAAGCTCTGCAGCTGAGCCATCAGTATGCTCAGGCATTCTTTGCAGACACCTTCCCAAAGCAGCTGAATGCATGAGCTCTTCAGCCCGATTACAAGTTTGGGAGTAGAGGTGAGCTTTCCCTTTAACTCCTTTAAGACTGAGGAGAATTCAGCTGGTGATGCCTTGAAGCTGCGTGTGGGATACGTGTTGTTAAATCAGGGAAGAGAACATGGTTTGCACTGCATTGTCACTCCACCAGCATGAATTTCCTTGATGTAGTGTCTGGGACGTACCACTGATTCTCTTGCTGGGATACACCACTCATGCCCTTGCTGGGACACACTGGCCTTTGGTCTACTTGAGAACTTTTTACAGGAGCACTGGAAAAAGGACACAATCACAGCTTGAGTGTTGGAATCTTCAGAATGGCCCTGTTGGGATGCAAAGGAGAGAGGGGTTTGTCTCACACTGCATCTCTCTCCCACAAATTCAGGCTTCCCAGTTGGGATGTGCAATACCCTCTTGCCAACAAAGCATCTTTGAGCCACTCTGTCACTTCATGAGAAGTTACTGCATTTCCTTTAAACACCCCACCTTTGTGTGGTGTTGCTGCTTTGGATGGCAGCCTGAGGGATAACTACAGGCCTGAGCTGTCTCCCTCAGACATGTATGATTTCCTCCACATGTACAGATACCCCCCCCAATCTTTGGGGTGCTGTTTGCTACACCTGCCAGTCTGTACTCCCCAGCCATAACACTGCTGCTCTGCACCTCAGGGGATGGCCCTCTGGTGTGGACTGATTGCCATGAATCCTTAGGCTGATGCTATTTGTTGCCTCTGGTCACAAATGAGAATTGTCCAGTCTTTACTTTCTCATCGGGATCCAGTGCTCATTCATGTTCAGCTGGTGGGAGGTTCATTTTGTGTTACAAAGGTCCTTCAAGGCCATCCCCAGGCCATCTTTCACAATGTCTCCACATGGCTTTATTGAGCAAAGTGTGAGCTCTTTCTAATTCTGGCTGCACCTTTCTTGCCTGCAGCAAAGCTGTTCCCTCTTCACTTCACACTCTCAATTGTCCCACCTTCCTTTTCTGCACGTTGTCAGAACAGTAACTGTCTCTTGCTATAAAGGTAGAAAAAGGTCACCCTTCTTACCAACTGACAATGTTTATGGCATTGCTTTACTAAGATTTGTCCTTCTCATTGCAAGAGTCAAATTCTACCACCTCTGGTAATTAACTGACAGAATTTGGGGACTGAAACAGTGACATTTTCTTTAGCTTTCCCAAAGTGAATCACAAGCTTTGTAGCTGAGGAACCAGCTGGATTCTAAAGCCTCTAAAGTAACACACTGCCGGTTCAGGAGGTTTTGCAGCCATGGAGAACAAGCAGAAATTAATTTTGGTCCCCAGGAAACACCTATTCTGGTGCTTTGATAGACATAGTTCTGCATAAATGTACTTAACCATGACCTAGTTGGAAACCTTGTGTCACAAAAAAGATAGCTGGGAGGCAGCCCAGGGAGTTGCCAAACACATTTCATTTCTCGTGAAACCTTATTACCTTATCCATGCCAGTCCTAGTGCGTGTGTGTGACCCATTTGTAGTTTCTCTATGGGAAGAGGCTCTACAAAATCATAACTTATTCCGGTGGTTTGCTGTCAGGACCGTTAAGTCATTAGACTTTCCTCAGTGTTCAACTTAATTTTCCCTTCTGCATTTAAACTAACTTTTTATCCTATCCACACGTTATTGCTTTCCTGGATGCTGCACTATTCCATTATCGTATCCTTTCTGCTCTTCTATCTCTAGGTTTAACCACCCAGTTTCTCAATCTTTCCTCACAAGGCCATGTTTTCTAAGCCTCTGATTTTTGGAGGCCTTCCAGCAAGTCCCTAACTTTCTCTGAGATTTTGTAACCCTGTGTCATCCAGAGAGTTTGAATTGCTGATGAACGTAGTATGAAGGAATTATGGAATGTAGGATTATGGGCCACACTTCCATTACAATCATAAAATAGCGCATGGCAAATCTATTTCTTATCTTGTGGAAATCACACCTCAGCCTAATCTCCAGTTAAAATATTCATTAATACAGCCTGAATAATAAGCATGTGTAAAACAATTACTATGAATGTAGCTTTCCTTATAGTTAGGAGATACAGGGTTGTGCACCTTAGAGGTTCTGACAAGATCAGGATAGCAGTGAATGCAGCTTTTTATACACACCTGTCTAACAGAAAGGGATTAAACACAAATGAATATACTTGGTGTTAGCCTACACATATCACACTATGCCACAGTGACCAGTCTAGTTTCTGGAAGAGGGAAGATAAGGAATAGGAATACAGGCAGAGAATTGCACTGCATTGTGGTAAAATCTGGGTGCATCCTAAAGGAAGATAGTAAGTGTCTCGCAGGCACAAGCCAAGCCTTGTGTGGGTCAAGTCTTGCTGCAAACAGACAAAACCCACTTGTGACATAAATGTCCTGGCAAGGTCACTCAGGAGGGGAACCTTTGCTAATTTGAACCCACTTCCATCTAAGGAGAGGGAATTTGGAGGACTCCTGTCCTCCAGATTTGGCTGCTGCTGTTTTTTGCTGAGTGCTGTTGGTCAGGCTTGTTCCTTCTTCATGGGACCTCCAAAAAAGATGTTTGATCAGAACTTGTGGTTGTGACCAGGTGTCAGCCCTTGATCAGGAGCTGCTCATCTCCACAGTGGCTTCTCTGAGGTGCTCTGGGGCAGAAACAGGGCTGCACAGGGCAATGGAGAACTGCCAAAGGGTGAAAAGAAACAGCAGTCCTCACTGGATGGAAGGGGCAGCTTGTGAAATGAAAAGAATCATTTTGTGTTCTCAAAGGGCTCCTATGACCCACAGGTGTGGTTTAATGAGGGCAAAGGCCCCTCCTGAAGTGGGTAAGCTGCTTTGGCCACCCTTTCCTTAAAAGGTGCTAATATATGGAGATGAGGAGAGTGGAACAAAATCAGTTTTTTAAAACTTTTTTTATAGCTTTACAGTGTGAGACTTAAGGAGCTCAATCTGTTTAATTTTTTAGAAGAATAGTATGAGGGGACTTGTGGTAACAGTGTCCAGGTATTGCTGAGCAGGGGAGGTGGGAAAAGGTAGGCTGGTGCTTTTCTGAGAAAAGTATGATAAGAACCAGCAGCTGCAATCTGATAGCACAGGAAACATTGTAAATTAAGCATCCTTTGTAAAGGGATTAGCCACTGGAACACACGTCCAAGGGTATGGTGCATTCTCCATCCATGGGACCTTCTTACTCTATTCAACTACCTGAAAGAAGGGTGTAGGCAGGTTGGGGTCGGGCTCTGCTCCCAGGTAGCAAGTGACAGGATGAGAGGAAATGGTAAGTTGGACATCGGAATATTTCTTCACCAAAAGGGTTGTCAAGCTTTGGAAGGGCTGCCCAGGGGTGTGGAGGGGTCACCAGCTCTGGAGGTGTTCAAGGTTTAATTGACAAGATGGTATTTGGTCAAAGGTTCATCTTGGTCTTGGAGATCTTATCCACCCTTAATGACTCTATGATTCTATGTCTTCTAACCAAGAACACATTTTCTGGGACTGATGGTTCTGTCAAGTATGAGAGTTTTGGACCCAGTCCAAGGATAATGATGAAGTGGCAGTCATTTATATACAGACTGATCAAATCATTCCTCTTGGCCTTAAATACTAATGAAATTATGATGTGTGGATATTAAATTAAAGACATTATTCTCCAATATGTGCCCAATAAAAATTAAATAGGACTTCATGTTCCAATTTTGTATCTGACATTTCCTAACTAGAAGTTTAGTTTCTAGAATATTAATAATGCTCTTTAACTTATGGACTGTCAACCATCTCTGGTTTAGTGTTGTAAAATCAAGTTTAGTACTTCCTTGCCAGGGACTATTTGCATGAAATGCAGATTTCTTCATTTCATACAAAATGTAACAATTCAAGTTCTGACTCAGTCCTTATGGTTACACTGTATTTCTACAGCATGTGTCCTGCTTTGACTCTCATGATATTTAAAAGAAAAATACTTTTCATTTAAAAAATGAGAAAATTCTGAGTATTTCCATATGATATAGTAGTGGTTATGCCAGAAGATTTTTGATAATAATATGGATATATTTAAGCACTTAGATTAACAGATAATAATTTTCAGGTACTTGATTTCATATACTATTTAATTATTTTTGGATTAGACATTGTTGCAGGAGCAGTCAAAGGCTTCTCTTGACATTTCATGTTGATTTTGTTTTATTAGTTCTTAGGAGCCAAAAATCTTGAGTCACTTTGCTTAAGACCAGTGTAATTACACGGTGGGAAATGTATATCTTTCCAAAGGAAATATTGCCTAAATAAGCAAGATGGTACCTATTTTGTGTGTTATCCCCACTTGAGGTGTGGGAAATAGTGCCCAAAGGCAAGGTGAGGTTCCTGAGGGCACAGGGGAAGCCCCAGGCAGCCCCAGAACTGGGCACTCCCAGAGCCCTCGTGTGCAGGTTTACCCAGGAGATCACCATTCTCCTGTTAATAAGGTCAAGAGCTACATTTTTCCAGACTGCAGTAAATGATTTAGGTGTCATAGTGACATTTAGAGAAGTTACTGAGGAACTCAAGTGATGCAAATCTTTTATATGGATGACTCTGAGGGGAAAAAAAAAATCAGTCTTCAGTTTATTCAGTGGTGCTGTCACTGTAAGCAATTTACTACTTAACATAAAGAAATATCTCAGACTTTGCCTCCTAGATAATGCAATGGGTTTTATACAGGTACAGACTGAGACATTTTAAGTGCTAATGGTGATGTACCAAAAAATCCCAATATATGTGTCTGAAAAGCACCAAGGCAGACATATGAAAACTCCACATTCTCCTTTGTAAAACTCTTCTGGGGACTTTGTGAGCTCTAATGGTTGTTCATATAGTTAATACAGAATACCAAACTTAGAGCCATGCAACATCTCCTTCCTGAATGTGTTTATGCTCAACTGGAGTCAGCTTCCAATTTTTATTTGTGGCTTATAGGTAATGCCCTGATTAATAACCACTCAGATTAATTAACCACTTGGTCATCACAAGCCTTTCTGGGGCTACCCATTTGGGATTTTTGGTTTAGTTTGGCTTCTTTCATAAAACAGGACGAGCATGATTCTCTCTTGCTTTTACAAAGAGGGAAGTCCGTGAATGATCTGCCCCCTTTACTCAGCTACATCACTTCACATTCGGAAAGCGGCCCTGCTTTCGGTGCGCGGGGCAGTGGGACGAGCTGGCTGCTGTGAGTGCTCTGGCCGGGGATTTTTGCTCCTTTGCTCGCTGTGTTCGGTGTGGGGTTCCCGGCGGGTTCGGGCTGTGTCGCTGCTCAGGGCTGCCATCACAAGGACAGCGCGGGCAGCGCTCGCCGCTTCCCACACACCGCGCCCCGGGAGCGCGGCAGGTAGCGCTGGGGCTCCTGAGATGAGCGTGTGCGGAGACCTGGGTTAGCTGCCTGTGCCAGGGCGGGAGGGCTGCCAGCTGCTGGGCACCTCTGTCTGTCTGTCCGTCCTGCTGGGGTCGGGTCAAGCGGCGCTGCCCAACTGCTCAACAGGTAACCTTGCTCCTCTCTTAGCACATCCTTTGAAACGCGTGTGCAGAGCCCGTCTGCAAGATGCTGGGGTTTATGAGGGCACGGGGATTAATCGACTGCAGCTTGGTGATTGAGAAAGAGTGTTTGGAAGGGAACAGAACTTGCTGCCTCGTGTGTCCCCAAGCCAGGTGCCACAAGGCCAATCCTCACCAGGAAGCACGGAGAGCCGTTTCCTGGGTTTGCACAAGTGGACAGTGTTTTACAGATGCCAGTAGCTGGGTTGAACAAGATAGTCATTCTGCAGAGGAATGAGGCTTGGTGTTATCTGAAATGAGATAACTGTGGGTTTTTTAATTGTTAGTAAGCACAGATTTCTCCTTTTCCTTTTATTTCCTTTTAAACACTTGGGGTTTTTTCCACCGATGTATCTCTGTGGTGCTTGGGGTGCCTACTTTTTGGTGGAAGTGTCTGGACAGACTTCTAAGACAAGAAAGAGTCCTTTAGAAAACATTTGGGTGTTTGGACAAGTTGCCCAAGGGAGAATTTTAACAGGTTCATAATGCTAGCAATTCTACAGTCTGCAGAGGGGCATTAGAGTCTCCCTGACCTGGCTCAATACTTTTGGGATAAGTGCTAGAAGTGTCCTGATAATGAATGAGAAGTGTCTTAGACCTCAGGCAGTGGCCTCAAGATTTGAGGTCCTGAGTCTGGTACAAGGGTTTCCTTGGATAGAGACAGTGAGCTTGGCCCTGTGTGCCCTGCCCACGCTGGTTTGGGAGTGGGTGAGGAGTGCTGAGTGGCTCTGGGGAACCCCAGCTCCCACTGCAGTGCTGCTCTGGGCCAGGTTCCCAGGGCAGGGAACTCCAGCTTACAGCTTTGGGCCAAACTCGTCCCATGAGCCTTCAGCTTCCTGGGGAAAGAGGGTGAGGCTGTGCTTTGCTGCTCAGCAGGATGTGGCTGATCCTGAGCTGTATTTCTTCAGTTGCGATGGCCTCTCCTTTGTGTTCTTGAACAGGACAACGTGGAGGAGGCTGCTGGTGCATTCCTCTAATAATGCCTTGCTCTCTTCTCTGCTGCAGGGAGCTCTTAGTGTCACTCTACAAATAGGAATGACTTACTCCCCAGTCTGTCCTCCCCAGGTTGAGGAAAGTGTTAATACTTCAGTTTTTTCCATAACCTTATAGATAGAAAATGTAGAAAAATTGTATGACTTGCCAAAGTTCAGAGTTAAGAATAGATTCCAGATCTCTATTCCTTGCTGGTCTTGGTATCCAGCAGTGCTTTTCCATGACTTCTTGTAATGTTTAACTGCCTCTTTGCTTTTGATGCCAAAGGGGTTTTTGATTTTCTGATTTTTCATTTTGTAGATTTTAGAAGTACTTGTAGCTGTAGTAAGTGTAGATTTAATGTGCTAATATTCTGGTAGTCTAAGTTCATTGTTTATACATCCTAACCCCTACCACAGAACAGGGAGCTCAAATTCCTTTAGTTAATACTCTTGTTTAGACTCTTGTTTATTAAAGGACCTTTACTTTTTATCTCATCCTACACTAACTTGGCTCAGAGTCCTGTTTTGTGGGGGCATTCACAGCATCACTTTTCTAGTTCTGACTATGAGCTGCCCGGGCCTTTGGCAGGCCTTGCAGGCTGTTGATGCTGAGGTAGGATTGAGGCTGTGGCAACCTTTGGGGAAAGTACTGAGTATGCAGACATGACCAGGACACTGCTCAGTGCAGCTCAGACTGCATGTGCAACCCGACTCATTCCACAGGCAAGTGAAAAGCCTCACCTTTTTGTGGAAGAAATGGGAGTATTTTAGGCTAGCTACAGCAGATCCATGGTGGTATTCCTATGATTAATTGTTGTGTGGGTTGGGATGAACAAGGTTGCCTTTCAGAGCAATAACTGGCTCAGGCATATGGACAGAGAAATAAGCTGTCAGGCACTGCATGAAGCAGGGTTTGTTCAAGAGAGACTTGATATTGTGCTGATGCTGGGCAGTCTGGAGCTGGAAAATAGGAAACAGACTGTTCATGTCCACAGCGTTGCTTGAAACCCTTTTCCCATGTAGCTGTGCATGCCTCTAATGTTAAAAAAAAAAAAAAGGGGCAGTTTCTGGCACTGTTTCCCAGTAGAAAGGTCTGTAGTCCACAAGCTCCTGTCCCAGCCACCAGCACTTGCCTGCCTTGCAGTCTGTCTGAGAGGAGGCCCAGACAGGATGGCCTCTGCCTGCCCCACTGGGGTGGTGTCCCCTCAGCCCCATTCCCAGCCCAGCTCAGCAGTCAGGGAGCTGCCCACCATTTTGTGCATGGAGAACTGAAACACAGGAGGGCACTTTCATTAGGGTTGCACAGAGACATCTAAAACAAAGCTGGAAATGGAACTCTGTTGGTAGAGTTACAGAAGTTCCCGTTCAGCCTTGAGTGGGTTCCAAGCACTGACTTAAAGCAGAGAAACCTGTATGATTCCTGTATTTTTTGTTCTCTGTAAGCTTAAATAGTTTGTCTTCTCACCTGGGTACTTTATCAGTCAGGGTATGCTGGAGGTGCTGGAATAGCTCACTGGTTGAATCGTTTTGGAGGCTGATGCTATTGATGTTACACAAGAACTGAATTTTCCCTACTGAACTGTTGCTTAGCCCATGTTTCTCAGAGATACAAGAGGTTAAGTTAGTCAAGATGTCCTCTCTGAAAGGAGTTTTGAGAGTAAGACTCCTTATCTCAAAGCACTGAGCTCAGATTGGAAAGGGTACGATCACACCCAGGAAACAAACAGGCTGGCTGGTTCAGCCAGGCAAGATGAGGGGGATCAGCTTGATGTGTTTATCTGGTGGAGTGGGTTTAAAAAGGGACACACAAATGTTGCTGCTTAAGGACTCTGGTGATGCAAGAACAAGTGATAATAAATGCTCATTTAAAGAAACCAAACCAACAGGCAAGGAACTAGGAGACTTTTAAGCGTGACATCAAAGAAGTCTTAGACTTAGCCACTCAAAGCAGTCAGGGAAATCACCTAGAGATGTTAGTTATGATTTTGAGAAGTGATTTATGATACTATGACAGTTACCTGCTGTTGCCACAAGTTTGATTTAGTAGCCTCTAAGTTCCTCGTTTTACAGAAAAATCTGGCAGAAAAGGCACATTTGCCAGAGTGATATTGTCGTTGCTCTTTCCTAAGGGAGCTGTTCCACGGCTTGGCTATCCTGCTTTTCTGGTAGAACAGTCCATGGGGAACTGCAACAAGCTGTGTTATTTCTTGATCTGCGGCAAGATCTGAAAAGACCTGAGCATTTGATTTCTGGGAAGGTGAAAGTAATTTCTTATAATGCCAGTGCAGATGGTTATTGCTACAGTTATTGGAGTGAGAAGTTTGCCTCTGCCTGGCCTCCTTGGTCCTCTTCTTTAGATGTCTTGACTAACAAAGTCTTTTATCCTCCTCTGCTTGATGCAGGGCTTGGGACAAATTTTTCCTTTTCTCTTTTACCGGAGGGAACGAAGAGTGACCATGTTCAGCAGAGTTACTCGGAGTTTGCCTTGTCACATGTGACAGCAGCACAGTGGTGCTGTGCTACCAAGTGGGAGTTGTGCTTAGTGGATAGTTTTTCCTATTATTATAGAGACAGTGACAGAGTTAAGGCTATAATGAAGGGTCTTTTATAATCACACTCCTATTATGCTTTGAAAAAGGCTTTGTGAGCTTTTATTTTGTATGTGAGCACTGCAGCCAGAGAATCGTTTCCTGGCACTGTTTGCTGTGAATCATGCACAGGGCTTGGGGCTTTCAGTATGATGTCTCAAGCATCCACCTTGTGTTTCTCCCAAGGACATAGCCTAAAATTTAACCTCCCTGAGGAAACAAATGGGGAGGGCTCTGCCATTTAATGTATCTGCTCAAGTCAGCAGGCTCATCCCCAGGACTTCCTCTGTAAGCTGTGGAAAGGAAAAAGCCCTTCAAGAACACGTTAAATACTCTGTTAGGCTACAACTTCTTTGCCCCCAGGAGAAGCTTTGCTTTCCTGTGAATTTGTTATGGGAGGAAACCTGGCTTTGTACAACTTAGCACCTCAATCCAGATGTAAAGTGTTATGTCTGTGAGGATCCCCTGTCCTCTGCCAGGTGCCTGGGAATGCACTTGGGGCACAAAGTGATTTCTTTTAGGTGATGTCTCTGCAACACAGAGGCCTCAATGCTGTCAGAAGTACACACTCACACACCTGCACCATTTGCAAAGCTGTGTATGTGGCTGACACAAAGCTGATTTAAGGCCCACAAACATTTGAATAGACTTTTTAGATCTCAGGCCCTTGTGGACACTGTATAAGCCTGAGATTCAGCCCTGCTGGCTCCAATCCCAGCAGGGAGTGCAGTGACCCTGGAAGGTGTATGTGGGTTTTGGTATACAGTGGGAGTCAATATGGGTTTGGGGGTTTATATGTATTCAAGGAAAGCTGTTGTAAGAAATTTGAAGCAGAATTGCAGTGGGTGCTTTTGCTTTGTCTGGATCTTACACTGAGTCATGTAAAGCTCACAAAAGCCCTAAGGGCTGGTACTTGTGCAGCTTTGCTTGTGTGGGTTTTTCTTTTCACATGAAGCTTAAGAAGAGTGTGCCTTTGGTGGGTGATGGGAAGGTGGAAAACATGTACAAAGTCACTGCTGTCCCCTGGCAGTCCCTGTGCATTTGTCTGCAGTTGTGCCTGCAGAAAGCTCACCAGAAACGAGATAGACACTGTAGAGTGCACCAGCCTGGCAAGGTTTAGCAAACAATCATTCTGTGAGAACTGACCTTCTTTGCATGTGGGAAAAAATGAATTCTGTATACCATGGTACACTTAAGTAATGACATGCAAAATTTGGATTCAATGCAGGTTTCAGTTACAGTGAACTTGTGAGAGAGGTGGTGTCAATGAGAGCAATGGCTTCAGTTCTGTCATGACTGCAAACATTGTGTTGGAATATGGAGTCAAGGTTGGGAGTTTTCTTGTGGCGTCTCTGTGACATTGTCCAACCTGCGGTGACCAAGCAAAAAGTGCAATCTGAAACTGAAAACCAGAATGCAAACACTTAACTCCACCCTCCTATCAACACAGCTCCCCTTTCCCACCACCCTCCCCTCCCAGATAAGCAGGTGTAATATCTTCTCAGGGACCTGGCTTGGACAGCACTTTCACACCTATCCATTCCAATTGCTGTGTCTGTTCCTTTTCCACAGGCAGCTGAGGGAAGGCTCTGGCTCCAGGGGCTTCAAGCCACCTTTGCAGCACTCAGGGCTGCTCCAGCAGCAGATGTGTGCACCGTGAGCTGGGGCTTAGACCTGCCTTTTGGAAGAGACTTCTCTGTTCCTAGGGCAGTCCAGAGCCTTGTGCACCACAGTGACTCTCTCCTGCCTCAGCCAGCCCCAAATACCAGCACCAGCCTGTTTGAACCACAGCTCTGACCAGTAAATGCAGGCACAGGGAACAGTAGCTGGCCAGAGGGCAGTGTATTTGTTGTCATCTTCAGTTAAGGCCCTCTCATCATTGGAGCTTGAACATCCGATCAAACTACAAAGCTCTTGTAACAGTCTGTCAAAGCACAGCTCTTCCCTGAAGGAGACTGCAAGTGTTTCATGCATGTCTCTCAGGGACTTGGTGGCAACTGTGTGTGGCTTGCAAGTACAAAGAAACTTTTTTCCCCTAACTGTCTCCCCTCCAGACGCAGCCTGAACTTGGAGACCTGTGCTGTGGTCTTTCCATCACCCTCTGATCAGAGAGTTTGATAGAAAAGCTGAGTGTGCAGCAGCACCCGTGAGCTGGGGCCCAGCAGTGCACACAAAGGGGCATCCAGGGAGTTCACTGGGTAGGGCTGCTCATGCATGAACTGGAACTGAACTGGCTGCTGCCCTCCAGCAGTATTTTGAAGAAAAAAGTCACTCTCTTCTAGGTGGTGCAGCTGTGCCCTGGCTTGCAGTACTGCCTTTATTGCCTCAGGTAGAGCTGCTGGAGGGACCTGGGGACACAGCAGTGCTCAAGGCCGATAGAAAAAAGAGATCTTTAAACTTTCTATTGTTACCTTTCACTTAGCAGGTGGAAAATGAGAAATAAAACAGCTAAAGCAAAGAGCTGCAAAAAACCACTTTTCAGGTGGAGGTAAAAGAGCTTCTACAGGCAAGGCAGAGCTATACCTGCAGTGTCTAGGTGAGGAGGGGAGGGCGAGGGCTTTGCAGAGAAGGTAGAGGTGCATGGTTCATCTATATGCTCCTCCTTTCCCAGGCATTAAATGATGCTGCTTTCTCAACTGTACCACTCTCAGCTATCTATTTTGTGGTAAGAACTACTGAGAAAAGAGGATTCAGCCAGCACTGCTGGTGTCTGTACAGCCTCGTCATCCGCTCTCATCTTCTTGAGCCCTCTCTCCTGTGCAAGAAGGAAAGGAGAGCCAAGGTCTGGGGGTGCTGCAAATGCCTTTCTCAGACAGATCAGCAAACTGGGAGCTGAACTCACATCCTTGGGTAGGCTCTGATTCACACACAAGCAGCACCAGTGATCCCCACCTCTTTCAGTGTGCCTGGGATTTGGGTGTCTGCTGAAGTTCTGGTATAAGTCACTTCCTTCTTCTCAATTCTGCAGAATGCAAGGGGGTCAAGGCCCACAGTCAGACTGGCACCTTCTCTGGCAGATATGCCAGAGGAGAAACCTCAAGCAGAAGCAAGAAAAGTCACTGGGTTTCAGTGTACCTTCAACAGCTCATGATCTTGGTTATTTCTGAGAGCAAACAAGCCAGATCAGGGCTTATTCCAACCACAGCAGGCACCAGAGCTTGGGAATGGGGAAGAGGCTGACTGCCAATCCTGCTGATACAAACTTCCAGCAGACAAGCTAGTGCTGAGGATTCAAGCAAAACCCAGGTCTGGGGGACTTGTGTTATGAAGGAAACAGTGAGCCTCATGTAGGACCAGAGGCTGAATGCTCTGAATGGGGCCGGGCCATCTCTCCAGACAGTACCTGTTCAGTCAGTTATTATGAACAAACTTGAGGGGCAGCCCCAGGGCCTGACTTCTTAGAGTGTATACCCTGGTACTTGGTCCCTCAAACATCCTCATATAAGGCTCTCTTTGCTGTGAATTTTGCTCTCAGGATTAGCTTTGCTATCTCATGATATGGGAGCTCCAAATGAAGCTTTTCCCTTGGATGGTACACTTATAACTCGCCACTACCACCTTATCTCCCACCTCATTCCTCTTCAGGCAGAGGAGCCTCCAAAGAGTGGAGTTCAGAGAGCTGCAGACGTGGGTTTTGTTGCTTCAGATGAAACTGGCCAAGAAGGGGAAAGGTAGATGCAGGTATTGCCATGTTCTGTGCCTGGAGCAATCAGCTCCTTTGGCCAAAAGCCTCAGAAAGCCAAGGAATATGCCAGGTAAGAGAATGGTTCGAGAATATTTATAAGCACAGTTATGCTTCTAACAGTCTGCTGAGTCCTGGATTCTTTCAGCTGGTAAAAACAATAGCAAGCTGTCATGCCTGATTCTCTCTCACCATTTCAGCATTGCAGGTAGAGGAGAATCTGTAACAAGATAAGGAAAAAAGGAAAAATATTTTTCTTTCCTAGCTCAAAGAAAAATAACCTGTTGGATTCTAATCTGCACACAGTGAAAACTGCCACCATGAGCAACACTAGACCAGAGAACTCCACCTCACCTACAGTGGCCGAGGGCCAGAAGAGAAAGAGGGGAAGACCAAAGAAGCAGCCACAGGTGAGGGCACATCACCTGAAGAGCCTGCCTGGGTATGCTCTGGGATTAGCCTGGGGGGATTTTCAGGCAGCCCTGGGAAGCAGCTCACTAACAAGGAACAAGGGAAGCAGAAATGCTTGGTGGTAACTGTTACTGCTGCTCAGGACAGCAGCAGGAGGTGTACCCTGGGGAGTCTCAGTCACTGGCCCCAGAGGTGCCTCAGATGTGACTGGCTGTGACAGTTCAGGCCAGGGAACTTGTGAGAGGAGCTGACCAGATCTCCCTGCTGACACTAGGCTCTGTTCCATTCTGCAGACTTTCAGGTGTTGTCACCCTGTTTCCACATCAGTAGTTAGATAGAACGGAGAAGGCCTCATTCCAGGAACCTTGTCCAGGGCTCTTGAGACTTACTCATTTCCCCAGCCCAAAAGGCAAAGGGGTAGGAGTATTGCTGGCCATCTTCTAATGCACCTCACAGCTGGCAAAGCAGAGACAACCAGCCATATAGTGGTCCAGGTGCTATTAGTGGGGTAAGGCAGTCTGAGGCACGTCAGAATGAGAAGCTGTAAGTTGCTCCAGGGATCATCCTGCTTAAATGGTTTTTTCTCCTTTTATCTCAGAAGGATACTGTGGAACCACTGGCAGAGAAGAAACCACGAGGAAGGCCAAAAGGAAGCAAGAAAATGACTACTGTAACCAGGGAAATGGTAAGAGTAGATGGTTTATGTGCTTTTATGGTGGAGAGAGAAGGTGGCTGTCACTTCTGGAAGCATTGCTAGAGGGACAAGCAAGGAAGCTTCTCATAGCTTAAAGTTAGTGAAAGTTGCCCCTAGTTCAGCTCCACTTTAATTGCCGCTGTTGGACAAATCAGTTATTGTGGTTTTAGTCTTAACTCACGTCCAGCCTTCCTGTGCTGCCACTGCCTGTTCAGCAGCTTCCTTCCAGCACTTCTCCTCCTCCACTGCCAGATAATCACAACCAGCACAGTCTGGCAGGTGTTTCCTCCTCAACTATCCTCAGCTTTTGCTTTTTCTGCTACTTGTGAGACAAGACCTTTGTACAAAGGTCACCTTGACCAAGTTCAGTGCATTAGTCACAGTGCCCAGCAAATATGAGAACGAAAGTATTTTCCCCTCTTTGTTTTCAATAAAGGTAGAAGCTCCTGCTGGCAAGAGGGGAAGAGGGAGGCCTCGCAAGTGGGTGAGTATGGCGTTCAGTCCTTTTCCCCTTCTCCAGTCAGATCCTGGGGAACTTCCAGTTGTGTTTGCTCTCCCCAGGCTCTATATCTGCCTTGGCATTCTTTCAGCCTTGGTGGCCTGGCAATCATTAGGGAAGCTCTGACTGCTTTCCTGATTGCCTCTAAGATTCAGCGCCCAAAGAATTCTGAGAGCCCAGGAGAGCTGCTGTACTTAATGCAAGACATACCAGACTTCCATCGTGCTTTCCCAGGCTTGGAATGTCAGACCAGACAGAGGGGTTGTCTTCCCAGGAGTTTTGGAAGACTAAAATGTTTGCTTAGCATGTCAGTTTGTCTCAAAAGGAGAAATTTAAAATTAAGCTGAAAGAGAAATTTGATAAATGTAGAAACTTTGATTTCTGCCAGCAGGAGGCTCTTTTATGCAGTGAACAAAGGATTAGTAAGAATCAGTACTGAAAATAGAATATTTCAGGTGTGAAAACAAGATGAAAGCTTTTAATCAATAAGGGCATTCAGTCCTGTGGACAATTAATGACATGTAGTCTATCATTAGGAGTTACTAAAAAGAACCACAACAGCCACAAACCATTATTTAGTGTGTATCACAAAAATTGCTAGACCGAAACCTAAGCCCATTTATATTACCTTATTTAAATACACTGAGTAAGTAAATCTGGTGTGTTACCAGTGCTTAAAGCAACCAGCTCTTCAAATAGGAATCCTCAGGCTCTATGGAAAAGCATCAGAGGCAGAAATGACTGTGTCTTGGAGACCAAAACCTTACCCAGTGAGTTCTGCTGGTGTCATTTGTGGACTGACAAATCTCGAAGACGAACAGGAGGACCTAAAATGTGTCATTCTGACTTTGGTTAGTGAAGCATTTTGATGTTCAAGTTCAAAATTAAACAGCTGAAGAGTTTCTGGGGGGCAAAAGCAAAGTGAAAGAAAAAGAACAGCAGTTTGTTTCTTAATAGTTGATAGACAAAATGTGTAGCTGGTCAGGACAGAAAAACATCCTGAAACTGAGAAAGCATTCTCAAGGTTAAAAAAATTTCTCCACAGCTGTGTAACAGGCAGATTTTTTTCCAAATGTTGGGCCATTGGTAATATGGTGGTTTATCATGGATTCTAAGAGTAATTCAAAGACACTTGGGAATGTGTGTGGACACTACATGCCCTGGCATGTGCTCTTGGCTATTGCTGGATGTAGGAATTGGTGGCAAATGGTTGTGCTGTCAGGGCTGCACAGTCTTATTTAAATAACATTGATCAAAGGCTTTTGCTTTCTATCCACTTTGTATATGTGCAATTTGCTCCCTTGATACCTAATTTTATGTGGGGGATTTGTTTATTTTCACTGTTTTTCTTTGTAGCCTCAAGCAGTGGTCCAAGAAGGAGAGTCTCAGGAAGGAAATTCTCAGGGAAGCAGTGACTCAAATTTGAACTCGGCGCCAGCCACACAAGGTTTGAGATCAGGTAGTCATGATTAACGAGACTAAACTGTGCAGCCATGCTCCTGGCACACCCTGCACTTACCCCCAAAAGCTCTGGCACTGGCTGCAATCACTCTGGTAAATCCTACAAACAGGAGAATTTGGAAGGCTTCCAGGCACATTACAACAGGAGGGGTAGCACATTCCTTCTAGCTAATTCAGTTGTGACTACTTCAGCAGAAGTGGAGGCAGAAAAGAGGAATGGGAAGAGAATCCATATATTTGTCTTTTCAAGAAGTCATATATCTGAGGTTCTGGGCCTTGTTATAGGTATGGCTCAGGGAAATTGTCTGGCTGTGTTAGGTACAAAGTCCAAATAGTCCATTGTGAATGTCTTGCCTTACTTGAGAAAAAAAAAAAGATGAGTAGAAAATCCCCTGGTATTTGGGACATCCTGGTATTCTGGAATGACTCCTGCATGCCTCCATGATGGTGTTGCTCTCTCCTTCCAGGCTTGTCCTCTGAGACAGTGCTCTCTGGCAGAGGTGCCTCAGCAGCACAGACAATGTGGCACTGGCCAGTTTAAGTTATGGAAGTTTCACTGGGATGAGGTCCCAGATAACTGTTATCACTGCTGTAGGAAGGTACAGATGCACCACCCAGAGCCCCAGCCTCGCTTCAGCCCTGGGAAAGAACAACTCCAAGTCCAGCCTATAGTGTTCAGGGCTGTTTCTGAAGTAGATTCCAGGAAAACTTGTGTGCAGCTGAGTCCTGCCCTCAGTGAGCCTCCCAGGAAGCCACTCGAGTGGGAGGGGGAAGTGGCCAACAGCCCAGGAGAAGAGGCAGGTGTTGCCCTGCTGTGCCACGTGGTGAGCTCACTGCTCCCTGCTCACGCTGCCGTTAGCACCGAGCATGCAAACGAGCCGGGCAGCCCAACCCAGCCCCAGGTTCTTAGAAAGTCCCTGGAAATGCCACATGATTAAATGCCAGGGGAGTCAACCTCAGTTGCTCAATTCAGTTTCCTCTGGGGCTCCTGCTCCCATATCACTTCCCGCCACGGAGTGGTGCGATGACATCAGCAGAGCCGCAGGTGATGAGCTCACCTCCGGCCCAGCCGTGCAGTGCGTCTGAGCATCGCCCCAAACCGCAGCCACTGCGGGCACTTTCTTCTTCCTTCAGTTTGAGTGAGACCAGGACTGGTGACAGGAGGGATCCGTTTCCCTCCTGTTGCAATGAGGTAGCAGCAGATGTGCCGGGATAAGCGGATGCTGCGGTCGGTGGGAGACAGCCCGGCAGTACATGATAGTTCAGCCCAAAGCCCTGTGCGTGCTCACTGCTGGGGGGAGTTTTGCTGTTGGGGAAGGTGGGCACTTAAAAAAAAACCAAACAAACTCAAAACAAAACAAACCCCAAAACAAACAAAAACCAGCTAGAAAATCAAATGGGAATAAGCACGTGGAGGATGAAACCTAGCAATCCTCCAGAAAGTTTCTCAACAGTTGTTCCTTGCTCAGGAGCTTGAGATGTAGTCCTGGCTTAAAACCTCTGACTGGAAGGGGAAGCTTGCTGTTCTGTCTTACTGGAAGCTTTAGATCCTGGGGCTTTTTTGCAAGTGCAATGCAGCTTCCAGACAGGTAGTTTCTGGATTCACCCATTCCATGGGTCTAGGTTTAATTTAGATGTTATGCCTGCAAGTTTTTGTGCTGCTTGTGCAGAAGGCTAAAGCTCTGAGACTTGTTAACAGGAGTCAGTTCACTTAATGATCTTCTGCCACAGGTACAGCCAGAGCTTTGGTCATTGAGGGCTTTGTCGGTTTTCTTTTTCCTTGCAAGTGAGGATGTTTGAGGTGCTGCACTAGGGAGGGCAGAGGAGTACACATGTGCTTGCCCATCCTGCAGGTTGTACACTGAACAACTCTGAGTGGAAAAGGGGTCTGCCCTGGGCTTTGTGTCTGCAGCATTAAGATAAATTGCTGAAATAAACACTGACTCACTGTCTTTCAGACAATCTGTTATGGGCAAAGTCAAGAAATAAGAGCTGAATTAGAAATATGCAAGATTTGCAAGCCTGCCATGGGGCAGAGAGCTGTTTTTAAGCTAGTTGTATTTTGTCCCGTGGCTGTTGGCTGGGGATCTAGCTCTGTTTTTCCCAAGGCATTGGTTCCAGGTGACTCCAAGTTATCCAGGAGCAGGCAGGAGTTTGTTAATGGATGAGGCTCCATTGTGCTGCTACCTGCAGATGCTGTCAATCACAGCTCTAGTGTTAATGTTTGCTGTTTGTCCGGGTCACAAAGCATTTGTCTTCTTTCCATGAGTACCACTGCCAAGGGATTGATGAACCTCATTTCCTGGCCTCCTAAGCCAAAAAAGCAGCTGTGTTTTTTCCCAATAACTGTGCTTGGCCAATAGAATACAGGTGTGAGAGGGAAAGATTTTGCTTTGTGGTAAAATTTCCAAGACCCAGTGCTAGTCAGAAGCAGCCTTGGGATCTTGCTATTTTTTTGTCTGTCTTTGCTTCCCTGTATTCTTTTCTGTACGCTGAGAGGTGGAGCAGCTGCAAACTTCTTTGTCTTGCTTTGTTCCCTTTGCTACCCCAGTGGTGCCCTCAGCTCTCCTGAAAGCCAGGGATTAGCCACAGATCAGAGCAAGCCTGTGTAGGCAGAAATATTCCCCATTCTGAGACAATTTGCAAGCCTTCTGTGCATTTCTACTTTCCTGGTGTTTGATGCTGGGTGTGGCATTTCGGGACAGATCACACAGGCTGTCACTTCTGGGCTCTCAATGGCCTCATGCTGAGCCCTGCTGCCAGGGAAGCCATTTGTGCCAGGAGCTCCATTTAGCCTGGAGCTGCTACAAGAGCAATGGGAATGTTGCTGTGAAGACCTTCAGTTGTTTGGGAGTGGATGCTTGTCACCTTTTAAGCTTGCATTGGCTCTGTAAGGGGCACTTGGGCAGCAAGGCTTCTGGACCCAGAGCTCTAACCTTCTCTTTGCCATGATCTTTCCCTTTAGGGATCACTGGAAAAGACGGTTCCAGGTCTGGCAAAACTGCTGGTCTTAAGAGGTCTCTGAGTACCTTCTCTGCCACAGCTGAATAGTGTGCCACCTGTTCGTGCTTACTGAAGCCAGAGCACTGGAAGGCAAACAGGATTTTTAATGTTGTATTTCAGATTCTTCTTTTGTGATAATTTTGGCCAAGCTCTCTCTCCTGTTGTTGATGGCTTGCTTAGCACAAACATCCAAACAGGGATTTAGGGGAAGAAACAGCAAATGCCTTGTTGGAGAGATGCCTTTCACAGTTTGTAGTATATCTTTTGTGAGGATATTCATGTTTCTTAAAAAATACTTGGATAACCTGGTGCTTACCCTGACACAGACTGCAGTAGCTCAACAGAAAGGTAATGCTGACTCAGATACAGGAAAGGAAATCCCTTCACACAGCTCATTGCTGAACTTGTATATCAGACCACCTCAGCAGTGCCAAGAGTTAAGTTTTGCTCAGTTGCCCATAGGGATTGCTTCTCAAAGACAGTCCTGGAGCTCTTTCTTGACTATATCAGAAAGAAAAACCTTCATGGTGTTTCCAGCTTTCCAATGCTGTTGCTCCAGTGGGCAGTAACTTGGATGCTTTAGGGGAAAGTTCACATCTGATATATGGGGATTGATGTTGAAATTTTTATTTTAACATGATCAGCTCAGGGCTTTTGTCCAGGTGGCACACCCAATGAATTTGATACCAACTCGGAGTGCACGATGTTTACAAGCTTAGTCACAGCCACTGTATTTCATCCCTTCAAAGGAGTGTCTGGTAAAGAACTAGTTACACAAAAGTTACTTTCTTGCACAGCCTCAGGATTCAATTTAAATTAGTATATCTTTGGTCCATGGTGTGTGTGGGGGGTCCTCTAGTGTCTCAGCTATGCAAATAAAAGCTTGTGAGAGTTTGGGTTTGGGAGATGGCAGCAGCCAGTCAGTTTGAGATTGTTTCTGGCTGCTCTCAGTCTCACACTGTTTGCAGGTTTGTGCTTTTAGTGTCAGAGCTGAACTTGTTAAATTCTGAGGAATTGAGGGTATTTCCAATATCCAGTTGCAAACAGTGAAATCCCAGTGGTAATTTCCATATCCTGGATGTTCTGCCTGCCTATTAAGGGGACAAAGTGGGTATTTCAATTATCTCTGACAGGATGTAAAATTGGCTAGCTTTACAGAACATAATTGGCTTTAAATTTATGGTGGTGCATAGCAGAAACACATGAAATAGCAGTATATATTGAGCTCATTTATTATCCTTTCATCAGAGTTCTGTTCCCTTGGCAAGTATTTATTTAACACAAGAAAATGTATGCAGAATTAAGGGGAAGGGCTGATTGAGAGATAATGGAGGTGGAAATGCTTTATTTCTTCTAGGTCATGTTGTCCAGTCCACCCAGTTTTAGTAGTGATGAGTCCTGATCCTATTAATTCTGCTTAGTAGTGATCAGAGTCCTGGTCCTAATTCTGTGTGGTGTCTGGTTTGCCCTAAGGGTAGTTTCTTATGTAGGGAGTTTGGTGGTCAAGGCACAAAACTGCATCACAGCAAACTTCTGTGCCTCTGCTGCCAAAGAGCAGAGAAATCAAGGACTAAATGGATTAGATCACAGGACTGATCTAAATCCTGTGCTGTAGGATAAGCTGTGCTGCCAGACATGGGAAGAGTTTGACTCCCTGCTCCTGCTGTGTGGATAAATCCAGGCGGGACATGACACATGTAAATCTGTAACTCTTCATGTGATTACACAAGATGCAATTGGTGTTCCCCTGAAATCAGGTGAGGGAGCTGCTGCTCTTCAGTGGGCATACAAGTTCAGCTTCTGTTCTGTCTGCATTCAAAGGCTCCTCCAGTGGCAGACCAAAATAGTTTACTAACTTCTGTACCTGATTTTCAGGTGAGTTGGCAGGTTCAGGACTCTGCTTGCAAGGCTGTACTGCCTATTAAATTAGCACATTACCTGAGAGCAATACCTGTTACAGTGTGAGACTGGAATTTGAGCTTCTCCTAAATGGATTAGGGATTACATCTCCAAGAGTCTCAAGCTTTTCCTGTGCCATCAGTGAGACCTTTCTCAGCTGATGGCTTGGAATAGGGGTGGAAACTGCCTTGGCTAGATAGTAACTCCATGTGCTTTAGGTAAGCAGTATTCCTCCGAGAATGCACACAAAGTGCTTCTCTTAAAATGTTCCAAAAAAAATCTAGTCTTTGCTACCTCTTAATATTCTGTTGGGAAGCCACAATAGAAAACATCTCTCCATAAAAATGCAAGTGCTTGAGAACAAGCAGGATTCCACACTATCAGGAGCTACTCAGTGTAGTTGAAATCCCGAACCGTAGCTTCAGCTTCCGTGTTTATGCAGAGACTTAGAATGGAAGTCAATGCATACGAAAGATAGGCAGAATTCCAGCCATCTTCAGACAGCTAGGATCTCACACTGGATTTACTTGGATTGTCCTTTTTGAAATTAGTTAAGACCCTTTTGTTTTTCATATTGTTAGTTACATTTTCTGTGTAGCCAAATACTACCTCTAAGCAAATGCATTTCAGGTGTTTTTTAACTCAGGCAGTTTTACTTTGACTTGGCCAAAAATAAGAGGTCATTACAGCTGGTCAAAACACAAGATAAATGAGGTTTTTTATCTAGCAAAGTTTGGAAGTTTCTCATAAATGGTTTTGGTGAAGGCATAAAGAGTGTTGGCAACTTGTAAATTAGCCTTGAAGTTTGTATTAAATAAAGGTATTAAACACAAGCCCCTTGGACTTCTGCTTTGCCTTCTCCCTGTGCAACACCCTCAGCACACATAGGCACATCACTAGACAAGGTGAGTGGCTCTTCATCTGAATTGGAGTTTTAGGGTTTCTAAATCAAGATTTTGTCATTCAGGAGCACCCATAGATTGATATGAAAAGGAGAAATAATGAACATAAGGAATCACACATGGGGAACAGAAAGGCTCTTAAGCCCAAATGTGAGTACCTAATTCCATCCTCTTGTATATATTGGAGGTTTGATTGGAACACAAGCCAATTCTACTTCATGTGTACATCCAGAAGTCTTCATAGTTAAGTCCTCTTCTTCCCCACATTGTTCTGTGGGCTATACAAGTATTTAGCTTTTCAGACAATTAATTCTGTTCCTAGGCATTGCCCCTTCAGTTAATCTGACAGCTTTCCTAACTAGTGCCAAGTTTTGGGCCAGAAGATGAGGCAGAAGCAAACCTGAAACACACCAACAATGTCCTCACAGAGCTCCCACTGCTGCCTGTTCTGTTCACCTCAGTGTGGGCAGAGCTGCAGGTGAGCTGATGAACCCTTAGTTTGTGCAGGAATGGTTAAAGGATAATATGGCAAACAGGCATGTTGGGATTTGTCTTTTTGTACTCTGGATGCCCAGGACTAGCCCAGCTGGAAGCTTCTGCTCTTCCACCTTCTCCACCAGGCCTTTCTGAAGAGGTCCAAGTTTCTGCGCTGTAGAACACCAAACCCAGATCCCTGCACAGCTTCCCCTTCCAAGTTTTTCACACTTGGTTCAGTTTTTGAAAAAGAGTAGGGGAATTCACTGCACACAAATTACTGGCAGATACTGAGGATACACTCCAGCAGTTTTCTGTGGAAAATGCAAATGATGGGGGGAAAAAGACAATCACAGTAGATTTTCATGTAAATAGTTTAATTTTATTTCAATGCTTCAAACACAGAAACACTTGAATTAAATTACATCATAATGCCTCTGCTAAATTATACATACAATTCCAAGAACTGAGAGAGGAGGTGCTATGGAACTAAAAGAATACTCCAGTACAGGCCCAGCAAATACCCATAATATTCTTTTAGTCTTGTTATCTGTACTTCTTTAATCTAAGGGCAGTCATCACAGGACAAAGCCTACCATCACAGGAAGAATGGTTGGAGAGAATTCCTCTGTAGGTGTGTTTGTTACACAAGATTTATCTCAGTATTGATGTGGAACAAGGTGCAGTTTTTGCACTGGAGCTGGTACATGCCCTGCTGGCAGTTCCCTGTGCAGCACATGAAGCTGGGGAAGAGCACTAAGAGGGCTCTGGGCTGGAGGAAACAGCTCAGCTTACACTTGCCTTTTATTGAGTTTAAAACAATGAATGAAGCTCCAATCCTAAGATTTCTAGGAGAAATGCTGCGATTTAGGACGGCCATGCACTCCTGTTGCCACTTGGATCCCTGCCCTGCTGCAGAACATGGGAACGTGACAGGCAGCAACATGCCAGCTCCTGAAGGGAGAAATCCGATCTCTGTGGCTGTCCTCTCTGTGAGCAACTGGAGATGGTAAGTGTGTGTGGATGGACGTGTTTGTTTCTCAGCTGGTCATAACCTCTGGGAAGACCCACAGGCAGAGTCCAAATTCAGGACCAAATCTGGATTACACTGAGTATTTGTAGCCCTCTCCTTCCTTCTAACAGCACCCCTGGAGGCAAACAGCAGCAGCCCAAGAGTGCCTCCTGGCTATGAAAGATGGACTGTTTTCCACACTCCCAGCCCAATATACTCCCAGAACTCCCTAATTTTACAAAGACAGCAAGATAACGAAAAATTGAAGCAACTTAGCCCTGCAAAGCTGCCATGAGGGAAGCTGTGTCAGTGAAGGAGGGAGGGCTGGTAAGGACCAGGGGTCAGTGGTACGTGCCCTGGAAAGAGCCTGCATTTAATGAATATGGAAAAAACAATCACAGGGGGAAGGAAAAAATAGTTGAGAGAACAAAAACTAACTGGCAGGTCCAAACTTGCAGCAAAGCACATGATACCTGAATTGCCACTCTCAAAGATCCCCTTTCATACAGCTTTGGATCTGCATTCAGATTTTGGCCTGCCCCAATTCCCTCTCGACTGCAGATGGAATATGATCTGATTGACAAATGCATGTACCAGAAGAAGGGCAGGAGGTGACCAGTGCAGGGCTGGGCACTGCTGCTGGCCCCTGGCTGCTATGCTGGTCTGCAGCACTCAGGGCTGGTGCCCACCAATGGGCTCTGTACAGGACAGACCCCACGCTGCACTGCCATGTGCCAAGGTGACCAGAGACCCCTTTGCACTCTCCTTCTGCAGCCCTCAAGGATGCACAGGCAGAGAGATGCTACAGGGAAACTCCTGGCTTACCTGTCTAGTCCCACCTACCTGTTACTAGCAGGTGACATGAGCAGAGGCTAACACAAAGCTCTGTGTTCCCTTCAGCAGGAAGAAGACAAGGCTCTGACTGCAGCTCCTGGCAGGTAAGGAAGTACAAACCAGCTGTTAGTCACTTCTGGAGGCAGACATGGGGCTGTTGTAATGTTGAGCCAATACATGTTTTTCTTTATTTAAAAGACAGTATTTTAAGGCTTAATCTTTTTTTTTTTCTTCTTCTGGATAACATTCTGCCCTGTAGAAACTTCCTTGAGCCAAAGCAGGAGGGATACGTGTATTATAACCCCAGTTCTACTCGATTCCTCTTTGTGGCCCAAGCACTGTTTTTCCTAGTTCAGCAGCACAGAGTCACAGTCAGACACTGACATCCCCTACCTCTAGCTGTGTGAATTCCCCTCTGTCTGTATAGTAGCCCTAATTTGGGATATTCAGCCACTTGCTCAGTTAAGATGCAATTGGCAAATTTCACTGTTTCACTTTTTATAGCTAGTGAATTCCCCGTGCTTCAACACCACCCTGGGTGCTTGTTTATCAGCAGCCCACACACCACAGGGGAGATAATCCCATGGTGTGGGTTTTTCCCTGCTGTGCCCCAGCTTACCACTCAGCTGGGGCAGTCAGCTCTCCTTGCTCAAAGGGGCTTTGCCACCAGTCACCCCCACCCTGCTCCCAGGACCTGCCAGAGCTGCGGTCACTGCACAGAGAGGCTCGTTCATTGCTTTCCTTGGGGCCTGGTGACACAAAGCCAATGGGGAAGGTGTCTGAAACGTGCACCTCTCCTCCTTCCCTGACGCAGAGAGCGCGTGTGTGTGCTCTGACAGGTTAATCTACACAAAGCAGGTGCTGTTCTGAAGCACAAAGCTTGGCAGATGGAATCAGTCAGCGCCAGCCCAGAAACTGGAGCTCGGGACCTTTCACTGGGAACAGACACACCAAAAAATCACCACTGCCCTCACAAAGGGTTTGCTTCCCAGAGGGATGGCAGTTCCCGTGCCCATGTGTGACACAAACCACTGGGGTGACCAGCTGGGCTCATTGGATCAGCCATGCTTGCGGGAAGTCCCTGCTCTCTTGGCCTCATTCCCCCGGGCGTCGGCGCGATCCCGGCACAGAGGCAGGTGCTGGTCATGCGTTGATGGCGTTGGCCACGTCGGTGAACACGAGGCGGCTGGGTCTCTGCAGGGCTCCTTGGCTCGCCAGCAGCACCTGCAGGGAGGCAGGGAGAGCTCTGTGAGCTGCCTCGCTCAGGTGTGTGTGCTCAGGCACAGGCTGCACTGTTGGCACGGACTCACCCCTGCCAGGGCAGGCTGCCTAGCTAACAAGGCATTAACGAGGCTGTGACAGGGAAATACAACGGGCTAGAGACTAAGTCAGCACATCCATGCCAGTTTAAAATCCCCACATCATTGGATTACTGGATCTCCCTATTTATATCTACAAGGCAGTGTGAAAGGACTTGAGACATCAAGAAGGCCTGGAAAGATGCCATTGCCTGAATTCAGGCTGTTGTTTTAGACTCTCTCTCTCTTATTATGTGAAGCCTTTAAACTCTTTTACTTTCCAAGCAGAGGTATCTGTGTTGGCAAGCTCTGGAGGGATCTGAGGTATCCTGCTGGCTGGTCCCTGTATAGGAAGGATCTGCTTTTACTCTGCTAAGATAAACTCTGGCCTTGTATTTCCCCACTTTACTACCTGCAGAGAAGTCCTCTGTGCGAAGTAATAGAGAGATCTGATGTTTTCCCAGTATGTGCGACTCTAAGGACAAGATCTTTTGCTTTTATACAATACATTTCTTGCTTTCCCAAACCAGCATAGTCCATGTGTTGACTACCTTTTATGTTCCAAACACACACATCCCCTTTGGGTTCTTCAGCAGCCTGGGTAAGGTCCAGGTAAATACTTTAAATTATAGTTGTATTTATTATGTCCTCTTCCCCTTTCTGCCCACACCAAGCTTGCTACAGATTATCTGAAGGTGTAAAGTGTGTGGAAACTGAGAATTGTTTCAGAGAATTCCTGCTACTGGACAGGGAAAGCAGGGGAAGACATGGGCAACACAGAGCAACTGGTGAGGAATTCAAGGAGAGGCTGTGTCACTGGCTGAGACATACCTGTTCCAACCACCCCTGCTGGTTTTGTCTTTCAGAAAAGGTTTTTTTGTGTGGTGGAGGTAACAAAGGAAACAGAAAACACTGTGAAGCTGGCTTCAAGTGATGGTGAGAAGCCCTTCTTCCCTATTTTCCTACCTCCTGATACACTGGGAAGCAGCCTCTTGTCAAAGATCCACACGGACCATCAGTCAAAAACAACAGGCCAAAGTATTAAGCTCTTTGCTAACTCAGAGGTGCAGTAAGTCAGTGGTCTCTGAGGACTCAGGAATTTCTCAGCATGCTGCACACCTTTGAACACTCGTAAGTGGTCAAAGCAAAGCCTTCTTCTCCTCTCCCCAGATGCAAAAGAGAACCCTGCTCCCTTTGTTGTCTCTGAGCCTGGTCTGCTCTGTGCCCAGCAAGGACTGGCCTGGAGGTGCTGCCAGGCCCACATGTGCCATGCCCCAGCAGTGTGCAGGCTTTCCTGCCTGTGTTCTTCAGGGCTTCCAGCAAACTTAACTGGTTCTACACTTGGATCTTTAGGCAAAGTGGGGATAGCTTAGAATTGGCTGGAAATTACTTGCTTTTCAGGCTCAGGGCAAAGGAGCCTTAGTGCTTGTGGGCATTGAAGCCCTGTCTCCCAGAAAACTACATTCATCCTCCTGCTGCCTTGTGGTGCCCTGGTTGATAAACTGTAGTAAACTCAATTACTCAAGTTACCCTTGTCTCTCTCCTACTTGACTAGAACCAGCACTTTGTTCTAGTTGCCTGACTCCTCAGTCCATCCCAAGCACTCCAAAATGCTCAAGTCCCTACCTCCAGGGCTGGCAGAGGTGGGAAAGTCCTCCTGAGGTCTTACATGGGTTTCATTTACAAAGCCCCTCTGATGCTGAAAGAAAAGCAGTGCAGGTACCAGTGGCTGTAGCAACATTCCTACCTTGCTCTGCGATGCCTGGGAAGATGCAGCATCTCGTCCATGTTCCAACAGCTCCTGCTCCAGTTCATCCTGTTCCTCAGTGGGATCAAAGTTGTACATGGGCATGAGCTGGTGCCTTAGCTTCTCCAACCTGCCCATTGGAGGGGAGGGAAAGGACTGGTTGAGAAGGGCAGGTGCTCGGGCTGCCTTCCCCACCCCACTGCTGAGGCTTTCTGCAGGCTGCTTCTCCTGCTGAACAGGGATTCTGCTCCTCTGGCTCCTGCTGCATAAGGGTTGTGTCCTGTCCTGCAGGGAGGAGGATAAGAACCCACTACACTCAGCTGGCAGAAGTGGAAGATACCCAGAGAGCAGTTACAGGGATTAATTACCATCACTAATCTATGTTGGCAGGCATTACACACAGAGGAATCAGACAGGGATTTAAGTTCCCACAGACCTTAAAAAATCAAGCACAAAAGAGCCAATGGAACACATTGGCTGGGCATTTTGTGACTTCTCCTCCTGTCCCTCTGCCCCCAACAGCCTGTCCTGCCATGTCACACTGTCTACCAGCAGCAGTCCACTTCTAGCTCCAGTGATCGAATAGGACTTTAACTTTGGGGCTGAAGTACATAAACATAAATAGAAAATAATAATGAATAGAGAAGAGAGAGATTCTCACAGGAGGCTGATGCCTGTGGACAGACTGTTCTTACTCTTATATCATTGCTCCAAGGGGTCTCCCTAAACACTGGGCAGCTCAGAGGTGGATGATGGATGGGCAGACATAGTCCTGGGAAAACACTGAGCCCTGCCTTAGGCTGTAGCTCAGTTTGGGGGATGGTGGAGTGAAATACACAAGCAGTTACTGGCAGTGTCACCACAAATATCTATTTTGGCGAGTGTGAGGATGACACATTCTTTCCCTGCCTCTGTATGGGTTTGCCAGCACAACCATTATCTCCAGCAGTGCTACTTTCACAGGCCAAGCATTAGTTGCTCCTGACAGTACCCAGACCTGAGCTTGGGTCAGGCTGGGAAATTTTACAGTGGGCAGCAGCTCTTGAAAGTTTGTGGCCAGGCCAGGCCAGGCCAGGCCTGCTCCATAGAGTCAGGCAGGGAAGGAGGTACCACAGCTAATGGATCTTCACTGTTGTCCTGCTGTCAAGAGACAGAAGAAACAAGTCATGTGTCTCCCTGCATGCTGCTCTCCTCTCTATTTTCAGCCAGGAGTTTGGCAAGAAAATTAAGATGCTAAGTCTTGGGCTAGAGCTCCTCTGCATTATGCTGCTGCCAGCTGCTGTCACTGCCTGGGCTGCTGGACAACACAGGGATCTGGGAATGGCAGAAACCTGAGATTCACACCTCTCATGACAGTTCCCAGCTTCTTTTTACACCTGTAACTCCTTCCTCTCCTTTGGTGCATCTCACAGATGAAGCACAAAGAGCCTGCAGGATCCCTAACCTCCTCCTTCTCAACCTGATTTTCCTTCCAAAGCTGCAGAGGAGTCTTTGAAGCTCTGGTTGTCAGAGGATGGGCCAGTACCAGGAGTGCAGTGCCCCTGCCTCTCACACACAGCTGATTCCTGCAGCCTTGTTCTCACACAGCCACTCTCCCCACCTCCACGTGTCCTTCTGAGCTTACTCTGGATTTTGAAGCACTGAGTTCCCTTCAGCCAAGAACACACATTACTTACCTCTTCCTCTTCCTGATATACAGAACCTGAAGAAGAAAGAGAGCCATCATTACAACAGTCCTGGCAGGATGGGGAACAGCTGAGAAGAGACATTTTGGGTACAAGGCACACAGAAAAGAGGCACAGAAGGCTGGTGTCACTGTGCACCAAAGCAGGGGGAAGGGAGAAGTGACAACTGAAAATGAAATTTCATATGCATCAGTGTGAGCTCGGCAGCACATCGTGTCTGACACTAAGTGCTCGAGTGGCCTATTATTAGCTGTGTTAGTACAAGTAAGAGTATTAGGTGTATTATTAGGTGTAGCTCAGCACATTTCCGTGGCTGCAGGACATATGTTGCAATTTAAGAGTGGATGGAAAAGCTTCCCTTTGTGGTTTTCACCTGTAGAAGTGCTGCTACCCCCTCCCCAGAAGAAAGGGAAGAAGGAAAGAGGGCATGCTCAGGGACTTGCCTCGGTCAGCCGGTACGAGCGGCTGCGCTGGGAAGAAAGGGAGGCTTTGGGCCTCCACAGCCTTGTGCTGAGAACTACGGACGCTGGATGTTGCTCTTGGGAACTTATGACCATTTCCAGGATAATGTTTCCAGGTTTTCTTAGGGGCTTTTGGAAAAACTCCTCCTGGGGCCTGCAATGAAATTTTGCAGTAGGCACCTCTGCTGGTTGTGTTAGTGAAGCCCTTCCTGGTACGAGGAATGGGAGCTGGCTGCTCCCTTCTGTTCGCTGTTGGCAGGGAAATGATCTGGTTATATATCAAAAGAAGAACTGCAGCACTTGCACTGCCCCTGCTGGGCCCAGGACTATGGTTTCCAAAGGCTTCTGCCCACAGCATTAATTGCAAGGTTAGTGACACAGCAAACCCTCAAGGACTGACACCCAGCAAGCACAACCTTGGACATGCAGCCCAGAGTGAGTCTCACTAGGATGGATTCAGGCCACTTTGATTCAAAAACAATTCCCACCTGTCCACAGGGGAGATTTACATGGTTTCAACAGTCTGCCTTAAAAGTTAATTTGGATGAACTTTCTTGCAAGGCCCCAGTGATGACAAGGTTTAAATCAATGCAACTGTTCCAGGTAATAAGTCAGAACAGAATCTGCTTTATGTTCTTTTAATTGAACTTCTTATTGCTTTTAAAAATAAATACTGATACTACTACATCAAGCTTCTTCTAGGCCTGCTGAGCATCCTGTTTGGAGACCTCAGGGAGACTGCAGAAATACTGCAGCACTGGATAAAGGCTTTAAAAAGAAAGGGATCTCAGGAAATATCAGTTCCCAGCAGTTTGGGGTGAGTTTTTAGTAGAATACAAATAAATTGTTCAACCCAAATCAATCCTAGAACCCCTTGCCACCCTCCACCCTGAAGACACAGAGGCTTTAGTTGGGCTCACTTACCACAGCTACAGCCAACCCAATGACAGTAATGATCCCAAAGGACAGCAGCATTGTGCTCATGCCGGCTCCAGTGCTGGCCACATCTGGGAATTTAGTGCTGTTGAAACTGGCAGTCTCAGGGCTTATGGTGGCTGTTTCTGATACAGTCACATCCAGAGCAGTCCCTGGGTCTGGCTTGGCCGTGGTGGGGGTGCTGTGATACAAGTCATGCACAGGGGGTGGGCTGTAACTCATCCTGCCAGCTCTGGGTAGCTCCTTTCACCCAGCTGTTGCCCTCACCCATCAGCTACAGAAGTGCAGAGCTGCCCCTCGTATCGAGGACCCTGATGTAAGACCTGTCCTGTAGCACCACCACTGATGGGTTTTCCTCATAGAAGCCACACTGGATTCTGCCTAGGAAAGAATGAGAACAGATGAACAGTGCAGAGCTCTTGGACACAGGGACAACCTCTTCCACAGTTTCCTAATTCACCAGTACAGCTTTTGAATGTTCACTCAAAACAAGAAAAAGATTTTTTGGGAGTACTGAGAGCCCCCAAAGTCATGCCTGATTCATTCAAAGTCAGCAATAACTCTTCCCTGCCTGCTTCAGCTCTGCCTCATTGCAGGCACTTGGCAGATCCATGTGGGGACAACCTCAGAACGCCTGTCTTTGGTCTACCCCAGGATAACCCAGGTGGTCTCTATCTGCCCCAGCAGATACAGCATCTTCCTACCTCTGTCTCTTGGCAAAAGTTACATGAATCCCCTCATCAGTGGGAATGTATCCAATAAAATGACACTCAGCAGTGAGGCATCCATATCTCAGGGTGCTTTTTATTGAATCCAAAGTAGGAGCTCCCTGTTGTGGTAGTCACTGGTGACATCCTGTGTGCTCTGGACACGGTGGGTTGCACTGTCCCCCATGTGCTACTAAAGACAGTGAGTATTTCTCAAGTCCCCTAGGAAAGCACCCACTCAAGCTTAGTCATGCACTGGTAATTATCAATATTAATTTTAAACTTAGTCCAATTTTGGATTGGAGTTGTGAAATTTGATAGATCTATTCATGCTGAGAACATGAAAGGCTTTAATTGCTTCATGCTTCTATTGTGCAAATGATCAGGAGTTGCAAAATGCTGTGGGATGAGCCTGTGGGAAGTATTTGCACACTTTGTTTATAAAACCACTGTATATAACATTAGTTCAGCAACCGTTTCCATGAAAATGCAGCTACCTCTGGAGCAGAGTTGACCCCAGGAAGTACTGTAGCAGTTCTCTGGTAACTTCTCTGCAGCTTAACAGACATTACATCTGTGGGCTGGAATGCAGCTGGGACAGAGGGGTTAATGAGCTCTGAATAGAAAAAGATGTGCCTGCAAAGAGAAATGAGCCATTGTTCTGCTTCACTCTGTTCTTTTCCAGGCAAGGTTACTGTGCAGTTCCCACACTGTGATGCCTTACTGCTGCCCACAACTGCATTTAACAGCGTGATTAACATCTGTCACTAACAAGTGAAGCAGAGAAATCACACCAGGAAAGCAGCACCAGGCTGCCCTGTGGTCAGGCAGCAGCTGGAGTAGCCACCTTGACTTGTCCTGCATCTCCCTGAGCAGGTAAATGTCTTGCCACACATGCAGGATTTGTCTCACAGCTGCCTGAGAACAATCACACTGTGATGCAGAGGGGGATTTTCAAGTTCCTGGGAGACTGTGGGAGCTGTCAAACTCACAGGAGTTTGTAGAGGAATGTGAATAACAGCAGTTCTGGTCAGGTCCCTCCCCAGATCGTGCTGAGTCACGAGTTCATTGCAGCTGAAAGGGACTGTGTTCGCCAGTGACCACCAGACCCTGCAAGCCTGTGCTTTAAACCACGGGCCACCTGGACCTCCCCAGCCATCACTGACCACAGCAGAGCTCAGGTGTAGTGGACACTCAGGCACAAAGATGGCAAATTTGAAATCACGGTGTCACAACAGCAGCAGAAGCAACAGCCCAGCAGGGAAAGGGAAGGAATCAATGAGCAAATCAAGCAGCTGCTCAGACAGAACCCATTAATTTGTGCTATTCAGGGAAACTGTCCATGATGATAATACCTATTTTTAAAAAAGCCGCTACCAAGGAAATAAAAAGTGGAAAAAGTGAAAGGAGTGAAGCAGACCCAAGGGCTTTGCAGAGTATGGCTCTAGATCATGAAAAGCTCCTGAATTTTAGAAACAAAATGGGTTAGGCCTTCAGCCCAATGTCATGTCAGTTTTAGAAAACCAAAAATGTCAAGCTAGGTTAAAATGAGCCAGTTAAAAATCTTGTCTAGGGAGAATGAGGGTTCTAGTTCATGCTCTCAGGTTCCTGTTCATACTGAAAGATTCCCAAGCCCACAGCCCAAGATCTAAAAGCAGTCCTGTATAGAGGTTTTCTGACCTGGCTTGGACAGCCAGATCCAGGTCTACATGGGGATATTTCTTTTCCCAAGCCCCTTGTGGTCCAGGTTGCAGGGGGCCAGAATCAGATGCTGAGTGCAAGGACGGCCCAGGGCTCACATGGTTGAGCTGGAGGTGGATGACCTTTCCCAGTTGACATCGGAGTGCTGGAAGTTTGATTTGCAGGCTGGGCACACTCCAAGTCTATGAAGGCTTTAGGGCCAGGGACAGATACTACCTACCACTGGCAGGATTCAGCATGGTCCATGCACAAACAGAAGAGGAACCAGATCCTCAGCTGCTGCGAGCTGGCACCGTTCCATTGCCTGCACCAGCAGGGCTCCTCACACAGCCAGCACTGCTCTGTGCTGAGCTCTGCTAGGCCTGGCAATAAGGAGAACACATTTGTCTCTCCTAAGCCAGCATTTCCAAGCTGATCTCTGGGTGCTGTGGTGGCCAACAGTTCTGAGATGCAGAACATTGTTTTGGGCGGTAGTTGGAGGCTTTTCTGAGTCTTGGTTTTAGTCTCTCTGTGCTGCCATGACGTTTCGGGTGTGACAGGAATAGAGGTTTGTGTCACAGTAATGAGAATGGGTCAGGGGGTCGCTGGGTGAAGAAGGCAAATAAACCCCAGTATTTTCCCTGCATTACTTCACCATTAAGTGTCTGTAGTAATTCAGCAAGGCAAGCGGCATTGGGTTGCTGTTGGCAACGGGATGTGGCTTCCCTGTGCGTGAACTTTTGGCTTCCCCTCCCTCCGCTCCAGGGCTGACCAGGCTCCATCCATGGCGGGGGAACGCCCGGGGACCGCCCGTGCCGCTGTCCCGGGGCTCCTCCGCTGTCACCCCCGGCTGTCGGAGGGGCCACGGCCCCACCCACCCTGGCCCCGGCGCGGGGACCCTCCCCAGCAATATCCCCGCTCCTCTGACCTGGCACTGACCCCGCTGGCCCAGCAGTGCCCGCCCCGTCCCCGTCCTTGTCCCTGAGCAGGCAGTGCCGTCCCACCGCTGCCCAGCGGGGGGGTCACTCCTTCCTCATCCCGGGGATAAGTTTCCAGGCGCATAACGTGTCCCACGGCCCTTCCCGCTGC
>JAOXXN010000175.1:4619424-4629642 GCA_026770055.1 Myrmophylax atrothorax | reverse complement strand
CTCAGTGACAGTGCACATAAACTAAAACACAAGAAGTTTCACCTCGATGTGAGGAAGAACTTCTTTAGGCTGAGGGTGGTAGAGCACTGGAACAGGCTGCCCAGGCTGTCTGCCTCTCTGAAGACATTCCAAACAGATCAGGACATGCTCCTGTGTCACCTGCTGTAGGTGGCCCTACCTTGGCAGTGGGGTTGGCCTCGGTATTCAGAAAGCTCACTTTCAACCCTAACAATTCTGTGATTAATAATGCCAGCAATGCTATCATTGTTCCAGCTACAGTCAATTAAGGTTTTTCTCTGCCTCTCTAACAACACTAATTGTTGTTAATGTTTTATTCCTTTAGTGTTCCTCTTGTGGCAGTATCCCCTAAATGGGGCCTTGGGGTGGGAAGCTGCCTGGGTAAACACTGCAGCTGAGAGACTGCTTATGCATAACATAAAGGCAGGTTTTCACAGGGACTGTTTGTCTCTTCTGAGAGTAATGCAGAAGGTAAGAAGGGAATTCTTTAGCTTTTAGAGCACCTACCCCTTTGCCAGGAGGTAGCAGGTAAGCCAGTCCAGAGATCTTTGCTGGAAACTTTGTTCTGCTGGGCTCTGGTTTGATTTTACACAGGAGGGCAGTGGAGGCCGAACTGTGCTGTGGTGTCACTGTGCAGCAGGAGCAAGGCAGGTGCCCCATGGAGCAGGGCTGTCGTGCCAGGATCTGCTAGGCTGGAGCTGAGCTGGTATCCCCAGCTCTCCCTGCAGCAGCATTCCTGTGGGGCAGGGAGCCACTCTGGGTGCTGCCAGCTGCTGGGGAGAGGGATTTAGTTGTGTGGTGGCTTTCTACATTGGAGTAGAGGAGGTTGTGGTCTCTCCCAGACAGTGTTGAAAAGCAACCATCAGTAGAGAAATGGAAATGGGCACTCAGGGAAACCCACAGTTGCACCAGGGACTGTGAGTCAGAAGGGAGGAGGGCCCTCATTTCAAATGGATCACAGCAGGAAAATGTGGTTGTTGTTCTGTTTGTCTCTCACAGTTGAAATGTGATATGCAGCAGCTGTTTTGTAAAGGTTCATTTCTTTTATCTCCTGCAGTCATCTTATTTGTTTTTATTCCCTCTCTGTCTGGCTCTGTCTCTTCTCTCCTTTAAGGGACTGATTTCCCTCTGGCAGGGTTTGCCCTTACTGGCCTTTCCATCTTCCAAGTGTCTCTCTTCCCTCTAGTAGGCTGTGAGGGTTTTTTTCCTTTCTCTGCCCTTAGCAGCTCAGCCTGGCTCTGTGACCCCTTGTTTGTGCCCTGGGGATGGTCACAGTGTGGAAGACCCTTGACCGATGGAGTCCAGGTCTTCTATGAGCATCCCTGCTAACCTAGGACTTGTGGTTTATGGACAGAGTAAGGAGTGAAAGAAAGAATCTTGGAGAGACTGAAGGTCTTCCAAGAGGGAGCCAGGGTGACCCACTTGTGGGGTGGAGAGCCAAGAGCTGGAGATGAAGTTTGGTGTGTCAGTGGCTTTCTGGGACCAAGACCAGGCAGGAGTGCTGTTCCTCTGTGTAGGCAGCTCACTTCTGCCCTGCTGTGTGCACAGACTGGCCTCTGACCTCTGGAGATGGGCAGCTCTGTGAAGAAGTGGATTGCAGTGACAGAGCTGTTTGACTGTCACCTGAGTCTTTTTTTTCTTTCTTTTTGTTATAATCATAGGGTGTGAGTAGTTGCTTTTGTACCTGTGGGCAGAAATTAGGGGTTAGGGCAAGCACTCTGTGTTTTGTCAGGGGGGAGCCTGTGATTTCATGGCCTGAGGGATTCAGGCTGTTCTCTTGCCTTGTTTTCTAGACCAGAAGAGCTGCAAAACATATTCATGGTGCCCTGAGGAGAACCCACTGACTGTGGTCAGCTGGTGCTGAGCCACAGTGGCTCCTGTGAGCTCCAGGTGTGAGTCTCAGCACTGTCTGGATCAGCAGATGGCAACAAGGAACACATGTGGAAGCCAGAAACTCCGCAACAATGAGCTATCTCACCCGTCCACTGCTCAGGAGGTTGTTGAGCCTCTCACCTCAGCATGTGCCAGGGCAATTGAGTCCAAGTGAAGGTGGTGTCCTCAGTCCAAAGCAGCCGTCTCTGAGGCAGAGCTGCAGTGCAAGACACGGGCTCGTGACAGCCACTGATATGGTCAGCCACTGGCAGAAGGTGTTTGAGACAAATGGGATCCCTGAAGCACGAGAATCCAGTCAATATATTGTGTCATTTGTCCTGGGAGCAAAAACAGTTAAGTAATAGGAAAAGAATAAGGTCTCTGCTTGCTTCTCACTTTATCATTTTGATTGAATCCCTTACCTTCCTTTTTATCTCACTTATAAGGAACAGAACTTGTCCTTCCTTAAATGGCAGAGAGGGTGAGGCATAGTTTATTATTGCCAATAGAACACTCAGAGCCTCTTCAATGCTGTGTTCTGCAGAGACTGAAGTGTAACCCATGATATACACACTTACCTCGATTTGCCTGATGAAGTGATTCTTAATTTTACTTGTGAGCCCCAAAAAGTAGCAGAACAGTTGTACATATTTGTTTCTAAACATGCAGATAGGTTCTGTTCATCACCTGGGGTTTCCAGCAGTCCCAGGTATGTGTGATTGTCAGTGTCCCGAGTCTCCCTGCAAGATGCTCTTGGCAGGGTGGCAGAGGACACCACAGTGGCACAAGTGGGCAGGTTTTCAAGTGACTTTGTCTTCAGTTTCAGAGCCTGAATTCCAAAAGCCTCTGCACTCCACTTACAGAAATGCAGCAGGAGCAAATCCAGCAGCTGAGCAAAAAGCGACTGGAAAGGTAAGAGCATCCTCTTATTGTTGTTCCTTTGGAGGCTTTTCCTTCAGCCTTAAATCAGCCAGGAGAATGACAACAGACAATAGCAGCTCAGATATCAAGTAACAGTGCTGTGTTGGCCTCTTTTGATTAAAGTGATGGGCAAAGCTTGTCCCCCTGATCCCCAGGGCCCTTCCCGCAAGGCTCCTGTCCAGCTGCTCAGCCCCCAGCCTGCACTGGTGCATGGGGTTATTCCTTCCCAGTTTATGGGGCTTCATATTACTCTGCTGAGTTATGTGAGATTCCTGTCAGCCTGTTTCTCCAGAGGTCCCTCTAAAAAGTAGCACACCCATCTGGTCTGTTAAGCACTCCTCCCAATTTTCTGTCGCTTGCAGACGTTCCAAGGCTGCTCTGTCCCTTCATTCAGGTCATTAATGGAGGTGTTATGCAATATTGGCCCCACTGTTGACCCCGGGGTGCTCCGTTAGTGATCAGCCTTCAGCTGAGCCTTGTGCTGCTGAACTCAGCCCTCTGAGCCTGACAGTTCAGTTAGTTTTCAGTCCACCTCATTTATCTAGTGTGTACTTCATCAGCTTGTATGTGAGGGAGTTATGGGAGCATCAAAACCCTTGGGAAAGTCAAGACACGCAGTATTTCTTTATGCACCAAGCTGGTCATTGTGTCATGGGTGGCTACCAGGCCAGTCAGGAATGATTTCCCCTTACTAAATCCATACTAACTGCTGCCATCACCTTCCTGTACTTGCTGTGTTTGGAAGCAGTCTCTAGGACTCTTTGTTCCATCACTTTCCCCAGTATCTCTGTCAGGCTGACTGACCTGTCATTCCCTGGGTCCAGTGCTTGATAACAAACCCAGCTGTGGGAGTGGAGCCCCCCCAGCTCCCCGAGTGTGCACATGCATGTTGCTCATGCAGTGGGCCTGGAGCATGTGTAGCTGCTCGCCCTGGGAAGGGGTGTGTGGTTATAGCAATGAGGTAAGCGTGGCGTGAGAGCTCCTCTGACTCACGGAGCGTAGTCCCAAGGCATTCACACTTGCTCTTGCCTGCCACAGGATGCCAGTGCAGTATGTCCTTGGCGAGTGGGACTTCCAGGACCTGACGCTGAAGATGAGACCCCCAGTATTCATTCCACGGCCTGAAACAGAGGTACGAACCGGGGGAATGTGGTGGGGGTGGGCTTGGATGTGTGAATTGACACACTACAATCAGAGCATTGCTGTGAAGACACCCTGGATATGGTGAGGTTGTAGTAATCAAGTCAGACCACTCCACTTGCTTTAGAACAAGGTGGGGGTTCTAATCTTGTGATCTGGAACTGATGCTGGTGACCTTTGCCTCCTGACTCAGAACAAGAGATGTTGCAAGGTGATGTTTTACTTAATTACACAGAGATCCGTTGCCATTGATGGAAGGACTTGGCTTTGCTTTCCTTAGTTCTGCTATAGTAAGGACTTCTAGAAGTTCCAACCCTGCACTGGTATCCCAGTGGCTTACTACATTGATCCAAGGATAAGAATATAAATATTGTCCAGAGGTTGCCTGCAAAACCCTGCAGTGGTGGGAAGCTGCTACTGGAAAACAGTAATGGCCTCCAGAGAGTTTGTTTGTCCATGTGCAGGCTGGTAAGAAATGGCATCCCCAGGTGTCTGATGGTTCCACAGTGGTTTCTGGACAAACACAGGAAACTGAAAGGTAAGTTCTGACCTGGGCAGGACTTAAATATGACTGTCAGTCATAAGAATGTAAAGCACAGCCATATGTGACCAAATTAAAACTCCATTTTCTCCAGTGTTCCTGCTGCTACAGAAAAGCTTAAGAATTATAGGGTAATGTTTTCCCTGATAGTAGCCCAGCTTTTAGCACGTGGACCATCCTAGCAAGGAAAGTGTTTACTAGTCATTAGGAGGGTTTAAGATTTGTGAGGGGCTTTTTTTCCCCCTGTGTTTTGGCTTTCTTCATTTTCTTCTGGAACCTGTGTTAACTTTAGGAGATGAAGTGGTCTCTATAGCTTGTCTATTTATGAGTCCCAGAAACTTAAAGTTTTGGCCTAGTAGTCATTTCTTCAGCTGTGTGCCTGCTGCTTGATGACTGTTGCAGTGTTCAAAAATTAAGCAAAAGTTAACAGGCAAAGACAGTCTGGGCTTCTGTTGTGCCCTTTGAAGAAGAGGGTGCTACTGAAATCCGGGAGAGAGTTCCAGGCCATTTGGTGGGAATCAGCAAAACTACCACATCCTCTCTTCTCAGTCTGTAGAAAAATATTTAGAACCAGAGCCTTCATTTGGTGTGGGGCAGCAGCAGCATCTCATGGAGAGCCTGCTGAGGTCTAAATCATAACGATGTCTCTTGTATCCAGAAAATCTGGGAGCTCTCTGTTCTGTCTGGGTTGATCACTCTGTGGTGGTTAAGTTTGGAGATAGATCTCTGGAGCTCTGGAATAGTTTTGCCAGTTGGAGCCGGTGAAGGTTGGCTTTGTTATTGCCAACAGTATTTCTGCTCTGGTTGATTCAAGAGACTATTTCCAACCTTCAATTCCCCATTAGTTCATGGGGCATTAAAACCAGGGAGAACTTGTATTTTCTTCAAGTCAAAGTATCTGCTGGCAAGGCTTCCTCTGGAGCTGTGCTCTGATTCTCCCCATGCAGTGCCAGGCTCCAAACAAAGGCCTATTGTGTGGAGTGGAAGCCAGGATGGTTGTTAATGCCTGGGAATGTTGTTAATTGAGCCCATATGCCTGATTTTGGTAAAATCATCTCCTCTTGCCCAAACTGGAGTGCAGTGCTGTGTTTAAAACCACTTAACATACCCTGGTGCAAAAACGTAACTTCAACAGCCTAACCCAAACCTTCTCTCTGGGAGAATTTTACTTGATGTGTCACTTTACTTACTATGAAGGCACATGTTTAGCACATTTATTATGGAAGACCAGAAATTTATGATGATAGCTCAGGAATGGAGCTCTATGGGCAACTGGGAATTTTCCTTGTGATGTGCTGGGGAAGTTACAGTGATGGGAAGAGCCTTGGGGGCAAGATCCAGCTATTTAGCAGCACCTGGCAGGACATGGCTGCACACATGTGCTGCTCCCAGGAACAGTGTACTGTGCATAACCTGTTGTACAGAGCGTGTTGGTGTCCACATCCCTTCCTGCTGGAAGGAGAGGGTGGTCAGCTCAGACTGGGAGCTTTGTGTGCTGTGTTTGGGTTGGGGTTTCACTATGTTTTGTTTCATCAGAGTAATTTTTTCAGCCTTTAAAACTGCAGTGGAAATAGCTCCCTTCAGAAATGTTGAAGTTCATTGTACCTCTTGCTTTCTTTTTGTTTAGGATTTGTCTGCAGTGTTCTTAAATGCAGTAGTGCTGAAACCTTTCACTAAATAATATCTGTAAACCATCCTTGTTCTTTAGGAAACAGTTAATTGTCAAGGTTCTTATCCAGGTTCAAGTTGATTATCTGTGTCTGAACACACAAGCCACATGTCTTGGCTGAGCAAATGTGACTCTCTAAATGGAGTTTTTACTGCAGATACACAAGCATCTGTAAAATTTGCTTCCTAATTGTATTATGTAGCTTCTTCAAGTGCTCCTGCATGTTGGTCCAAGTCTGAGAGGAAGGGGAGCTGTGTTTGTGACACATTTTGTTCTCTGGTTACAACAGAAGTGTGATGACTCTTGCTCCCAGTGCCTTGGTAATGGCATGAAGTTGAACACAGCATGACACAAACCACGAGCATTGTTTGGGGCCTGGGGACAGAGACACATGCAGAGAGAAGCTCCCTTGTCTGCTTAATTTTGCCCTGTGAGATTTGCCCCTGTGCAGTCTATTTGGTTGTCTCTGGTAGCTGAACCCGCTCCCATGTGCTCCCTCCGGGAATATTTTTTGGCACATGTGGCTTCATTCTTCTGTTCCATGGGAAACTGGGTGGGGAGGGGATAGGCAGTCAAAATTAGGGAACTAGTAGGTCCTGTTTAATTCTGGCCTGCTGTGAGCAAAGCTTTGGACTCGCTGCTGCAGGCACTGAGTGGGTTTGTGAGGGCCTGCAGGACCCTGCATCCTCCCAGCTTTGCTCCCGAGGCCCTGGAGCCAGGCTGCTGCACTGGGGAGGCTTTGGACCAACCTTTAGGGCTGTGCTCAGTCTCAAATTTTCTTTGTAATGCAATTACTCTTGTAATGTCAAGGCATTCCTGTCTCAACACTGCTCAGTCACTGTATTAATGGAGAAGAAAGACCTTTTCCCAAAGCAAGGCCTTTTAAAATGAGGACAGAGAGGAGGAGAATCCAGCCAACCATGGATATGTAATTCCTTTCTTGTCCAGGCAACTATGGGCTATGGGAAGCCTCGCCATGGCTTCCTTAGGGGAAGATCTGTTTGGTCCAGGAGTTCTCTGAAGGAGTAGTTTGGGGTGTGTCATCCCTAGAGGGCGCTCCAGGCTTAGGCTCGCGCCGTTCCTGATGGCTTTATTTCCTATCACTTATTCCTGGATTTCTGGTGTTTCTAAAAGGCTTATTTATTCAGTGTGTGTGTGTGTGGGGAATGGCCATCTTTTATCCCTTGCAGCTCTTGTGATGGTACAGTCATGTTCTCAGGCGTTGTGCTTTTGCTGGAGGAAAGCTGCTGGGACTGTGGGACAGGGTCAGTTCTCCCAAGCAGCACTGCAGATCTCCCAGCAGCTTTCCTCCAGCAAAAGCAAAAGCTCGGGCCACCCAGGGATCTCCCGGAGTCACCTCCTTCACCTGTTGTAATCTCAACACAAACTCACACCCTACATAATTTTTCTGTCTTGGCTTTTGTTGTGGTGGCTTCACAAGAATAGTCCATTGTCCTGTAAGGGGAGGCACTGCAAAATGAGGATGTGTGTTAAGCCTGGGAGACATCTTAGAGAAAAAAATTACATATCTGTGCCATGCTGAACATTTAAGAGTAATGCAAAAAAGATGGTGGCTGCAATCTGTAAGAGAAAGAAGACAACTCGTTGTGTCAGACTGTCTTGGTCTGTCTAGTTCACTGTACTGTGGCTGATCTGGGCTCACAGCAGGTGGTGGGAGCAAAATTACAAGGGAAAAGATGGGTGTGGAAGGGTCTCCTCTTCTTTTGACAGTCAGCAGTTAAAGGCTGGTCTTAGTCAAAGCTAGATTTGGAGCCATCCTGCTTCATAATCACTAATGAATCTGTCCTCCATTAATTTGTTTAATCCTCTTTGGAGTCAGTCTGTGTCTGACCTACCCTGACAGCATCTGACAGCAAATCTTTCTAATTTTGCATTGTAAGTGGGAAAAGTGCGTTCTTTGCTTCTGGTGCTGCCTGCTCATTTAACCATAAAGCAAAACCTCTACTTTTTATACTGCATAACATTCACTTAAATGTCTACAGCATTTGTAATTTTTAGTTATGTCTCTGTGTAATCAATTCTTTTTCCACCTGTGATTTTTAAGCTTTTTAGTTGTTTCCCAAGATAGGTTGTTTCTTCCCCCTGAAAACATGCTCAACACCATGAAGTCATTGCTGTTTCCTTGTGTCTGCTGTGGAATGGCAGGCATTGTGTGGGGTGTTCTGTGAAAGCACTTGAGTCAAAGATACACTCAGAGAAACCTTTCATAAAGGTTAACTTTAGTTCTAGCTAAACATAATCATTAACCTTTCAGGAGGGTCCAGCACACAGGGGGAGGAGGATTTTTCCTCCCTGACCTGTATATGCAAATACACATTGCAAGGTGGGGCTTTTCACCAGTGCTTTATGTTAAAGCAGTGACACAATTTCTGATTTAATCAGTTCTGAAAGGAAGCCTTTGATGCAGAAATGTCCTTTCATTTCCCTAATTTCATTCCCACAGATGGTTACTTTTTGGAAAGGTTTTAAGGTCACATTGTCTAGTGAGTGGAGCCATTGATTGGGAGGCAGGAGATTGGCTTTTTCTTCCCGGCATTGCCTCTAACCAGTTGTCTCTTTGAAGGAAGGCTGCTGCTCCCTTTTGCATCACTGGCTTCCCAGTTTGGCAAGTGAAAAGGATCACAGTGTCCTGTCTTGACAGAGCTTAAAATCCATTCTTGAAATATGTGTAGACCTGCATAAAGTACATTGAACATAAATGCAGTAGAGCATCATGAAATAAACCAAAAATCAACTGCTATCTGTCAAAATAGAGCTGTGAACAAATGTGGTGAAGATGGAGTGTTGCTGTTGTGGCTTCACATAGATCAGATTTTGCCCATGTGATAGGCAGTATTTTATCAGTGTGTTGGAGGAGAACAATATTTTCTCCACGTGGGCTGTGGCATGGAGGCTGGGGAACAGGAACTAAGAAGGGAGACTGTTCCTGCTGCAGATCAGTTGGAATTGCCCTTTGAGCTGGACACAAGTGTTTAATAAATAGGATCATATATGCAGAGACAAATAGTGCAGCCTGTGCCTTGTGGCTGAGGCCCTTCTGCTGTCAGAAGGGCTTGGAGAAGGATTTGGGGTCTTCAGTATCTTGAGGATATTGACTGGCCATGAGCACCCACATTCAGGGCTGCACAGTGGGCTGATGTGATCCTTGTGAGTGGGACTGGGCCTTGCCAAGTACAAGTGGCAGGATTAAATAATGGGTACTGCAGTAGTGGAATTGCTGCAGAACTATTATGTCCAGTTATATTACTGACTGGTTGAGAGAGAAATGAAAAACTAGGTTGGGAGAAAAAACAGTATGTGGATTAATAGCTGGAAAAAATCTGCCTTGTTACAGACTGTTTAGCTCAAAGATAAACTTAAGGGTTCATTAGCTGGCCCAGGGAGCAGAAATTTGATAACTGAAGTCTCTCTGGTTTCATAGACAAGTGTATAATAAGCACTAGAAATACAGGCCAGAAGAAAAGGTGCACATCTTTACCAGAGAGTGTAATTAAATGGTGAAGCAGCTTAGCAGGAGTCTGTTGCTGGCCACTTGAAAATTAGGACAGAATGTTTTCCCCAGACAGATTTTTTCTTGTTCAAAAGGAAATGATGGAAGAAACAGCGTCGTTCCTCTCTTAACTGGCCAAGATGAACTATGGTGGTAATTTCTTCTGGCTTCTTATGCAAGAAAAAAGGCTTTGCTACTGCAGAGAATTGCTTCCAAATTGGTGATTTTCAGGGCAGACTAAAAAAGGTAAATTTAAAGCTAAAGTCTGTGCTGAAGGCAGGGAAAGCAACAGATGTTCTTTCAAGTCATGGACAAACCTGTTCCCCAGGTTAACATATATAGACTTTCCTAATATGCTCCCACAGATCTCTGTGTTGTTAATGTCTGTATTTTTTGGCCCTGAAAGAACTCTGTTGCCTTTAGCTTTTTAATCTGCCTGTTCTGATTGAAAAAGGTCTCTGTTTCTGTGTGTTTCAGCTGGGTGGTGTATCTCATCATCTACAAACTGTAGAATGGCTGGAACAGATGGGACTCAAGGAGATTCCC
>JAOXXN010000175.1:4593119-4619416 GCA_026770055.1 Myrmophylax atrothorax | reverse complement strand
GTGAGGGAAAAAAACATTTCCTCCCCCCCAGCTTTTTTCAGACAGCCAAGTAACTGGAATTTCAGAGCTAGGGATTAGTGAGCTAGACCAGTGCATCTGTCCAGATGCTGTGTCTGGCAGTGGTCAATGGCAGAGTCTGCAGAGAAAGAAAATACCTTGCTAGACATAGACAGAGCTTTGGGCTGGAAACTGGAGGTGCGGCCAAAGTGCAGTGACTTGGATCCACTCTTGCCCCTCGGGTGTGGCTAAATTTAGATATGACAGCTGTGGTAATTTCTCTTGGGCACGAGCACATATGGATTGCAAAGGTTGCTGCTTCTTGGTAACATCATTTCTGGCTGCTGTCACAGCCTCTGCTCCAACAGATGAAGCAGCACTGGGCATGTGCCCTCACACATCAGGAGCTTCTGTGATGTGACAAAGAAGCCAAACCCCTTCCTCAGTATTGGGCATGCTTTGACCTGTTTGTCATCGCTAATACCTAATAAAGCCACCTTTTATTTTAAGATCAGTGGCACTCTCTGCAGTTATTCTGGTGTTTTGCTTCCTCTGTGTTTATACCTGGGCTTTGTGCAACATTTTTTCTTTCCTACCGTGGTGCTCAGCATAAGAGCCCAGGACAAAGCCCCTGCCTGCCCACAAAGCACTAGGCTGGCTTGGTGGCTTGGTTTTGGAAGTGGGTACATGGCAGGAATCTTCCAGGGCCATTGTCATGGGGTTGGGTTTCCAGCTTGGCTTCCTGGTGTTTTGTCATGTGCTGATTTGCAGCCAAGTGGACAAACAGGAGGGGAGGGGTGATTTGGTTAATATCAGATCAGGCTCTATGGAAAATCCTGGCTTCTGAGAACAGAAGTTTCTGGGAAGCACACAAATAAGAAAAACATTCCCAGGAAGTGTGCGAGAGCAGAGAGAAGGTGGTTTTCTTGGGTCTTTTGCTTTCGTTGTGCTGGGAATTTAGAGCCTCCTGCCACCTTGGCTTGTTCCCCTGGGACCTTGTTGTCCCCCTTTCCCCAGAGCACATGGGGCACAAAAAAATGGTGCTTGTAGGGAACATAGTGTGAGTCTGTGACCTCCACCCTTGCCTTTGCAGTGCACTCCTATGGTTTTTCTGAGCCTTGTATGTTAATGGCTGAGGCATCTAGTGAGCCATTTCCTGTTGCTGGGCTGTAGCACAGGATTCCCTCAGTTCTGGCCCTGTGCATGGCTCTGCAGCCACCCTTGAGCACAGGAATCTCTGCTGCTTCTTCCCATCTGCCCTGGAAACTGCCTGAGCCTGTGCTGGCTGGGCCTGCAGCTGTGGGGCCTGTGGTTTGGGTGCTGGCAGCCCCTGGGCTCACACTTGCTCTGTGCAGCTGTGGTTCCAAGAAATACAGTGAACTGGAGACCTGGCCACAGGGAGAGGTGATACCAAGAACCTGTGAGAACACGAGGGTGTGCTGGGGGGCGTTGGGGACCCGCGGGTGTGGGTGGGAGGGCGAGGCAGAGGCTCGGGGGAAGCTGGAGGTGTGTGCAAGGTTTTGCATTTGTTTCACTCAACAGAGAAGATGAGGGGGAAAAAACCCAAATAAATGACAGTGTGAACTTAGGGTGAATCTGGCAGTGAAGCAAGACTTCCTGGAATCGTGAGGTGAGAGGCTGTGAGCGGCTTGGCTGAGAGACAAAAGCTTGAGAACCTCTTGAGTGCTGGAAATTAAGTAGCATGGGAGGCAAATATTTGTGTCCCCTGTACATGGGACTGCAGGTAATCACAGAGTGTCAGAATAGGTAGGGCTAGAAGGGACTCTGGGGATCATGAAATCCACTCCTGTTGCCAAGGCAGGGCTGTCTAGAGCAGGTGACACAGGAGCATGTCCTGGTCAGTTGCAGAGGGGGAGACAACACGACCTCCCTGGAGCTGCCTGTTCCAGAGCTGTGCCACATACAATGTAAAGTTCTTCCTCATGTATTGTGGTTTGTGTCTAAACTGCTCCTTGTCCTGTTGCTGTGCACCACTGAAGAGTCTGGCACCATCCTCTTGGCATTTGGTATTTTTATACATTAATGAGATCCCCTCTCAGTCTTCCCTTTTCTAGACTAAATAGACTAATAGGTCTGCTAGTCTTTCCAAGCCCTTCCTTTGCTAGTCAGAACCAGATATCCTTCTCCCTTCCAAGGATGTCCTGCATATTGCCCTGTAGGTTTTTAAATTCTCTTCTGGGAGAGACATAGAGGCTCTATAGCTTCTCCCCACTCTGTCTTGTGCTAAGCAACAGAGTGTAGGTCCCTGGAAGCCCCTCACTTGATGCCTGTGTCACCTTCAGCCCAGTGCAGTGTAAAGACCCTTCCAGGTACTTTGCCTTGCACCCAACTTGCCCCCTCATGAATGCACAGGTTTCAGAGGTGGCTGGAACTTATACCCACATGCTTGTACACCATGGTCCAAGTTAAAAGTAGTTCTGGCAGTACCTGTACCACTGGTTAGTAGGATTTTTAGTGTAGACTGTTGTTATTGACAATAATGACTCACACTGTAAGCAATAATTTGAACTTTAATAACTCCACAACTGAGCATTCACCCTGCCCGGTGGTTGGAATGCTGTGGGCAATACAGAGTTGGGTCACATTTCTAAGATACTTTTTTAATTTATGATTTTACTTGCTCCTTAATACAGCACTTTGATTTTTATTTTTTTGTATTTACATTTTTTTTATCTGGAACAGTAAAAAAACCAAAAAGAATTCAAGAGCAGTCAAGCACTATTTCTTTAGATGTTGTGGACAGGACACCTGAACAAGCTGGCTTGTTCTCCAGGTTTTAGAGACACTCGTTGTCAAGTCTCTGTTTTGTCCAAAATAGTGTTTTTCTGTAGTGAGAGACATTTCTCTCCATGGTGTATTGAATATGTATTGAAGCCTGTGAATGGTGTGAGTGAAAGTAAGCCCTCTTGAACAACCTGCCATTTCAGGTTAGAGTGCCAGTTCCTGCAGCATTCACCTAACACATTCCAAAGGTTAATCACCACGGCTGCCAAAGTGTTTTCTCTTATATCCCAGTGGAATTTTTGTAATTTCATCTCTCAGCCTTTAAAGCTGGTGATCAAACTGATTTAAAATGGCTTTTATATATTAGCAGGTGTTTGTGCTCCGAATCTGTACGGTGTGAGATGTGGGGTATCCTGCCCAGCCTTTGGCCAGCTGCTGTTGTCCCAGTTTCTCTGTCTGGGACTGGCACCTCTTTTTAGCACCATCAGCCCCTTTGTTGCTCATCACTGGCTGTGGTTCCAGACAGCTTCTTGTGCAGAGGTTGGGAATGTCTGACTTGCAGGGTATTTTGTAGTCTCTGTATGAACACTGTAGTGCTGGGCCAGAAATACATCATCCCCCAAGATGAGATTGGAGAGGCGTTCTGCAGAGTGCTGTAATTTATCAATTTCCAGGGGTGATATTTTGGAATTGATGATGTGATTGCAGAAGCACAGATTTTTGCTGGATGGTTTGCTAGAAGAGGAAGAATACTGAGAAGAATCTGAGGAAAACAGTTTCAAAACAATTCCGGATAATTTAATCATCCCTGCTTTCTGAGAAGGAAATCTAGTGGCACTGACAGTGGGATGACTGGACGTACTCTGTGTCATGATTGCTGGATTTTTCTGAATTCTTTGCTTGTCAATCAAGTTGAATAATTATGCATAATTATTTTTATTATTGTGAGATACTAATGTCTGGAAAAAGATAGTGTTTCTTTAGGTTGTCACATTACTTTTAAACATAAACATACATAAGCATGAGCCTTTGCCTCAGTTAAAAGCATATGAAATAACCAAAACAGTGAGGCCAGGGGGTTGGAAAGCAGGATGCAAAACCGAAGTAATACCAACATCCCATTTCATTTACACATGTGGTAAAAACTGAAATGGGTCATATTTAAATAGGAGCTTTGGCAAGCACTCTAAAATACTTTGTGGAATATGTAAAGTAGACATTCCATTAAAACCCATCAAGCTTGAAATTACTAATGATAAACCCTAAGGAAGTTAATAAATGGCAAGAATAGTTCTGGTGTATGGAAGTCACATTTGGACACTTGTAATCAGTAACTTGTGCTGCCCTGGAACAGATGGTTCTGAGTTACTGTAGAGATTTCTTGGAAATATTTGTAAGGGTCCAGAAATGACTGGTATTTAAAAGATTGATTTAAGGGCCAAGCAGAGCTTTTTGGGTGCCTCTTCTTCTGTGGCCTTGGAATCATCAGCACCTGCTTGGCCAAACCAGCTGCGGTTCCGATCTCTGGCTGTCTCCACTGCCAGGGTGTTTTCAGACTGATCCATCTGGAACTGGTGCCTGAATGGCCAAAGGCATTTTTACACTAAAGGGAGTAAATAAGGTGTTTTATTTTTTCATGTTACCTGATAGTCCTCTAATAGTTTCCCACCTGTTGGAGGCCTGTGAGAATGTTTTCATCCATTGCTGTCTAGGAGGGGAATGCCAGAGCAGCAGTGAGGAAGATTTTGGAGGCTGTTGGCAAATTCCTGTGTGAGAACAGTGCCAGTAATGACACAGTGACCAGGGCAGGGCATTGTGGTATGAGTCCTCATCCCTGGCTGAGGCTACTTAGGTATGAGCCACCAAACTTACCTTTCCAGACTAATTCTTTCCTGCTCAACAGAGGCGAGGCACCAGTGGCTCCCCAAAGGCTGCTGTTGGCAGAGCCAGGCTACTGGAAAAGCAACAAGGCCTAACACAGCTGAGTTGAAAATGGCAAAGGCTCAGAAAGGCTGATCTGACAAAGCAGTAGTGTTAAGAAATGCAGAGTGTTTACATATTCAAATAAACCAGATATTTCCTTTTTGCTTGCTTTCAGTCTTTTTCAGCAGGAGGAATCAACCAGCAAAGGGCTCTATTGAAATGGGAGCTGCCTGGCTTTGTCAGTCCCACGTGGTGTTGGAATAGGCCTGTTTCTCCATCCCAGACTAAAGCAATGCAAGCTTCACTTCTGTTCTCTCACCACTGGGGAAGTGCTTGTATGCAGGGGCCCGGTGTTTTAATGTATTTAAAAGCATCTCATGTCTTGTGGGAAAGCTCAGAAAATGCTATCTGACCAAACAGCCCATGCCTTGGGAGCTCTGCTCTGGGGATGGTTCATCAAAGCTCATCTACCTGAACACTTAATTGTTATACCTGTTTGCATCCTCCCCTCCCACTTACTGCAGAAGTGGATTGGTCTAACGTGAAGGATGACCAGCAGCAACAAATATCTTCATAAATACTACAGCTTTGCACAAGCCATGTTTTGTGCTGCACCCCAGGCAGGGTGATAGATCCAAGGAAGGGCTCATGCCCTTATGTACAAGCCTGCCCCGGTCAGGCTCCTGACAAAGGCCATTGCAAAGTAAAAGAGAAGCTGACCTGCCTGCCAGGACTTGTTGCTTTTAAATATTCCTGCTTATGCCAAGAATATGCAAGATTCCTTGTTAAAATGGAAGGTAGATAATTTTCCTGATCGTGTATTTTATTTTTACCTGTTGGCAAAATCAAGCCAATTATTTTTTGGAAATTCTGTTATAAACTTTCTGGATTTACAGGAGAGATCCAAGGGCAGACCTGTCAGGTGGAGTATCCCAGCCGTGGTGGGAGTGCCTTGGGCAGCAAGGCCTCGTTTGTGTGTTGTTGTGCTGTGACAGCCCGAGAATTGCAGGGAGCTGTGAGCACCTGCTGAGCTGCTGATTAACTCAAGGTGTTCATGAGGTTTCTGTCTCAGCGTTTTCTCCGGTGAATAGGAGGGAAGTTCATGCTGCAGTCTGAGGGAGACACGTCTGTGCTTTCTCCTGTAGCTAGTCACTTATTTTCACAAACATAGAAATCTTGGAGACCTGTCCTGCTGTGTTGGATTTTATGTGACATTGCAAAGGGATTTAAAAAAGAAGAGAGTGAAAGGAGGGAGGAGGCAGCAATGACGGAGCTGCATGCAGATAGAGGAGCATGGTTGAAAATCTTTTCCATGTGACTTTACACCAACAAAATGCAGTAGGAGTCCACAATCTGAAATCCATGCAGGGAGCTGCTCATTTGGATCATTTGGTAACTCACTGCCTTTGCTTCTCATCTGCAGGTTTGATTACTGGTTTCAATGCTGTTAACGGCTTTTCCAGGTCACATACCCTACTGAGACAATGTGGAAATCTTAAATCTTGATGCTTGCAAATTCTGAAAGCTGAAATTTTGAAGTAAATAAAATGGTGTTGCAGAAGATAATGTGCTCCAGCTGTTTGGTTATTGTTTTTCCCAACAGTGCAAGAAGATTTCAGAGGATCTGTGGGAATTTGTATCCTGAGGATTTGGTTACTAATCAAAGCACCCTGTGGGGCAGATGGAGCTGAAGTGATTTCTGGTGTGTCAGTTCCGTTGCTGCCATCTGTGTTTTTAAAATTAGCAACAAAAACACGTTTTATTGAATACACAGTGAAGAAACTTGAACTTCAGTCCTCGGGTCACAAAGGTGTGAATAAAAACAACTCTCTTAGTAATTTTATTTGCTTGTTTGTTTTTGTTAGGATCTCATCTCTTTAATTGTGGAGGAAGAATCTCAGAAATGTGCAAATTCAGGCCTTGGCATCCCAGTTCCTGTTCCTCATCCTGTGATCCTGGAGATTGGCTGTGGCTCTGGAGCAATTGCTCTGAGTCTGCTGTGCAAACTGCCACATGTGAGCTCTCCTCAGTGCTCCTGGTACAACAAATGTCTGTGTTAGAGGACAGTCCCACTCTACTCATCTTGACTGAGATGTCCAGACTTCTCTGGTGGGATTTCAGCAGCTCAGGTCTGGGACAGTCAGGGTCTGTAAGTTCATACTAGGGAGAGGAGGTGTGGTAGTTGTATTTGGGAATATCCTCAGCTGTCTGCAGGAGTAGCAGAGACATAATCAGAATAAAAGGAGTGAATGTGCTCATTCTTCAGCTGTTGCAGCTCATTATTTATCACCTTAATTTGATGCAGTGGTGGTTGTTGGTTTAAGCTGGTAATCTGGGCTGAGGACAGGAGGGACTGAGGCACAGAGGACGCACTCAGTAGTTGAATTTATGGGGCAGTCATCTCTAAAAATCACCTTGCTATGAAACAAAAGGTCTTGTCTCTAGGAGACTGAAGACTACATGAACACAGGGAAGGGATTACCATAGCATTGTCAGTACTTGGGATCAGTATGACAAGCACATGTCACTGCCACAACTGCCAAACCACCTTTTAGCAGTCTTTTGTTCCCTAGTAACAGCCCACAGCTCCTGAACAGAGGGAGAAGAGCAGGAAGGGGACTGAGGTCTGGATCACCAAAGCCTTTCTTGCCCTTGATTCTTCTGACGTGTGACATGTTTACTGAGCTACTCTTGGTAAAGAAAATGAGAAGTGGATCCAAGATCACATTGCTTGTGGTTAATGGAAAAGTATTCCCCTTTCCTCAGAACTGCAGACCAGCCAGTTCCTTCTCATGAATAAGAATTGCTGTTGCCAACTCCTCCTCTTGAAGAAGTACAAACCTTGCTGTGTAAGAATTAGAGATCGATGCCTATGGTGGGAGGGGTGTTCCCTCCTCCCAGTGACCTGAGAAGGTTAATGCTTGTGCTTCATGACTTCAGAGTATAATTGCTCTGACTTCCTGAGCTAGGAGAAGAGCTTCATGCTCTTTTCCTTGCTTGTTAAATTAAAGAGCTGTGTCAGTCTGTCTCTGTAACTGATAACAGTCCTTTCCCAGCACAAACTACTGTACCCAGAGGAATAAGGAGCCTTGACTGATTAGAATTAGTGGACCCCACACGACAGTTAAGTGGAGTTTACACTGTGTAATGTCTTTAGTGTTTGAGGCAGAGTTTGGCACTAAGGTACTGACAAAATAGCAACTTTTGATTTATGGACTGAGCTATGCCCTTCACCTTAAGGGTCAGCTTCAAGTATGTGGGTTCTAGCCTGGGGCTCTGAAATTCGTCCCCTTAGGAATGATGGGACATCACACCATCATCTGCAAATGCAAAGTGGTTTCTTCAAGCATGCTTTCTGTGTGTAAATTCTTGCCAATATCTGTGCTTAGAAAACATTAGGCAAAGCAAAACCAAGTTAGGCCTTTGCCTGTGGGTTTCCCAAGGTGGAATGGAAGGTGAAATAAACCTTGTAGCTGTGTAGCCCTGTCCCTTAACATCATGCTGGAGAACTCTCAGATTCTTGACACACAGACAGTCAATACAGGCAAGGAATCTGGTGGAAGGACTGCAGAGTTACTAGGTAAAAGGTGTCTGCATAGCAGATGGAAATTTCCAGAACCTGTGTCCAAGTGGTTGTGTTAATGCTGGGAGGGATTCTGTCTGCATTAGAGAGGAGGAACCTACAACATGATATTCCTTCAGCCTGTGTCTACCCCAGACTAGCTAGTGTTGAGTCTCACACTACCGGGAGCTGTGGGTGTATCAGGTAACCTGAGTCAGTGTGGTGTTGTCAGCTCAGAAGCCTGTCTGTTTTGGTGGGCTCCTGGCTGTGCCTTTGGTCACGTTAGTACCTTACTAGATGTGACTCACAATCCCAGCAGTGCCCCAGATACATTCTTCATGAGCTGTTCCTCTCAGGAGCCAAGAGTGAGCAATCTGTTGCCAGTTTTGATCTTGTGTGTTTGGCAGAGCATGTCTGCTCGGGAACCTTGATGTTGTAACATGTGCTTGGTGGGGTTTGTTGTTTTTTTTCTGTCTCAGAGCCAGGTCATAGCCATGGATAAAGAGAAGGCTGCTGTGGATCTCACCTGGGAGAACGCACATAGGTACAAGACCACCTATTGCTTGTTTTTTGTAAATTGTTGTTTGAGAAAGACCAAGAGTCTTCAATATTTTTACATGTAGTTCCTTTTTATCACCACTAGAAACCAGAGAACGTTTAGTTGGTTGAATGCCTCAAGTGTGTAATAACTCAGCAAAAAAACACTTGGGTTTACCAGAGTACTTTGACTTGTGAACATGCTTTGCCAGGACAGCAGCCTCAGTAAAGCAATAGTGCTTACACACTGCTTGTCATCAAGGGTTTTCAAACTGTGTCTTGATAACTCCTCTTATCCCTTTCTGTGAACTCAGGAAGCTCAGGGCAGCAGTAGGAACATTTATGTCACTTGGGAGGTTCAGGACAAGTGTGGCCTGAACCTCAATTTTTCTGGCTCGCCAGAACATTATTGCTGTGCTTTTGTCTGTCCTTGCTCCTCTAGAAAGAAGCTTGCACACTCAAGTAGCACTTTGCCTCTGATGTGCTCTGAGTGTGATGTCCCTCAGGATCCTCCTGGCAGTCTTGGTTTAGCAGGAATGGTGCTGCTGGGTCTTGAGCTATTTGGACCCCTGTGCTGTGGCTGGATGTTCAGAGCTGCTGAAGTCAGTTGTGCCTGAAGGCAGGACAGATGTCTGTCAGGTTGACCTGCTCCTTTCTGGTGGCTCCACTTCCTCAGCTGGTTCTTGTCAGGCTGTTCTGGACTGCCACTACCAGAGGGAGCCCCAGAGCTGGAATCCCAGTATGCCTTTGAGTCCTGAATCCCAGTCTTTGTAGGCATTGTGAAAGGTACAGAGATCCAAACTGCATCCACGTCCTCAGTGCCTGCTGGGCCCTTGGCATTACAGCCATATCACAAAGAGTTCCTATTGCCATTTCTAATGGAGTCCAGTACAGCTGTGAGTCTCAGGTAGTGCTCATTACCTGGAATATCTGTCCACAAGGCCCACACACCCTTCTTTGCCAAGCTGCTGCCAGCACTGGGGCTACAGAGCCAGGATATTTCTGGCTCTGGCTGCACTGAGCTGCTTCTCTTCATGTCTTGCAACCCAGTCCCAGCTCACACTGAGTCTGAAGAGATGTGTAGGAACAAGCCCTTCTCGGACTTGCCACCCCACTGTCACCTTTTGCCTCCTAGCCCAGTTACAGGGAATAGGGAGCAGAGGTTTCCTTCTCATGTGTCAGTGTCAAACCAAGTGCTGTTGCAATTTTTCATAGATACAATAAAAGCTGGCCAGATCTTTGCCTCTTGGTAGACTATTGCTCTGTCATCTGGGAAAAATTGTCTTGCTTATTAACAGTGCTTGTTGGCACAAGAGTGGAGTGTAAATACCATGTCAGAGAACCTCATATTTCTCCATGGATATTTTCATTGTATCCTTACAATCTTGTCCATGGCGTGGTGCCCTGTAGGTCTTGGGACAGAAGCCAGCAGGATAAGCTGTGTTACTGCTTGACTGAACCCAGCTTGGATCCTGTCTGCTTTTCAAAGCTCCCTTATCCCAGCTGTGGTTTTGAGGTGCTTAGGTGAGTCTTACTCTCACTGCATCAATCCCAGCACCAGATGGTCCATCTGGGCACGGGGCACCCAGTGCAGGATTCCCTCCTGTTCTTGATGCCTGTGTTTGCTGCCAGGGCAGGACCAGAGGCCCTCAGCAAAGACAAGCAGGACTTGGCTGTAAGGCCACTGTGGTGGGAGGAGAGAATATGCTGGTAAGATCTGGGCACTTGTGTCCATGCTGAGGACAAGAGTTGGGGGACAGTGCCAGACTGTGCCACAGTGTGCTGTTCCAGTCTGGGAATGGCCTTTCCTGTGGAAGGCTTGAAGTTTTGCTCCTACAGTAGATTCTGACCATTTTTGTCTTTCTGACTTGGCAAAGTGCTTCCTCTGACATTGTTCAAATGTTTTGACAAGGGCCAGGGGCAAAACTGGTTAGAAAGGAGGGGGATTTTAGTGGGTGGACCACGTGGCTGAGGAATTAGAGGTTCTGTTCCTACCTTCTGTCTCTCCCTATTTCTGTAACCTCTCCTGTAGTATCAGACTGCCAGCAAGCCCAAGTCTACTTTCAGACTGGCCTCTTTTTCCTGTCCCAGGAGCATCAAGGAAGCTTTACTCAGGATTCCTGAGATTTAAGACGATCACTGTCTCACTGTTTTCCCCGGCAGGGAGCATATAGAGGAGCCACAGCCTGGAATCACTGTGGGTGCACAGTATGCTCTTTGCTTTGAATTTTGTTCCTCAGGCAAAGAGCAGATCCTAAACTTCCCTTGCAGCTTGAGGGGAATCCAGCTGCAGTCAGTGGGGTGTGATGCAGGTGTATTAGATAAGAGGTGCAATATGTAATGATCTGTTTACAGAATGTGCTGTTCATGAATTCCCACAAACATGCCTCCTAATCTTTCTTCTTTCTATTCTTGCATCTGGAATTTTACAGGCTGCAGCTCCAGGAGAGGATTCACATCATCCACCAAGATGTTTCACACAGTAACTCTTTTCGCTGTTACAATCCCCTTTGTCTTTCTCCTTTTTTTGCTTTGATGGGGAGGCAGGTGTGACAAACACCCAAGGGACCCTCCTGGGGATGCAGGTGACAGGAGGGTGTTGAAGTTAGTAGAGAAACAGGTCAGTAAGAGCCAGTGAAGCTTCTCCCTCCAGAGATTTCCAGGCCATATGATCAGCTGAGAGAAGTCCCTGACTACAACAGAAGGTGAATTGTTCCTGGTTTTAGGTGTCCAAAAGTTCTGTATGAGCTGGTAGTACAGGTGCTCTTTGTTGTTACTGGGGAGAGACAAATACATACAGAGTGTAATCCATTCCACGCTACCATGGATGCTTTAGATAAACATGTGGATGCCTTGATGTTAGAGGGAGCCCATATATTTAGCTTAGATTTAAATTCCCAGCCTTATTCACCTGAAATTAGGTGAGTTGAACCAGGGAAGGATACTTGTCTTCCCCAGACCTGGGTAAAACCAGTTAAAACTGACATTTGCTGAGGCTTATCCAGTTAGGTGGGTGCATGGCTGTTTCCTGGGTAGGATGCTGACACTGAGCTTACAAGGAAGATGCTGTGGTTCAGAGCTGGTTGTGATTCTTCTTTTCTAGGTTCTGCCAAACAGCTCCTGCTCTGGGGCCCCATAGATGTCATAGTCAGTAACCCCCCATATGTTTTCCATGAAGATATGGCTTCCTTGGATGCAGAAATCCTCCGGTAATCAGACAAATAGACCTTTCCTCTCCTGTTCCTTGGAGCAAGGTTTTCTGTCTGCTTCCTTGTACTACACACAAAACATGCAAACATAGTATACATGTGCAAAGTGGAGGTGCATTTATATGGTATGTAATAATTCAGTGGTACTTTGATGCTGCTTACAGGCCTTAAGCAGTATCAAAGGATTTTAAATACTCATTAAAATGGAAAAACCATGCACTTGGAAACCAACAAGTTCTCAATCCAAAATTGTTTCAGAGCATTTTTCCTGTTAGACTTTTTTAATACTTGGTGTCAGTTTATGAAAAAGAGCAATCTGAGCAGCTTTTTGTGGTAGATGAAAATGCTACTACCCATTCTCATCCCAATACTTGTCTTAAGCAAAAAAAAAAAAGAATAAGCTCTTTTGGGATGTGGAACTACTTTGTGTGTGCTGGTTCTTCCCCAGAATCGGTTGTCATGCATGTCAGGACAAAGTCCTGTCCCTGCCTCTGTACGAGATGTTCAGCAGAGCAGGTTCTGAAAGCTGAGCTTTCTCCATCCCAGTGGACTCTGCTGGGTTAGCAGGCAAGCTCACCTGGCTGTTGGCTTGGTTGAGAGCAAGCAGTGGTCCCTTGCTGTACAGCCGCACTCTCTCCCTGTCCAGCTGACAGAGAAAGTGCAGATCCACATATTGGAACTGTGGGCCCCTGGCTGCAGTTGGCTTCCAACTTTCAGGCAGACTTCAGGGGACGTGTTCTGCTTGTGTAAATGTAGAGTTTCTCAGCTCAGTGGTAGCTGCCTTCTCACTCCCTCTGTTTTATATAAAAACCACGAGTGTTGTCTCCTGCTATGGAGTTCAGGGCTGTTTGGTGCACCTTTCTCCGTGGAGTGTGGGGTGATGCATTCTCAAGGGCCATGTTAATCACTGTTAAATACCTTCTTCCCACCCTCCAGCTATGAGGACCTTGATGCACTAGACGGGGGAGATGATGGGATGAGAGTCATCAAAACAATTCTGGCTTTGGCTCCTTCTCTTCTGAAGGATTCTGGGTAAGCACTGCTTTCTCTTTGAATTTTGTGTCTTTTGTCCATTCACTTCTATAACCTCTATACCTTCTTGTATGAAAACAAAACAGAGGGAAAACAGTTACAACACTGTCCTCCTATTGCCCCATTTAATAATAGTTAAAAAAATGTCAAGTGTATGATCAAAGTTAGCTTGAAATGGGTTAATAAAGGGACAGAGGCCTTTCTTGGATGGTTTCATGGTCCTTAGTGAAGTGGGAACCCTTAAAGATCAAAGCAGGAGCAAAAAGAACACAGAAGAGAGTGCAAAAAGCAGGGAAACTTTCTAAAGTGAATAACTGATGGAACGAGAAGCATTGTAGAACTCTGGGAGGATGGATGTAGGTCTTTACTTCCCTCCTACCCTTTAATTAGGGGAAACTTGGTTATTGTGCCAGTATACAATGTTGAATATCAGTCAGGGATAGTTTCTTAAATGTTAAATTTCTTCATGACTAGTATTCAAGAATGATCGTTCCTATTCTCTGTCATGTGGGATCCATTTAGAAAGTCATCAGATAACCAAGTCTGAATGTAGTGTTCATCATTCACATATCCTGTTAAATATTCCTGATATTTGGCCAGCATAAGAGAGGTTGTGGAAAATCTGCAGTTTTGAGAAGAAGAATTGGAATATTGAGGGGCATAGTCCATGCAGAGTTCATTCCTCATGCTTTACATGACCACAAGAGAAGAAGATGTTCCTCAGAACTTCCCAGCAATAGGGACTGGTCCCGTGGGGTTGTTTGTTAGGATTATTTCTTTTCCTTCCCTTTTTGCTTGTTTTCTAAGGTGGAGCCCCCACTGAGGAGTGGATGTTTTTTAGGGTCAGAAATGAGATCCACACCCAGCTTGGTGAATTTGTAAGGAGTATTCAGTATGGGATGTTTTAGGAATTCTCAGGAGGGGGTGTGATGGGGCTTGGCCTCTGTCCTTTGCCTGCTAAACTTGTATCTTGCTGTGCTGTCCCAGGCTACGACCAGCTCCATCACTCCATGTGCCTGTGAGCTGGGGTGGTTCTGCCTCCTCACAGGAGGGGAGATGGGAATTGGGCTGGTGTTGGAAAGCCTGGCAGAAATGGAAGTAGCCCTGCAGTGTCCAGGCCTAGTGCTGGTGCCCTACCTGAGCCTGGCTGGTTAGTTTAGTGTAGGCCTGAATGCCGATGGTATTTTTATAACAGGTTTATAGAGACATTTACTGTGGGGAGATGTGTGTACTGACTTGTGCTCTTGCTGCATATACACAGAGGAACTTCATGCTGCCAGGCCAGGGCTCCGTGTTCCTGCATTTGCTGCATGAAACTGCATTCTGGTCTTAAATCTTTGGGGGCTTCAGGAAGACAGTGCTGGTGGTGTGTCTGCATGGGCTTCAAAAGGGCTCCTTAAATCTTAATACAAGGATTTAAGTACCATGAGAATTCCCCCCCAGGTTCAACACTTTCTCCCCTGAAGGAAGCAGTTGGGCTCTGCACCTGAAATGGACAGCTCAGGTCTGTTTTAGGATTATTGAATTGCAGTGTATTTACTGACCTTTCCATTTCCCACTGGCAGGAGTGGAAAGGCCTTAATTTTTATCAGTTTAACAAAAGGAAAGGCCTTAATTTTTATCAGTTTAACAACATAAACATTTGCATTTCCCTGTGTTTTACTCTTGAATGTGCCTTTACAGGAGTGTGTTTCTGGAAGTTGATCCCAGACACCCAGATATGGTGGAGCTCTGGCTACAGGCACACCCAGACTTACTACTCACCCTCCGTGCCGTTCACAAGGACTTCTGTGGCAAGTAAGTATTTTTTTTACCTTCAGATTTTTGCTTCAGGTGTAGGTCTGTGTCCTTTATAGAGTATGTCCCTGCACCCTGATGTGTGGAATGAACTCAGCCAGAGAAGTTCCACAGCTGAAGCCAGTCCTTGACAAAACAGGGGCTCTCTTGTAGTATCTCAGCCTTCTGATATCCTGAGATAGCCTGGCAAGTGTTTGAGTCATAAATGCTGACACAGGTAAGCATTTCTGGTGGGGTGACCAGCTCTATTGCCATCAGAAAATTGCTGCTTTTATAGTATAGAGGTATAGGCACGTTCTCCCTGAGTGAGGCCTAAAGCTCTGCTCATTCTTTTTCCCACAGGCCTAGGTTTCTGCACATCCAGAAACAAAGCAGATGACAGCTGTGCCAGACACAACTCTCCTTGCAGGATGCTTTTTGCTCTTGAGCCCAGCTGAACACTTGAGAACTCCTTTTGCCAGGTGAAAGGAATCTCCATTCCCCAGTGTGTTGGACTCTCCAAGCAGTGACAGACTCCCTCATTTCCTGACACAGACTTCACACAGAGATGCAGAAGTTCAGCTGAGTGTGTGGAAGTGTTTCACCTTCCTCAGGGAACTGCATGGAACTTTTTAGTCTGCACTGCTAAAGCAACTCATTAATCTCAGGACCCAAGATAGAAGAGTTCACAGCTCCAGATATTTCATTAAAAATACAACTTCTCAACGTGCCAGATCACCCATTTGACCTAGAAAGGATTCCTTTTTTTCAGGCCTTGAGGTTCATTTATATAGAATGTGATCAGATTGGATGATAAGTTCAAACTCTGGTTTATATTGGCACGTGGATTTGCAGGTATAACAGGGCATGGCTCTGACCTGCACATTTCAAATCCAGTTCTATTCCAGGATCCTGATGCTCCAACAGCAAAGCAGCCTTTGTTTCCCACTCCTGCTGAGTGACATGCCATTGAGGGATCAGTGCACATGTTACAGCACCTGATCTACTGCCCTTGACACTTGGTGAATGCTGCCAGAAACAGACAAAACATTGTAATAAAGATAGTGCTTCAGATCAGTGTCTTCACAAGAATTGCTCTGCAATTATTCAGACATCCTAGCAGACCTGAATAAACACCAGGCACCCACACATTGCTCTGATAGTAATAGAAATCCCCAACTTCCATGTTGAAGCATTTAGATGCAAGACTTTACAAAGAAGGCCAGAGTTGCTTACTCCAGTTTTGCAGATGGAGAAGTTGAAAAACAGGAGGTGAAACGACTTGTACAAAATTTGACAAGTTAAGTTTGGAATAGGACTCTGTCTCCTGACAGCCGTGTGAATAGCTGAGGTCTGTCACTTTGGGAAGGATGACTCAGAGCAGGGTTGCCTGAAACAGCACTGAGAGAAGTCCCTGAAATGGCCAGTCAACATCATGACACTATGAATAATGGCAGGATTAAATTCAAGCTGCTGCTTGCTGTTGCTGCTGTTTCTGGTGTTGCAAGTTCCCTTCCTGACCATAGCTAGGAGGGAAGGAAGGAAAGCAAAGGAAAGGAAAGGATCTGGTCTGCAGTCCGAGTGGAAGCAGTTGCTGGGCCAGTGGAGGTGAGCACTCAGTAGGGGTGGAAGTGTCCAGTGCAGTCTGTGTGTGCCGGGGTGGACTGTCAGGCTCTGTACAGGCTGGACTGGACTGCACTGCCAGGCACAATAGGCAGGAGATGGATCAGCAAACTGAGACTGGAAGGCTGCAGCAGATTCAGAGGCATTACTTGAGCACTAATACATCTCCCTTTCCCCTCTACCCCTCTCACTCTCCCTGCTCTTTCATGCACCCCTGAACCTCCTGAACGTTGGCCCTGCTGTCCCACAGACACTCAAGCTCCCTCTGACCCACCAGTGCTCGGGTTTCCAGCTGGATCCTTCCTCACCCCCTGGGCTGTTACAGTTCACAGACTGGCCTTTCCCACCATTGTACTTCACACTGCATTTACCCACCCCAGTAGTGTGCCATGTCCTGTACACTCTTTACTTGAAACAGTGAGTCTTCTCTGGCCTGCAGGACCTGCCCTGGTTAAACACAGTAGAGGAAATCTGGGGAAGGAGAGAACTAAAGAAGCTCAGTTTAAGTGCACTCGAGCCTAGGTTTGGAAATAAGGTTTCAGCAAGCTGGTTCCTGTGAGTTTTGCTAGAGCTATGAGTACAGATTGTAGTCAAAGAGGTGGTGTTTTGTTTGGTTGTGGATTTCTTTCTAATAGTAATTCAGGGGTATATTTTTAAGTTCAGACTCTGTTTAGAAATTAAAGAAATGGGTTCACAGGTTTCCCTTGGGTATTAGCAGCATTCATGTATGAAACAGAGCAACATGCACAACTTGCTTCTGCATGATGCTTTAAAAGCTGGGTTATGGGAGTGTTAAACAGCATCATGCTGCATTCTTCAGGGGTTGGCTGTTTCCCTGCAGCAGGCTGGAGTTAGCTGACCCTCCAAGAGTGCCGGGGACTGGGCTGTGGAAGGCACTGTGCTTTTTCTTGGAAGCATCAGTCAATCACTTGTCTGAGCTCTGAGCAGAACAAATCCCCTGTGAGACAGACTGTTGGTCTAATCCAGTAGGACAAGTGTTAAATTCCTGTATTTATAGCTAAAGCAATGTTAAAAATGCATTTCTGTGGATTTGCATTGCATAGTAGTTATATATCTTGGAAAAATACATAGTGCTGCTGACCTTTTCCTAAAGACAGAGTGGAGAAAAACTGCTGTTGCTCCCAAGAGGCTGGATGTTCTTGTCCGACTCACATCCGAGGGAATGTGCTGGTGTTGTACAGTGTGTTCCTCCATGCTTTACGTAGTGGCCCAGGCTCATTTTGGGGCAGAGAGGATTTTTGGAGGAGGTGGTTTTAAGGAACCACAGGCTCCTTGCTGGAGCACTGGGCTGTGCCTGTGTTGCCTGTGGGCAGGAGGCTGAGCTGACACTGGCTGCCTGTGCACGTGAGCTCTGCAGAGGCAGAGCTGCTCCCTGGAGCCACAAAACTGACGCTTCACTTGGCATTTTGCATAATCCAGTGTGTGACATACACTGAATTTTGTGGGAATTTACTGGTCTTTGGGACTGTATTGAAATGGTTATTTCATTCCTGAAGTGATGTTTTCAGAGAGAGGCTTAATTCGCTTTCAGGAGCCTGAGGAGTGTGGTTGTGTGTGTGCTCACAGCTGTGTTTTGGGGGTTACCAGGTGTGCAGTGTCCACTGGGATAGCTGGCCTTCCCCGAGGAGGAGCTGGGAAAGGCTGGCGGTTTGGCAGAGCCCTGCAGATGGAGCTGCGGTCCCAGTTTAGCTGTGTCCGTGCTGGACAGACTCCTGCCTCAGCCTTCCCGCTGCATGGGGAGGTGCAGACCCCCAGCACAGAGAGAACTGGGGTCAGCAGGGGGCTTGAAGGGTCGGTGCAGCTGCAAAGAGGGGCTTTAACCTCGATTCCCGTGCCAGTGAAACAGCTTCAACACTGAGCTTGTGTCAGGGAACTGGAAGGGGACTCACAGCTGTGGTACAGGACTGGGATTGTACCTCATGCTGGTAATGGGGTCCTGGAGCCCCCTGGGGCTGGAGGTCAGAAATAAAATACCGTTCTTGTTCTGGTGTGATGTCCATGGAAGCACTCCAGAGTGTAAGTACCACCTATGCTTTCAGTCTCCACCCAAGATCAGGAGTGAAAGGGACTTTCACAGGGACCTTAGAGAGACAAAGAAATATGTTTATCCTCACAGAGAATAAACTTCTCTGTGGTCTTGTAGGAGTGAGGCTGCTTCCCATGTGAGGAACTGACTGACAGAGAAGCTCCACCAGGTTGACACACGTCATCTCTGGGGACCCAGATGACCGAATGTGCGTGGATTACTGGCCAACACTCGATGTTCCTCTATGTAGGGCCATAGATCAAAATGGTTTGGAAGAGAGCTTGACAGTCATGTAGCCAAATTTCCCCGTCCAAGTAAGCATCAACTTGCCTTACGTCATTCCTGACAAATGTTTGCCCAGCCTGATCTAGAAAGCTCCCAGTGCTGATAAGGACTCCTGCCTGCAATCTGTTGTGGTGCCGTGTTGTTCTGTGTGCTGGAAGGTTACCCCTTGTCATGGCAGCTCTGTGTGATTAAGGCTGAGCACTCCTCGTGTCCTGAGGTGAACAGCTGACTCTCCTTGGAGCACTTCCATGGCTGTTCCCATATTTCCTCAATCTTCATTTCTGAGGGAAAGAACTAACTCTGTGCTGTTTCTGTAGGCTGCTTGCACATCCTTCCCTCCCTGCTTGCAAAATGGAAGGGGACCACGTGTGCTGCAGACGTGTTGCAGGTGATACTTGGGCCTCTGGCGAGTGGAATAATAAAGCTGCTAGAGCTCATCCTGTCACAGAGGAGGAGTCATTTCACAAGTGAAGACTAAGCCAAAATTTGCATTAACATTTTATTTGTCTGGGAAAGTTATCAAAAAGTGTATTTAAGTTTTAATAAACTACAATTTCCTCTCCAGTTTGAATCCAGAGGGACAAATGCCCAGTGAAAGAAGGCTGCGCTCTCACGGTCAAGAAGATAATGAGACACCAAGACAGACTTATCCAGTTTCCAGGCTGTTTCCTTTTCCATAAATGTTTTGATATGCTTTCAGTTAAGTGTCAGAAGTTTCAGATGTTTCCTCCTGTGGAGGGTCATGTCACAGTCCTTCTCTCTTTCTTTTGCCTGGCAGCTGCTGTCAAATCTCAGTGTGGTCCATCTGGTCTCTGGTGAATGCAGGAGGCTATTTCTGTGCTGCCATCCTGCAGCCCTGGACCATGGCCAAGGCATGCCCTGCATGCAGCTGTTGTGAGTGGGACAGGCAGCAGAAGTTACTGTAGCCTCAAAGGTGTTCTAAAACATGCCCTCACTGCAGTCAGAGCTGTGCCTGGCTCTTTTGTGCTTTGCAATCACCTGTCTCTCTCATTGTTCCAGATAGGCTTAGGCTGATGTGGCTGGGGGTCAGTCTGGATCTGAACTGTTGCCAGGATTTGCCCTCCAGCCTGGGGTGGTCTTTCCTACCTATGCCTTCGAGCAGGAGGTGGGATCTGTTGGGATACAGACTTGAACTGGACTCTTGGGGCTTGCCTGTTGTTGCCTAAAACCAAAAATTCTCTGGACAATTTTAGTATAGAAAGATAGAGAGCAGTTCTTTAATTAAAGCACTTTAATGGCCACAATACGTACATTGCATATTGCCCCCCATCAACATAAGCTTTACAATTTTACAACACTAGCTAATTGTAATATCTAACTATTACACCATGGTTACACCCAGCCCAAAAATTATCCTCCCCTTTGCACCTCCCTCAGGCACACATCCCCAAATTGAGTGTGTGGTCCCAGAGACCCCATATCTTCATCTTCCTCAGCACCTTCTGTCCTGCTTGGAACAGTCTCAAAGTTTCTGGGTCTTCTGAATAGTTTTGACTGGGACATATCAAAGAATGTGCCTATTATGTTTTTCTGGGTACGTTCTATACAAACTAGATGTTCTTTCTAAAATCTTTATCCACCAAATTCCTTGGCAAGGAACATTAAACAATATTTCAGGAATCTAATACAAAGGTACTTAGCTAAAGTGCTGCTAAAAGAGTTATGCTAAACTCTACATAATCCTAGATTTTAAGGCATCAGTGTCAGTGCCACAGAGGGCTTGGCAGAGCAGCCTCTGAGGGTAGAGTAAAAGTGCAAGTTGTTTGCTAAATTGTCTGCTCATGTGACTGGGGGTTTTATGGCCACCTCCAGAGAGGGTCTGTAAGGCTTATGTTACCCACTGGGTAGGAATGGAGCAAACCAAGGAACACTCTGGTAGTACAAGGTGTGATTGTGCTGACCTGTGTGTGCTGCACTGAGCTGAACACCATGATGATTTTCCTTGTGGGCAGAATCTTGGAATCAGGCCTTTGGGGAGTATGGTGTGTGCAGATCCACTGGAGGTTTTGCAAAATAACTGGTTTTCAAGGGGTTTGCTCTTGAGCAAACTGCTTTATATTTCTTTCTCTCGTGTCCAAGAAAAGAAATCCTCATGCCTTTGGATTTCATTGTGGGGATGGTGAGTAGGGATGGCAAAGAAGGGGGAACTTGTTTTCAGTAGTTCCTGCCCACAAACAAGGCCTAAGGAATTCCAACTGTGCCTAAAAGCAGGTGTGACCTGCACTCTTCTCCATCTGCTATTACTAGGTCAGAGGCAAATAAACTGTCATTTCACTTTGCTCCCTTTGGGAAGCTTAATGCTGCACTTGCTGCAAACTTTCCGGTGGTCCATCCTGTGCTGGGATTCACCAGACCTGGATTCAGATCCCTGCGGAGTGACAAACTGCAGGCCTGACCTTGGTGCATTTTTGCTTACTCTGCTGTTCCAGTTGGAATGTTATCCCTCTTGCTGCCTTCCAAACCACTGTAAAAGCACCTCATATAGAGGATGTGGGGTACCCAGTTCCTTGTGGAAGGACTGTGACTGTCCTATGGCTCTTCTTCAGTTACACCAGAAAGAGCAAAGAACGAGCCAACTTATGAAATTCATCTCATCTGCTGCTTGGTGACAGGGCTCACCACCCTGCTGAGTGTGATAAACCAGATTGGCTTTGCTGCTTTCCAGTGCAAACCCAGAGGATGTGGGACTGAGCCACAGTACCAGCACTAGTTTTTCTGCAGTGAGAGCATCTCTAAGCACAATGAGAGCATGGCACAGAGGCTGCTGCCGAGGGTGAGAAGGTGCATCCTGTTCACAGCAGCAAATGGGGCTCTGACAGTGCATGAATGTCAAATGTGCTGTGTTGGAGGCAGGTACAGAGAAGTGCTGCCACATGTTGTGGTCTCCGTGGTTTGTCTCCTCAATGTGGTTTATGTCAGAACTGTAGCCGTGTGCAAGTGGCAGCTTCTGTCTCTGAAGATACCCTTCATCTTCCCCCTTCACCAGCACACCCAAATGGTCACTCTTCTGTGCCTTGTGTGCTAATCCCAGCATTTGGGGCAGAGTGGGCATCAACATGCCTTTCAGGGGCAGCTGCCCTGTCAGCCTTACGGTGACAACCATGGCTCCATGAGCAAGGCTACTCCAGGATGGGAGGCCTCAGAACCACTGTGTGTGAGCAAAGTGCTGCCTGGGGGAAGGGGCCTTGGCCCTATTCAGTGTCTGGCAACCAAGCTGTAGCTGTATTTGTTCCTCCCTTGACTGATTCTTTAAATAGTGTACATCCCAGCTGTGCCTTGGAAAGCTGATAGTGCCTTGAGAGCAGGAAGTAGTGATTGTTACTCCCTGATGGACAGTGTGACCAGAGAAATGTTCAGTTTGGAGATCCTCTGTGTTGGGATGTGACAGGAGGCCAGTTTTCACAGCTGATGTTACTGGTGCAGCCATTGCCAAACACTGCGGGCCCTGGAGGCACACAAGTGGCACAGTGTTTGGAGGAAGGGAGTGGTGAAGAAACCAGGACATGAAGCTCGTCTAGAGAAGATGATTCTTGAGAAAGGGTGTGTTAAAATGAAGCCGAGGTTTTAGGAGGGATGGCCTGTGCTGCCACATTCCTGCTCTGGCACTCTGAAATCATGGTAGGAGTGTGGGGCTGAGTCTCTGGAAGGTGCAACTTGTATATAGGAGGCAAACTGCACATTTCTGCTCAATGTCTGCACTTCAGTGAGTGGAGCCCCTTCTCCAGTGTGGACCAGGGGTGGTGGGCAAGAAGCAGTGGACAGAGCACAGGACTGAGGGGCCTTGTTGATCGAGGGCAGAGCACTGCTCAGTGTGTGTCACAAAGGGGCCTCTGGCCTGAGTTTCTATAAACACAGTTTGTATAAAAGTTGTGAGTACAGGGGAGGCAGAACTCTGCTTTGAGTCGGATTTCTTCAGCAATTCTTATGTGGGAAATTTTGATTTCCACTTTATGCCAGCTGCTGTCTATAGTTTAAGCTTCCCACCTGTTTCTTCTTCCTCTCCTGGTGGTTAGGTTGTCTCCTGTGTTTTGTACATACACAACAGTGTGCACACAGCAGCACATGCCCATCAGCTTGGTAGCACAGTGCCCAGTGCCATGGATTCCTTAGCTGGCAGCCTGAGCTGCTGCAGGAGCTGCAGTACCCAGCAGTGCTGGCAGGAGAGTGGCTTCTGCCATCAACATCCTCACTGTTTTAATTGGAATATGCATCTAAGACTGTCTGGAATGCTTGGGTTGTTGAAAAAGGCTTGAGTTATTATAAAATTCTTGGCCTGGCATGTGACTGATGATTAATTACTTAGGTTTGTGTAGTGCTTTGATGTTCCAGCAGTAAATCCAGAGCAAGCTGTTACAGCTCTTTTGACCTTGGTGGAGTCATGGCAGTCACTCCAGTTGGCACACCTGGTGCTATGTGGTGTTTGTGTTCTGTGAAACAAGTGTCCAGTCATTGATTTAAGCCTTTCTAGGGACTGGAGGCTGTTGAGCTGATAAATCTTTCCTCCTGTCCTGTATTGCTTTGCCACTTACCCATGAGTGACTTGCTTGCCATACTTTGACTTGGAGCTTGCTGCTCCTCTGGAGCTCTCTGAGCCTTTGCCGTTTGTGGTGTGTTTGTATTGCCATAGTGCTTAGAAACATCCTGCAGGTTGCTCCATCTCTCTGAATTTTCACTACTCTACTCCCCTACCAGTATCTTGTTGTGTAACTCTCCCCTCACCAGCTTTGTTGGCTTGCATGGCTAATTTTCTTTATGCTAGATAATTTGCAGTGACCTTGTGACAGAAAAGTTCCACTCTAAAAGGCAGTTTAGACTTGCATTGTCCTTCATGTGATGTTGCAGCTGATGGGGTTGGCTGGGTGGAGTCCTGGTGCTGCCTTGTGCTCTCTGTGCTTGAGAAGAGCAGATTAAGATCATACTTCACCAAACAAGGCTTCTTCATTTAATGTGTATGAGCAGCAGGCACTGAGGCTGAAAGTAGATTTTGTACTTCAACTTCCAGGTCAGTGGATTTATTGTCTTGTCTGTGTCAGCAGACAGCAGCCCTTTGTGCAGAAGCACAACTTTTTCCACCTCAGCAACACACACACACGTGATGCAGGTCCTGAGTTGTGCAATAAACTCCAGGGTTAGTTCCATCAGCCTGGCAAATATATCCTCTGTTCTGCTTCAGGGCTTGATTGCGTGCCCTATTGACTAGCAGTAAACCCAAGAGTGTGGAGGTTCTTCCTTATTTGCTTTTTTTGGATTTCCATCCATCATTGTCTATGTGGGAAAGAGAAAGGCCATAAATACTCTGAGAGTAAAAATGTTGTCTTTGGAGAGGTCTTTGTAACTTGTGAAAGCTGGATAATTTAATAAAATTAGTCAAGTATTAAATAAATTCTTCAATGTAGTAACTAGGTAAATTGGTACTAAGTAGGGCTGGGATTAAGGTTGGGGTTAGGTCACGAGCACAAAAATTCAAAGGTGAAGGTACCCAGATGAGTGCCCTGTAGCCTGTTGGTGTCCTGATCACAAACAACTGCTTGGGATCCCATCTTTGCAGTGGTTGGTGCTTGCTGGAACCTTCCCCTGCTGGTGCAGTGTCTGAAAAGGCAGGAAGGGAGGCCCCACACCCTCTGGTGGTGTGGCTTTTCCTGAGCCCCTCTGGAAGATTTGGGCACTTGCCAGCAGAGCCTTGGGCATGGATAGCATCCTACATCCCACACAGGAGGGTGACACTTCTCCCTCTCAAGGTCTGACCTGCTGCTTTCTGCAGACAGTGGGCAGAGGAGTGAAGGGAACCCCCTTTTTCCTCCCCCCTCTAATCTGGCAGTGCCCTACTGCCCCACCAAGGCTCTGCTCAGCCTGGAGCCAGCTGTGCCTGACCTCCTGTGACCTCTCTGTGCTCTGGATCCCTGCAGAATTCGCTGCATCCTGATTCTCTTGGACTTTGTTCCTAGGAAAAAGTCCTGCTCAGGCTTCTTGGAATTAAGACACAGCCTAACACAGAATTGCTGTTTCCTGGGAAGTTCTGACATAGTAAAGCTTGTTTGGCACTTTTTTCCCCCCTTTAATCAGAATGAAATAATTTTCAACACTTCCTATGAGGACACTGTGTCCCAGATTTTGAGTTTTAGAAACGTTCTGCTCTGGGATTTCTGAATTTTTTCCTTTGAGTTATATCCATTTTCAATTGTACTGCTTATGCTTCCTGCTGCTTTGCTAAGTAAAGCCCAGTAGCAGGTCACAGTATGTATATCATATAAGAAACCGGTGGTTACTTACCTTTTTGTTTAATCAGTAAGAACAACTGCTGCTTAATATGAATGAAACATCTTATCTTATTTCCTAGAACAGTAACTCCCTTGTTTGAAATGTAATGAGAGTCAGGCACTGCCATTACATCACCCAGCAATGCCTTAATCTAGAAAACTGGGTAACATTGTGTTATGCAGTCACAAACCTAACTGATTTGTCTTAATGATCTGAAAAGTGATAAAATATTCCACTGCTTTTGCCACGTTAGGGCAAGGCAGTAACCATGCATGTGGGATAAAAACCTCTTGAGATAAAGTTTGGATGTTCTGGGATGGAGCTTCTGAAGTGCCAGAAGCAAAGCTGTTCCAAGTAGCTTTGGCAGGAACTTTTATCAAAACCAATGCTCTTTCAAAACAAATTAAAGGTCTGTTCGTAAAAGAAGTTCTTCCCAAAAGGTTGTTCTGTTGTTTTGCTGGTGCTTTTCTGCCTGCTGTGCTTCTGTCCCAGCAAAGGCACTCTTTGTTACACTCCTGAGTGTCACGAGTAGAGAAGACTCAGACATTCTCACTATGATTTAAACCCAAGTCTCCATAATGAAAGTCCTCAAAATCCCTTTGTTGCACCAGCTGCCCTTCCCTGCTCTGCACTGCTTTTGTACTTGTAACACATCGTGTCAGGACTGAGGTCATTCTCCAGCTCCTGAGACAGGAGCTGTTCAAGCAGCTGCTGTCCCTCCTGCCCCTTGACAGGGGAAGGACAACGTGCTCTCCCTGTTGGACCTCTTCCATGGATCCTCCCTCCCACGCTGGGAATGCCAAATATTGGTGTGTCTGTTTATCTTCTCCAAAGTGTTGCCCAAAGAATCAACACAAATGAGTTTCAAAAAAAAAAACAAACCCCAGGATGTCATGAGCAGGGAAAAGGCCTTGAATGACTGGGAGGGCACAAAAATAATGGAGCCCAAGTTTCCTTTCCTGTCCTACTTTGCATTGAAATGGGATATCTGGTAGGTGGGCCTTGGCTGCTCCTGTGGAGGAAGTTGTTCTGTGGTTATTTTTCAGTGTTCCCCACTGCAGACACTGCTGGCAATCCAGTTTGGGGAACCAAATTCCAGTGTGGATCTCAGCACAGATGAAGAACTTTTAAGTCTTAAATTCATGCAGATGTTACACCATATAGTTAAAAGAAAACAAACTGATGCTACAGAAGCAACTTGCTTGTTACAAGCAAACATGATCAGTTTGGGAATAGGATGCACAGTGGAGGAGCAGATCTGGGTGTGGCACAGCAAAGGGCT
>JAOXXN010000175.1:4566931-4591662 GCA_026770055.1 Myrmophylax atrothorax | reverse complement strand
CAGTGACAATGGGATTTATTTTCGTGGGAGTCAGTACACAATCCAGGAATCCTCAGCTGTAAAGTACCCCAGCAGAGAGCATGAATCATCAGGGTGCTGCTGAAACTGCTCTGCCCTCAGCAAGGCCCAGCTGCATGTTCACCCCATGACACTGATTTAAAGCCTTTCTTTGTACTTTTCTTAACAGTATCAGTGACAGAAACTCACACCTAACAGGGAGGGCTGAGGTCCCAAAAGATGGAGACAGCTTTGCTGCAGAAGCAGACATGGGAAGATGAGGGACAAGTTTTGAGCAGTGTAGAACAAGCAGATTTATGAATTGGTTTGTGCTGTGTGACCTTAATGTCAGTATTACTGCAAGGGCCTGGGAGCAGTGCATGAGTATGAGGTAGGGTATGAGGGCAGTGTCTGGAACCAGGCCACTGGAATAGCACTGGACAAGTTCCCATGGGTGTGCTCCTCTGAATTTTGTTTCCTATCGATAAGAAATGTCCCCAGTTGCCCCAGTTCACAGAATTAGATTGAGAGAATTCTTTATTCCCTAGGCTAAGATCTGGGTTTAGCTACATCCAAATTGATTCTTCATGGAAGTATGGAAATGCCTTTGCTTGTTCTTACGTGGTGTTTCATATGCCATTGTTCCCAGTCTGGGTTTATGCTGAAAGTGGATCTTTGAAAGGCGAGGCAGAGGCTGCGATGTGGGAGACAGCACAGCTACTTATACAACACTGGAGGCTGCAGGGAAACATCAGTGTAGTGAATCAGCAGGAATTTTTCCCATGAGCAGGGAGCTGATGTTTCATTAGCAGGAGAGCCTGATGAGAACTGACCTCAGTTGGGAGAAGGATGTTCCCATCGTTCATGGCAGCAGAGAAGGTTCAGTGGATGTATCTGAAGGGGCTGTTTGGCTGCATTTTAGAGCTTGTGTAGTCTAGTTAAGGGCTGTGAACTTCTGAGTAGGGCAGGTCTAAGATTTGAGGGTCTAAGGGAGGCTCTGTCCTTCTGTCACCACTGCCTGAGCCAGAGAAGACCCAGGGTTGAAAGCTGGAGGCAGAGTCTGCCATCAAGGGAAGGAGACCCAGGATCAGGGAAGGCTTCTGTGGGAGTTCGCTTGTTGTAAAGGTGCAGAGCAGTGTGACTGGTCCCTGCAGTGTGTGTGGAACTGAGTGCTGGCACCAGCTTTCCCACTGTCTGTGCCCCCAGACAGTCTGGGAATGCTGTGCATGAGGAGCTGGCAGGTGGGTGGAGGAGAGGGAATGAGCTGAGTGCTGAAGTAGCTGCTGGAGGCACCAGAGGGACTTTGACTGTGATAGGAACGTGTGGTGAAGGTGTGTCAGGGCTGATATGGTCGCAGGATGGTTTCAGGGAGACAGTCCTGCTGCAAACAGGATGGTTTGAAACCAAGATATGAGAGTGTGCCAAGAACTCTGTGTGGGGTTTAGTCCAAAAAATGGACTTGTGCAGGAGCAGGACCAGAACGGGGCTGGGGGGGTGAAAAAGGGACAGAAAGCTTGGCAGGTGAGGGAACACACTGACACCTGTTGGAAGTGCCTGCAACACAACTTGTTACACAGCCTTGATCTTCAACACACCTGCAATTTCCCCCCTTCAATCCTAATAGTGCAGGGAGGGGTTGTTGCTGCTGTGACTCCTGCCAAGTGACTCATGACCTGCCTGTTGCCTGCCCAGCTCTGATAAAATCTCTGCAAAGAGGTTTGGAGCATCACTTGCTCTGATCATACCAGCTCGTGTGGGTGCTTGTCTTCACAGCCCTGTCTCTGCTGACAGGCATCTGAGTGGAAGCTGACAGCTCACACCAAGCCCATGGGCTTTTCACTGACTTTAGCAGAAGGAAATCCAAGAGCAGTATTTGTGATGTAACACACTGTGTCACAGGTTGAGGAGCATCAAATAGCTTGGTGGCTTTTTCATTCTTTTTGAAGGGACAATGGAAACAATGACTGGAATATTTGAGTTTTGGTTTATGTATTATTGTGTTTTCCCACTGCTCTGTGCTGAGCTTGGCCCATGTTGGGGAATGGATGACTTCTGTGAGGTACTGCAGGTATTGATTTGGTAAGTGGGGCCACCTGTGCTAACTGGCCTTTCACGTGGCTGGTGAGGGCTGATAAATGCTTGTCCCTCGTGCAGGTGTTGCTCAGAGCCAGGCAGGTGCTGGGTGGAAATCAAGAGTATGTCCCTATGGAGGAGTTTGGGTTTGCAGCGTTGCCTCTTTACATCTCTCTGGCAGAGTAAATGTGTCTCAAAGTAGGTATTGGTTGATTTTTCATTTGTTTGGCCTTTTCTCACTGAAAGAATAGTAGAGAGACACTGTGGCTTGGCCAGTTTTGGCCAGCCCAGTGTTGGGGGTGAGGCTGCAGCTCTGTGCTGGCACAATGGTGCTGTATTGGCTTGCTGTTGGTCTGTTCCAAAGGCACCCTTTGTTTATGTGGGAGCAGGGAAGGGAGAAGTGGGGAATTGTGCTTGATATTAATTGTCAGTGTTGCAGTTAATTGTAAAGTTCTCTGAAAAGTGAATATATTCTTTTTCCTAGTGTTCCTCCCTCTGTTAACCTAAGCATAGGAGAAGGCATTGGCTTCCCAAGATAACTGTACCAGCACAAGGTCATTATTGTTTTCTCTTGCAGTTCCATATGTATTAAAAGGAAACAAATCTGGACTTATTTGTGTGCCTGAAAGGTGAGGGTTAAATATGATGAGACATAAATAGGATGCTTAATAAGCTGAGGCTTTTCTCTTCAGAAAGCAGAGTCAGACAGGACTGGATGGCCTTTGAAAACTGAAATATTTGGGGATAATATATGGGAAAAAAAGAAAGGATTTGTTGTAGATCTGGACGAAGAATGGAAAAATTACCATAGTCCTTAAAAATGCTGTGACAAAAACTTATTTTTCATGGAATAGAAAGCATTGGATTTAATTAAAAAGGTCATTCTTTAAGGCAAAGTTCTGATTTATTTTTTAACTTGAATTGTAAATTTATGGTCTGAATAGCACATTATGCAATACACTTAACTGTAAGGTGATTATTGCAGCTTAGATTACTCAGAGCTCTGCTTATCTGTATGTAATATCTGTACCTCTGCCTGGTTCAGACTTGCAGCAGGCATTTGTGGTTATTTGATAGCTGAGATCAACTCTTTATTCTTTGTGATCTGATAAGAGATACAGAAGAGAAAGGGCAATGTGTAGAGTAATAATATGCTCAGTAAAGCTTTTCTGTAACAAAAATTATACAAGGTACACACTGATCCAGTTCACAGTGGAGGATGAAAATGGGCTATGCCAAAAGCTTTGGGAAAGGAAAGGAACCTGTAGGAGAAAGTAAACACTTACCAGGATTGTGTGATAGAGTTACCAACTTCCCTTGTGTAGCTGTGCAATGACATTATAAACAGCCACTGCTTCTCTTTGAACAGTGTCATTGGGGTGTAGCAGAGAAGCATGTTCTGTTTAGGAGGGTAGTCACACATTTCTCAGATATGTGTGATAAAATGAGGGCCTGTGAGCTACTCGTTTTGTGTCTTAGCTCAGATTAAATACTGTGGATCCACAAACATGGGCAGGTCCCATCCTGTGCTGGGACTGAGCATCACTCCCAGAGATGTGGGCAGTCCTCAGGCGGGTTGATGGTTTGGATTTTGTTACTTGAAAGAGGTGCCGAGATGTAAAACCAGGAGGACTTTACATGACATTTGTTTCCCAGGAAAGTGCCTCTTTGTGTCACAGGCTGCTGCACCTTCAGTGGCCGTGATGCCTGAAGCAGAGCAGCATGAAACTCTCCCCCACTTGGACCTGCCAGTGACCTGCACAGGTTGACCTGCCAGTGGGGTGAGAACAGCTCTGAACAGAGGATGTCCATTCTTCACACTGCTTGGGAATTTGCCAAGTACACTTTATCCTCTTAGGATTTCATCCATGACAGAATGAAGGGGAAGGGAAAGTGTGAGTTTGGATCCAGAAGCCTTATAGCTCCTCCTGCACAGCAGCAGGTTCTTTCCTTTGGGGTAGCAATGATTCCTCCTTCCTACAAAGTTCCTGCAAGGTCAGGAGCTCCTGTCTCACCCAGGAACAAGTGTTTTATTCTTTCCACTTAGAGAAAGAGTGTTCTGGATTTCAAACTGGGGCAAATGCCACTGTCCATATCATACAGCAAATTGCAATGCACACCCCTGCCTTCCTCCTAGTCTGGGGGAATTTATGATCTCCAGAAAGTGCAGGAAAGAAGAGCTGCTGAAAATGGGCTCTGCTGCCATGGAGAAAGGAGCAGAAAGAGGGTTAAAAAGATTTTTTTGACTAACAGGTGAGATAAATCAAGCTCTTTGCCTCTGATCCTTGAAGGGACAACAGAATAAACTTGGTAGGGTCATAGGATATGAACCTACAAACCTAGGAAGTGCTGGATCCTCCAGCAGAGCAGTCTGGACACTGACAAATGTGTGTAAGGTATATTTCTGTCAGCATTGAGCCTCAAAGGAGCTCCTGTTCCAGGAACTTCAGTAGCTGTCTGCATTTAGCTGGGTTAATAGGCAGCAAGGGCCTCTGCTAGTCTTGTGCTAAATTAGTTTAAAAAAAAAAAAGTCTGGTGTGTTGTTTAGTAAATCAGTTCTTCCTGGAAGAAGATATTCTCAAAGAGTGAAATTACCTCTTTTTTTTGCTTTCTTTAGACCAGTTTCAGTGGTGTGGATGGAGCCAAAGTGGTGCACAAGTCTGGGCATTCTTTGTCAGCTGTGAATTTCCCCCAGGGTAAGTCATCCTCTGCTTGCAGATTGTTATTTGCTTTGTGCCCTGTGGTAACAGTGGAAAACCTGCAGTGCTGGGACAGAAATGTCCCTGTTTTATGCCTCTTCTATCCTGGTGGGCCCAGATGGCCCAAGATACCTTTGGGCAGTAACTAAATGAAACACAGTGATTGGGGTGAGCTCTGGCAACTGGAAATTGCTGAGACTTTCAGATGTGATGTCAGGGGGGTACTTGGCTCCTGCCCTACATTCTGCCCTCTGAGTTGAGGCTTGCTGGAAGGAAACTCCTAAGAGTGCCCTAAAAATAAAGGAATGTCTTGCAAGGAAAAAGGGGAATGCCCAAGGCTCTCTCTTCCCTTATGTTGTGTGCCAGAAGAGTTCTCTTTGGCTGTTGCTTCTTCCTTTGTTCTGTGTCTGGTTTTTTCTAATGGCTTTAGAGAACTTGCTTCCATCAGAGTTTTTTCCTGTCGGTGTGACTGTGAAGTAAAGACACTTGGATAAAACACAGACATTCCTTCCAAAGCACTATTTCTGAGCACAAGAGAATTCAAGGCAGCAGCAAAGCATCACAAAACCCACTAGACAGTGGTGCTGTGTTATAATACCAGCTGAACAGCAGTTGCTGGTTGTGGGTGGCTGGCTGGGAAGCCAGGAGTTTGCAGCAAGTGGTAAAAGCCAATCCAACTGAAAGCTGATTACTTTTAAACAAGAATTTAGGAGCACTTCTGTGTGATTGTCTGGGGGCGCTTTACATTTAATAAACCCATTTCCTGTCCCAGTTTCTCAAAAAGCTCTTAATTCTTAACAAATTCTGTGCATATCTGTATAGGTAAAATGTGAAATAATAGCATTCATTTGAGGATGGAGTTTATATATTTAAGCTGCAGTACCACTGCATATCTGATGAACAGGGATATAAATATCTCATGAACAAAGGTTATGAGAAAAACTGCAGAGCTCCATATGAGCAGGGGGGTCAGTGTGTTACAAGCTGAAGAAAGGGCCTTTTGGCTTTAGCCTGTCTTCTCAGGATTTGTTACTGGCTGCTGCTTAAAGAAGCTTTCTCCTGTTGGAAGACAGTTAACATTTCAAGTTAAAAGTTATTTTATTTAATGGTAATTTTAAATTGGAAAATAAAAGGGCCATAGTTGTCATTGCTGAAAGCTAAAAGGACAGCTAGAGCAGAAGGAAATAGTCACATATCCTAAAGGCTGGATGCTGTGGCTCAGTGACCTCCCACAAACCCTATCTTTCTCATAAATAGTTTTTTCTTCCCTGTCTTCTTCCTGAAAGCTTGGGTAAGCAGGAGACTACACAGCACATCTTAAAGTTGCTCAGACCTGGTTAGTCAGAAGAGAACAAGACAGGCTCCAGAAAGGACAACGTTTGCCATTATGCCAAGCATTCTCACACCACCTCCTGCTCCTCCTTCCCTCTGCATGAAGGGAACCTAACAGAGCACTGAATGTAGTTGCCTTTCTCCTGGATGGAGGCTCAGGGTGCTGGTGTAGAAGAACTTAGCCATGAAGACACTTTTTTCACTCTGGGTGACAGCACAAAATCCCCTGATCACTGTCAATAGTGGGTCACTCCTGGAGGCCTCTGTGGCCATGGCTGGGGAGGGCAAGGGAAGCTGCCTTTGTGTGACTTTGTGGTGAATCTGACCAGTGGTGACTGGTCCCTCCTTATGGAGTGACAGCACTGCAAGTAAGGGCATACCAGGGGTGAGGTGTCAGACAGCCAACCTGACCTCAGTGGTGGCTTCTCGCTAAAGCCAGGCTGTCACCAGAGTCTCAGAGATGATGAGGGTTAGGGTTTTTTTAAGGCTTTGAGAAAAACTTGTTTCAGAGAAGAGAGGCTGATTGAGACACAAATGACAAACACATTCCTCATGGAGTTTTTGGTGTGTAGGTGAAAGTTTCCAATAGAGAGGGACAGTGCTGAGTGCCACTGTTCCTGTTCATTTGCACCTACATGTGGCTGTCATCATAGACAGGGGTATTGCCACAGTTACCCAGCTCTGGTCTGTCCTCTGCAAAGCTCTGAGGGGGGCCATACACAGCAGTCTCTCTGGAACTGAAGCCAGCACCCAGGCAGAGCTGCCTGTTAAGCTGTGTGTCATGGAGGGAACATGTGGCAGCAGCTTCTCAGAACTCATTCTGGCTTAAGTGGTATCAAAGAGGCATTCTGCCTGTGGTTGTAACCTGTGCCCAGATTTGTGTTGCTCTGGTGCACAGGCAGCAGCAACAGCAGCCATAGGTGTTGGGGACTGCTGTCACCATCAGCACTGGAGTTGAGGGCAGCTCATGAGGCAGCAGCAGCTGGGAAGGGGCAGTTTCATACCCCCTTCATATGACTCTGGTGCCCTTTGCTCCTTCCCATCACGTGCTTCTCTAATCCATGACGAGCCTGATGGAGGTACCTCGTGCAGTTGGGACTGGCCACTCCGAGGGGCTTTGTCTTTGCACAGGATGGTTCAGTGAACGTGCCAGGAGGGACTAGTTTGACCAAACACCTTATTAGGTGCTGAAAGCAGTAATTTCTTGCTGGGTGGCATGAGAAAATCCCTGGTCCTGGGAGTTAAAAGCTTTTCAGGAAATGCTGTTTTTCCTGTGGTCTTTTTCCATTCTTATTTTCTCCTCTAGCTCCACCTAGGAAGCTTTTGCCCCAAATGAGAGACTCAGTAAGATATTTCTACTGCTTTCACTGGCAATCTCTTCCCTTTTGTCCTTGCTGGAGTTCCCCTGGAGCAGTGGGGTCTCAACCCCCAGCTGCCAACCTGCAGCAGCACTGTGCAGAATTCAGGGTCTCGCTTTGTCCCTCTCTGCTGTTTTCCATCCCTTCCTTCCCATTTTGGGAGCACGTTTTTAAGGTCTAACTCTAAGCCCAGCAGGAGGATGCTCAGCATGCCCAGGATTGCAGAAATGTTCTCCCTCGGTGCTGCAGGTGGAGGTGTTTGTTAGTCCCTGCTGCCACACTGAGCCAGTGACAACTGGAGTCCAGGAATCTGCATCCATAGATAAGTGTCTGATGGTTACACAAATCAGCAGGAGAAGTTTCTCAGAGTGGAAGGATTGATGTGCCACAGGGGCTTCCAAGAAATCATTGAATAGTGTTTTAAGAGACCCAGCACATCTGGGAGCAGAGGATTTCAGAGCTGGATTGGAAGCTGGTGGTAGCAGCTGCTTGAGTGTGACCTTGTTAAAGGTAACTCTAAATAAAAAGAAGACTTTGCCAGCTAATACTGTAACATATCATTTACCCAAAGTTAAAAGACTTTTTGAGTTAAACTTGGCAAGTGTTTTATAAGAAAGCAAGATTAGAATTAGGTGTTTTTCAACAACAGTGCAAAGAAGTGTGATTCTTCCTTCAGGAAAGACTTATGTTCATGAAAGCTGATCCCTGTTCAGTGGTGAAGAGAGTATTAGGAACAAAAAAGTGAACACAATGTGGAAGGAGAGGGAGAACAGGGCACAGTTAATATAAATTAGAAATGAAGTGCAGAAAACTGGAAATGAAAAGGCAAATGTAAAATTATCCTTGGCTGCTATCTTCGTGGGTGCTAAAGAATTTAAACATTCTGCTTGAAACAGAAAAAGAATTGTGTAAGGCCTCTTTGAAATGGAAATGGTGCAATTGTTAATGACGATGAAAATAAGTAGAAGCATTTAGTAAGTATTTCTGATCTGTGTTTGGATGACAGCAGAATAATACAGTAGACTCACAGGAGGATAATGAATTCATTCCTCAATTATTAGGCACCAGCAAAAAAGTATTATAAAATGCTAAATAGTAATAGGCATTTTAGAAAGTACATGTTCAGATAACCTGAAGGCAAGAGCCCCAGCAGAGGTGCTGAGAGGAGAGATGGTGTGCACATGGCACTTCTTAATACTGGGGAAATTCAGGACACTGCATTTTTGGCTGGGGTTTCAATTTGCCAGAAGGGAAACTGGATTAGTCAAGAAAAACAATCGTGGGTTTAGTGTTTAGAGTGAAGGACTTTTTCCCTGTCTCCCCCTCTCTCTGGGGGTTTAGGGACAAGCCCTGGGGGAGCTGATTCCTTTGCTGGATGTGAGGCCTCTTATAGGACAGAATGACATGTCAGCTTCTTCAGGAGCAGATTGTTTGGAGGCATTGAACCAAATGAAAAAGACAAGGCTCTGGATCAAAAAAGGCCCTAAAGTGCTGCTGACTTGAGAGAGAAGTGAGCTGGCTGAGGTTCAAAGCCACCATCCTGCAGGGCAATATTGATTTTGGATTCATTGTCAGTGGGGGTGGTAGCATTCCTGCTTATTCTGGGGTATTCTGTCCACTGGGGAGTCAAGCTCCTGCTTACTTAGGAATTAATTTCCTTTGGAAATGTTCTGGACAATAATGCAGATGATGGAACAGGAAGGGAGCAGAGTCTGTAGAGCTCTGAGCCTCCCTGCTGAGGAAGAGGTGTGCTCACAGGTGAGCTTTTGTGCTTGCCATGAGCCAGTCCAGCTGCAGGGCTTGGATGCTTGGAGAGAACCTGCCTGTGAGCTGAGGGAATTTTCCCACCTTTGCACCTGCTCCAGGAGAGGATTTCTGAGATTAACCATAGGAGAAAAGTTGTTCTGTGTGCTGTCTCCACTGGGGCACTGCCAGGGGCTTAGCTGCTGTGGGCTCCAGGCCTGGGTGAGATCTGAAAGCCCAGCCTGCTCCTGCATAACAAATTGGAGCATAAAAGTGTGAGATGCTGCCCAGGGAAGCTCTTGGAAGATGCAAGAGGGACGGGCCTGAGTGCCCCTGGCCAGCCGGGGCCACTGAGCTCCTCGCTGCAGTGGGAGGGGGAGGCCTGATCAAAGGAACAGCAGGTCTCTGGGGAGGAAAAGAGGCAAGGCTGAGGGTGAAGCATTACACTAGTTCACATGCAGATTCTGCTTTAAATTATATGAGAAAATATATTTATTGAATTATTATATATATATGCCTGCTCAGTCCTCCACCTCCCCATCAGCTTTGCCTCAAAGCTTCTCTGTTCCAGCTCTGCTGTCCTCAGCCTGAATGAATTCACCTCAATGGCAGAGGTGTTAATTCCACCTTTATTTCCTTCATGTTGCCTTGCTGGGAAGGTAACTTGGTCTTTTTGTACTGGAGTGTGTTTCCATGAATTGCATTTGACGTGTATTTTTCAGATGTACTTGGATCTCCAGTGAGTGTTTCATAATTCAAGGGTAAATGATTTCTTCTCAGTGTTCTAGGAATTGCCAGTACCTGTGAATATCAGATAGAGGTCTTTGTGTGTTGGAGACTGGGGAGTCTGCACTTTGGCCCTTGCAATTTTCACCTGCTATTATTCACCTCCATTCATTACAAATGAGATTTTCAGCCTAATCTTTTGTTCCTGGTATCAAGCTGGTATCTGTAATGCTGATGTGAAAGCAATATTAATTATTGGATGAGTGGAAGGAACTAGAAATTAAATTACAAATGAAATTATTAATATTTATGATAGCCTAATTATACTGTGATATTTTGTAGACCTACACTGAGAAAGCTCTGCACCATACAAGGACTGCTTTCCCTGATGTGGCTTTACATAATCAATTCTCAGTATCTGGAGTTTTCAGTGAGGGATTTTTAGATGCAGCTTTAGAGCTCAGCACTGCTTTTCCTCTGCAGGATGATGGCAGGGAAGGGAGCGAGCTGGGCCCTCCTTGTCGGTTCTGGTGAATCCTCATGGTGAATCAGAGACACAACAGCTGATTTAAGTTTGAACTGCTGTTGTCTGGCTCCCATATTCTTTCTCTCCTTTTCTCACTTGCCCTGCTCTGCCTTTACCTTCTGGGGGTGGGAATGCAGTATATGAAACCAGTGCAGGACAGCTCTTAATCTTTCTGCCTCATCTGTCTGGTCCAGTAGAGATCCCATGTTATGCAGGAACAATTTTCCAAGAGAAGTCAGTAGTTTCTCCATGTGGGAAGTGACCCCAATCCTAAAACTTCTTTGGCAAAAGCTATTTGGAGGATGTTTCAGGGAGGCATGCTCTGAGCATGATAGGCTGTTCCATCTGTTTGCAGAACAGCTGCAGGTTGTGAGCAGAAGAGATGGGGAGATACAAGTGACCTCTTCAAGGGTATTGCCTAAGCTAGAAAATACAGCCCTGAAATCCATTTTAAAAGACCTTTTTAGGTCTTAGCTCTGCATCAATGTCTTTGCATGTCCAGGCTGGCACTGTGAGGCTTGTTGTGCTGATATTGGAGAAATACGTAAAAATGAAGCTCCAAACAAAACAAGCTTTGCAGTTTCTGAAGCATTTCAGTGCTTCTTAAATGTCTGACTGTGTTTCTGCTTACAGAATATTTTCTTTGTCTTATTCTTCTGGCAGTTGTTAGGTTGAATGCAAAAAGGAGATTTTCCTAATAGTATGTGAAAACTTGTAACAGAAAAGAAGTTTTTCTAAATGTAATTCTCCTATTCAGCCCTCCAGTAAAAATTAGATTATTAAGAAGAAAAGGACAGAAAATGAAGTCTTCTGGTTTATCTTCTAAGACCTGTTATTAGTGAATCTGAACAAGAACAGTGCTGCAGGCTCCTGCCTCCTTTCCTGCTGCAGTGTGATTGCTGCCTGGTTTATGCATTTTGCAGTTTGTCCACTGGATTTATCTTTCAGTCCCTTTTTTCTGTACCTGTTGCTGTTCACAGACTGACAGAAGCAGATGAGTTTTATTGCAGAGGTACCTCAGAGCTGCCATTTCCTTCTTCCATTATGGATAGGGGGTCTGAGGACATTCTTATTGTACAATGACTTCTAGCTTGTGCATTGTATCTGCTCAGCAATTCTCTCTATGTGGGCTGTGCATTCTCAAGTGTTTCATGCCATGTGACCTTGGCCTGGGTCACTGTAAAGCCACATTTAATTTAAACAAGGGTACATTCAGCTGGCCAGTGTGTGTTTGGAGTTTAATTCATGGTGGTTTCCTCCTGCCTCCGTGGGACTGATTACCACACATTCCTTTCTTTTAATTTCAGCCCTCTGCAGTTCTAGGAAAAGGTCCTTGATTAAGTACTGAGAAACCAGTCTATTTGTGGGTCTAATTTTATTGCCTCAATTACATTACTGTATGCTAAATATAGGAAGGCACGAAGCAAATCCCAGATCCAGGGCAGAACAGGGTGTTCAAGAGCACTGTTCAAGTTTTAAATGGTGTGGCTTGGGCCTCTGTTTAATTCTAGCTAATGAACCAATTTCTCACGGAGTGTAAATGAGCACATCTACATTGATTTATAGGCAAGGAGCTGGGTCATCAGTTTGGCACAGCTAAAAATGAGCCCAGTGCCCAACTCTGTTCTTCCTGTTCGTAATTGAAGGGAGCAGAGATAAATGGTGCATGTGCTGAGGAGCTCAGAATTCCCAGGGGGACAGCAGAGTGCTTCAGTCTCTTATCTGGTGCCTGAGAACCTGGAAATCAGCAAAGGCAAAATGTTCAACAACCTGTAAACTGGTCTTGTGGTTTGCTGCTGACTCTACATTGCTTTCTGTGCTATTCCCCGGGTGGGGTTTTTTAATATCCCTAAAATCCATGACAGATAGCATTGAAATCTGCTTGTCTCCCACACATGGGTGTGTGGCCATGACAGGGCAGGGACCTTCAGCGTCCTGTGTAACCAGGCAGATTTGCCTTTTCCTTCTGTCCAGCAGCTGAAAGAAACGCCCAACAACAGAAAAGCAGAGCGTGGAGCACTTGCAGTTGGTGAGAGCCTGATTGTGCTGCAGACAGAGCCTTATCAGCGGAGCAGCCGCGGTGTGTCTCGGGGCACAGCCCAGGGGCTGCGTCCCGGCATGACCAGTGCCAGCCCCAGCTGCTCCCAGGGCCATTCCTTCCCAGCCCCACTGGCCAGGAGGCTGGATGAGGGAGCTGGTCTGCTGGGTGCCCAGCTGAGGCCTGCAGACAGGTACATGGGTGTCACACCTCCCAGCACAGGTGTCCTGTTTTCCAGCAAGCTCAGGCTCGAGCCTGTTGCATAAAAGCTGGTGTGACTCCTCATCCAAGCCTTGCAGCAGAATTTCTCCCTCTGCTCACAGCTCTGTGCTGCTGACTTAGGTTTCAGGGGCAGCTTATGAGGACCCCTGAAACAAACTCATTCTCATCCATTTTCCTCTTTTGTGTGCCTCAAGGCTATCCTCACATTCCTCACAGCTGGTGACTGCTCCGTTTCCCTGAATCTCATTCAGAGTGCTGTACCTACAAGCCAGATACTTGTCATCTCGAGGAGATGTTTGTTTCCACAGGAGAATAGCAATGAGGTTACTGTCTGCCCCCTTCACAGGCTGGGAAAAGTCCAAATATCCAATCATCCCTTGGAATTCATAGTGCTTAAAGATAATGCAGCCAAAAATAGTTTGCATGAGCTGGATGGCTCTATAGCTTTCTGTGTTTATCTAACAGGAAAATGTTAAGCAGTACACTAGGTCATACACTAAACTGAGCAAAATCATGGGGCATATGGGAGCTCAAGGAGATGAGCTTATAATTATTTATTTGGTTAACTTAACCTCTCTCTGCTTGAGAATTGCCTGCAGTTTTCTTGCATTGCCCTTATATTTGTTTGATGATAAAAGGGAAAACCAACCCAGCTGTAGTGTGAGGAATTAAGAGATGCTGAAAAGAATCTTCTGGGGAGAGGAGGAGGGCGAGAGGAGAGTTTGCATATCTCTGCCAGAGCCTTATTTTTTCCTGCCTTCCAAGAACAGGGCTGTGTTCCATCCCCTGCCGCCCCCTCAGCTGGTGCTGGGAAGAGCAGCTGAGTTTAGCTCACTGTTCCTGGAAGTCACTGAGACATCGAGCAACCAGCGCTTTCTGTAGCAGTCTCTGCTTGAATGGAAAAGATGAGCTGGTCTTGATCCTGCTTGTTCACTAGCCTGGATTAACCCTCACTGCACCAAGAGAGGCTTTGGCAGTGACAAAATTGTGCCCTGTTAGAAAGGGGCCCTGTGTCTGGAAGCGACTCTGAAATGCAATGTCGCATCATCAGCAAAGGTATCCCTGATGTAACTCAGGCTGTCGAGGTTTCTGCAGGGACCCCCTTTTATGGTTTTTCTTGCCTATCAGAGTAGAAGCAGAGCAGCTGTTCAGCCAGGCTGTGCCAGTGGCCCTGTCCTCCCTCTGTGCTCAGTGAGGGAAGTGCCTTTTGCAGCGCAGCGAACTTCTCAGCCACAGACTCTCCCAGAATTGCCCTAGTTGAGATAAACTCTGAGAGGGCAATTGCAGCATGATGCTGTGCACTGATGCACAGAATGTTTATGTGCTTTTAGAGCCATATAAAGACTAGGCATGCCATAGGGTAAATTCCAGCCGTTAAATGGAATGACTTTTATGAGGGTTGTGTATAGAGAGGATGAATTTGTAGTTGATAACCTTGTAATTTGGATTGTTTCTTGCTGCATGATAGAGTTGAGCACTGTTCTCCAGTGCCTCAGTTTTCCTGTGTAGTGGAGAATATACTGTTACTGTGGTTCAGCTGGGGATTATGAGGGTTTATTAATGCCTTCCCCAGGCAAGAGATCTCTGAAAACACACACTGTTACTGGACCACTGGAAAGGCACTGGCTCATTTGCTTCTTTACTCAGAGTGGCTCAAAGCTTGTTACTCCCCAGCTGTGACTGTCACAGCCATAGTCCCAGTGCCAAATTTAGCTGAGCCTGATGGCATTGGTGAATCTGATGAGATCAGGAAACAGCTTAAAGTGACCAGAACATAGCAGAGGTAAGCATGTCTGTTGCTATTTCCATGGATGCAATTAATTGAAGACAAGTCCAAAGGTTTTTCTCTTTCAATGTTTTTGGCTTTCTTTATTCAGGGAAGAAGGAAAATCCCTCTTTCCCTCTGTGCTTAAAATTGGCTTAGAGTTCTTAATTAACCTGAGTCATTGTTGGTACTTTACTTTCTCAGTTGAGCTGTGCTGAGGGCCAGCCTCTGGTGTCAGCTCCTCATTGCAGGGATCTGGGAAAGAAAACAAACTCACCATGGATGCCAGCATGGGCATCTGTCACAGTGCACACCACAAAGGAGAGAAGGAGAAGGCAGTGGGGTAACCTGGGATGTCAAAAACACCCTTTCTAAGCACTGGGGGCTTCATATATTGAGATGACTCTTTGAGATGATTTTTATACCTGTGCAGAGTTCATGGAAGTGACTGGTTTTTTTTTTCTGGCATGGGGGGTGAAGGAAGAAGGCCTGAATCAGTTGGGTCCTACAGGATTCTGCTTTGTCTCATTCTGTCCCCTATTCAAGTTTCAGGCTTGAGCCAGCAACCCATAGTATTGCAAGGCAGGGAAGAGGCTGTGGGGGGTGAGCCCTGTCCGAGGGTATGGCTTGGTGGGAGGGAGCTGAGGGAACAAGCCCCTCTCCAGCCTTCCCCCATCACTGCTGTGGAAGTGCTGTGGTGTGGTCAGCTGCCTGGAAAAACAGTGGTGGGGAGGGTTTTCTCCTGGAGTATATTCCAGGGAAGTGTGTCAGGCATGGTGCTGGGGGCTGCCCCTGCCTCTGGTGTGCCCAGAGAGGCTGGAGGGGCTGTCCCTGGCGCTTCCCTGAGTGCAGTGCTCAGCCCTTCTGTTGCGTGTGGTCTTACTTTGGTTCGTGCTAATTCGTGTTACAGCGTGGGAAGTCACCAGAGCAGAGATGCTCATGCTGCTGATCAGCCTGTATAGAAGTTTCTTTGTTTGGCTGCCTCAGTTCTTGGAACTGATCTAGGCCAGGCTGCATCTTGAAAAACACTAACTAGAAAAATATCTTCCACCTGATACTTTCCTCTTAGCACAGATTCAAAGGGAAAAACAGAGCTGCAAAAGAGTGCAGGCATCCTGTGTGGTGAGGAGGTGTCAGCAGCTGAGTCAGGCTCACAAAACGTCATTTAAACAGAAATCTGTGAGTGTCTGTTTGGCTGCAGGCAGCTCTGTCCCTGTGCCGTACCCACAAGGTGGGGGAGTGTGGGCAAGGGGCAGAATAACTAACACACACTTGGAAAACGTGATACCCATGGGTTTGGCCTGTGCACTGGGGCCTTGCAGGTACCACCTGCAGAAATGAAAGTGTCATCCTATTTCTGAGTAACAGGCTGATCACAGTGAAATCAGGAGCTACAGTGCTGGGTCTCACTGAACCCGTGATATCAATCACAAATTTCCAACAAATTTGCTTCTCAGCAGCTTTTGAGTTTTCATGGGTGAAGAAATAAGATTTCCTTCAATGTGCATTTTATGATAAAAATTACACTTTTTTGTTACCAGAAGTTGTGGGGTCAGTTGCTCCCCTGTGTGCTGTCCTATATACAGCTGTTCCCAATCTTGCTGGTCCTGGGATGTTGGGTCATACAGGCTGTGACACTTGCCCTAGAAACATGAGGTTTGAAACCTAAAGTACTCATTATTATTTCCATTACAGACCTATTCAGCATTTTGCAGTGTGGGATGTATCTAATGTTACAGGAATATACTGTCCAGAAGCCTAAGCCCAGGAAGCTTGTATTTGATACCTGCAAGGCAAACAAAGGGGGAAAAGGGGCCTGGAACCCAAGGATGCACAGTGGTTTGTCTCAGGATAGCTGACAGGTCTGGGCAGAAAGGGAAATAGGCTTTAGATCTTCTTTCCCCCTTCACCTGGGGCTAACAGTCTCTGGAAACCGCTGGCTTGAGCACTGCTGGCTCCAGACTCAAACAGCATAACAAATTTGCAGTTCAAAGTGTGGTACTTTTCAGTGCTGCCTTGGGCATGGTGAGGACTCCGAAACAGTGCTTGAAATACAGTTTGGGTCTCCTGCAGATGGGCAGAGTGGCTGTGCAGCTGCAGCCCCAGACCATGACCTGTGTGTTGGAGTGTGATGCTCTCCCAGGGAGCACAGAATGGCCCCTTCTGGAAACAATACTTCCTGAGAGTGAATTTTCTCTATGACCAGGCCTGGATTTCCCTAACTCGTGGTGTGTTTGTGGTTGTTTAATGGATTTTTGACTCTGGTGAGATAGGACAGGGCCTTTTCTGACCCTGTGACAGCCCATGTGCACCCCCAGTGTGTGCTTCAGTGTGTGCTCCAGTGTGCCCATGCCAGGCATGTCCTGACTGGGACAGTGGGCACTTCCTTCTCTCTTCACTTATGTTCATTAGGTTGTTTGCAAAAACAGTTTTGGAGGGTCTCCAGGAAGCAGAGGGTTGGAGCTTCAAATGTCAGCTGGCATCCAGCTCACTGAGGTGCCTGGGAGCCTTACCTGTACTGCAGAAATTTCCAGAAGCCTACTCCTGTCCCAAGACCCTTTGCAGCAGTGTGAGTGCTGGCACTGCTCGTGCCTGCAGTTATGGGCAGGGAACAAGGACAATCCTGCGTGGCTGGTAAAGGGTGATTTTTTTGTATCTTGTTCCACCCTCCTGCTTCAGGGCTCTGGTTGTTTTTCAGGAGTGGCACTGAGGTGAACAGGGATCAGAAATGTGAACTCTGGCTCTGGTGAGCACTGAGAACTCATAGGGGATGGAGGCCTCTTTCCCTCAGTGTAATGTTTCTTTGCTCTCTCAATCCCAGGGGCATTTGTTTTCGCTGTACTTTCCTCATCACTCCTAAGTGACTTTCTCTATGATCTTATCTCCATCCTCTCTGCCCTCTTTGTTTCCCTTGGCTTCTTTCCTCCCAGTATCTCGTGTTCCTCTCTCCGTCACTGTCCCCCACCAATTCTGAGCACACAGACTGCCTTGTGCCCTCCTATTGCCACCACATTTGTCCTTTTCTTTCTCAAATTCTTTCTTATCCTCCCCTCTGCTTATAGCTGGTTTCTCTCTGGCTTTCAAGTACTCAGGTCCCTACCCTTTGTCTGTGAAAGAAGGTAACTCTTTCCTGAGGGCAGAATCACACTTGTTTGCACAGTTCTTGAAGAATGCCTTATTCTGATATTGTTTTCTTATAAAACACTAGCCAGGTTTAACTCAAACACAGACCCAACAAGGTTTTCCAGGTCTTTGCTTCCATAGCTCCTGGTTCCTCAGAGCACAGGCAGGGAGCGCAGCCTCCCCCTCCCACACGATGAGCTCAAAGGGAGCTGTCACAGTTTATTCTAAGAAATCAGCTAATGTACAGTACTCGGCAGAGCACCCCTCCCCTGGGAGGATCAGCAGAATAAGGATGTGCAGCAAGTTATCTTGGGGATTACACAATCTTATCACCTCCTGCAGGGCACCAGGGAGCGGCGAGCTCAGAGAGCTCTGAGTCAGCTTCCCCTGTGCCGTGGTACAGGTTTCTTGACTCACTTCCTCCCAGGACTTTTGTCTCCTTAGGTCTCTCCCCCAACTTCACAAGCAAAAAAATGTGGCAGAGATGGGGAACTCAAGGTGGTTTCTAAGCCACAGTAGTGCCTGCCCCCATGCTCCTTGTCTGTTCTGAGTTCAGGTGGGAAGGCAGTGCTGCTCAGCACAGAGAGCCACTCACTGCTCCAGAGGTGGTAAGAGTTTTGTTTGGCTCCCTGAGACAGCTGGGACCTACCTGAGCACTTTCAGTTACGTGGCTGGTTTGTATTTTTGAAGTCAGAAACACCCCATGAGGTATCTACAAGTTAAGTGCACACAGGGGGTCACCCTCCTGTGACAGGCAGCTTGTTCCTGCATCATCTGAATCTGGAATGGAGAGAAGGGGTAGGAGCTGGGAGTGGGCAGAGCTGCTGTGGCACTGATCCTGCCCAGGAGCCAGCTAATTACTGAAACCACATACTCTAGGTAATGATGATGGGCTTGCCTTGCTTCTGGCTCTGTTTAGGCTGGTGCCAGCTCTCAATCTTCTGCATCTCTCCACATATTGGCTGTTTTAATTCAAGTGTCTGGCTTCATAAGTCTATTTCATGATGAGATAGTCTAGGATATGATTTTTTTTATTTTGTTTTTTTAGGAAGATTCTCAGTCCTGGTAGTGACAGGGAGAGCTTGGAAAACGTGACTCTAAGGGATCAGCAGCCTGAAGGCCAATAACCATCACATGCAGCCATTTTGCCCTGACACCCCTACTGTTAGCATTTGTTCTATTGTTTTCTTGAGAGCTGACTCCTGGGCTCAGAGCACTTGGAATAAGCCTCGTGCCACTTGCTCACCTACTTCAGTGGAGTGGGAGGGGAGTGCTCAGGTACTGGAATAGCTGTCTCCTCACAATACCTGGAAATATTCTTTCTCTCTGCATCACAGCCTAGTTTTAGAGTGTGACATGAATTAAGTTCAGGTTGCTGATGATCCCCAGGGCTCAATTTTGTCAAGCCTTTATATTTGAGAAAGGATCCATATGAGGTCTAAGAGGTCCTGCTTATCTGTCCTGTGACCTGATGGGCAGTGTGTGTTTCCAGGACACGCTGATAAAGTCAGAGCCTGGTTTGCTGCAGCACATCCCTGGAGGGCTCTAGATCAGGTTGTAGCAGCTGGTGGACTTCCTGATGTCTGCCCCTGATACCACCCACGTGTCAGTAGTCCTGACCCTCTGGTTTGTGTCTCCCTGCTGGCAGAGAGCAAGGGGAAATGGACAAGCCTTTCCACTCTGTGTATTATGGCTTCTCTGAAAGCCCTGGAAGGAGCTGAGGAGAGAGTAAATGTGATGTGGTTCCCATGTTTATTTGTGTGCCTGTAGTTTGACTGAGAGATGGGAGGGAAGTGTGACTGTGGGAGGCTCCACGGGGGACTCCTTCCTCCTACCCAGGATGTGTCTTGTTGAATGAAGGTTTACTCACACTACTTTGTGAAAAGGTTGTCCCAGGGAAGGGGATGTGGGTTAGTTCTTTGGGAAGCCTGTCTTTCTGTGCAAGTCAGAAGGACAAAGTGGCAGGACCATGCTCCATTGAGATGCAGGTAACCTGCATTCCACCTCCCAGTTCACCACTTTACAAGGGATGAAACTCAGCTTGGGCTGAGCATAGAGTTTTCTGTTTTATTTGACAATCTTTTGTTCTTCTTTGTTTCTTTCCCTCTTTTTTTCTTTTTTCTTTTCATTAGCCAGAGCATTTGCTGCTCATCTTGGTAGCTACTAATAGCCTAGGAATGCTGCATCTGGCAGTGCTGGCCCTGTGCCTGAGCCAGGAGATAATAGTCAAGATTTTCCACTCAGTTACAGGTGTACAAAGCCATCAGCAACACTCCTGAAAGAATCATAAAGGCAAGCACTAGTTAGAGTGTCTTATAAGAAGGAAAGATGCCAAAGGTTCCCCAGCTTCCAGAAAGGGGAGGAAGGAGAGCCTGCAGCACACGTAAGTCTGGAGAACAGGAGGAGGAGCTTTGGCCTCTGCCTTAGGTGGAGGGAGATGGTCTGGAGAGGCTCAGTGGCAGCGGAGCAGGAGAGCTGTGCCGTGAAATATCCCAGCGAGTGTCTGGTTTATTGCTGTTGAAAGGAGGGATTACAAATGTGGCCAGATCGTAACTCTGATCATCTCCTCTTGGAAATCTGTAGCAGGGGATTCCTGTGCCCATTTCTGTGTGTATTATGTGACTGCTCTTTTCCTTTTTGCCTTCTGTTTATTGACCTTTAAACAGAAAAGCTATAGGTTGTAATGGAGCGTAAAATTTATATTAGGAGTGGTGTAATCTTACTGTGGCTGCTGTAACTGTATCTTCAAGAGTCTCTTTAGCAGGAAAAGCCTGACTGAACACAGTGACTTCTACTGCAGGCCCCTCTTCTCCCAGAGGGTAGCTTGTGTTTGGGGCCAGGGAATGATGTGGATGAGAAGGCTGAGGAATGGCTTGTGTGGGCCCAGGTCACCATGACTAGTGGAGGAGAGGCTCCTCTGCCAGCTTTGGAAAAAAAAAAACACTTTGGCTCTGGCTGTCCCAGATTTGGAGGGGTGGAAGGATTTGTAATAGGACCTTGTCTCATTCTTTCTTCCCTCTCTGATATCCCTGAGTACTGTTCTGGAGCACTGTGAGTTTATCCTTCATCTCTGCGAGGATTTTCTCCTAATACATCTGATAGCCAAAGAAGCAGTTTTACAGCCTTGTCCTACCCTTACGGTAAGAGTCCTCGCTTGGCAGTGCTTGCCATCTAAATAATTCAGGATAAAACCACAGCAGATGAAACACAGGGCACAAATCGAAGGAAGGGTTAGCAAGGGGGCACTTCAGACATAAAGCAATTCAGACATACTGAACTATTTTATTTTTTTTCCCCGGAAAGGTTGACATTAGTAACATGGGGAGGGAACTTTCCTTGGAGGCTTGTGTTGGGTTTGCAGATCTGGTGAGAACAGAGGTCTCTGCCCATCTGCTCCCGTGCCTCGGTCTGCTAAACCTGCACAAGGGGAAAGTCTGTGCAGCAAACAAAAGGCAGCTTTGACGTCAAGACCTGGGACTGTTGCCCTGACACTGGGAGGTGGAGCACGGAAAGGAATCCACAGCTAATAGGCTCTGGATTGGAGTGCACTTTGGCAGAGGGACAGCTACTATCCCTTCTTTCCAGGAATAATATTGTTTATTTCTATCTCGCTCTCTCTGGCTAGAGTTACCCTAGTCAGGTTCCACTTCACCTGTCTCTCCCATAAAGTCATCAGAGCCCAGGGAAAATTGAATCTGCAGACTCCCTGTCCTCCAGACCCTCTTCCCTGAAGAGCTACACTGCATATTTATTTTGTTTCTCTGCTTTGATGAGTTCGTGACCACAGCTTTCTCTTACTGAAGCTTTTGCTGGTGCAATTTAATGAACACCTGCACATGCAGTTTGCCGTGTCTGTGTGTGGCTGCACCCACGTGTGGGGCTCGAGCAGGTGCCTGCTGAGGAGCAGTGGTGGCTGCAGCTCTGTGTGCACACTGAAATGTGTGTAACTGCAGTGGGTGTTTCTGGTTTGTGCAAAGGGCTCTGTCCTGTGGACAAAGCTTTGTTCTGGGAAGTTCCAGAATGTCGCAACACAGCACAGTAACAACCTGCAGTTCAGTTGATTTGCTACATGGCTTTCATTGGCTGTAGGATTGCTAAAAAAGGCACTATTTTTACCTCAGTTTCAGGTTGCCAGCCTTTCCTGGGCAGACTGTGCAAACTGTTGAGTCATGGATCAAACCTTTAGTAAACTGTTCCATGTTTTCTGTTTTATTCATCTTTCCAACCCCTGCAGTTCGTGTCAGTCCGTGTTTGCCCCTTGTGCATGTAGGGACACTGTGTGGCCTTTGAAAGTGTGGGAGCTGAATCCCAGCCTCTGGACAGGATGGCAAAGGTGCAGCTGTATTTGGCTGCCTATGATCCAGGAGGAGATGAAGGGGAACTTTATGACCAGCTTTGGAAAGCTTCACTCAATAAATCAAATGCAGGTTTGTTTCAGAGTCCTGTGAGTTGGAATCCCTGATCACTTGTTCTTTAGGTTGGCTGCAGGGAGCAACCTGTAAGTAAGCATTCCCACCACTGCACAAGCAGTACTGCTACTCAGCCTGTGGATTTATAGACTTTTTTGCCAGCTCTTGTTGGACCTTTCCAAGATTTAAGCTCATGAAAGTGTGTTGCACCTTTGTACGTACACAAGTGACGTGAATGTGAAGTATTGAAAATAAGCCTATGAGATATTACTGGTGTAAGAGTTTAAATCTCTGTTTGGGTTTGAGTTTCTTTTAATTGAAGTCACCCCTTTAAAACACATGAGTTCATTTTTTCCATTTGGGATCAGTTACTCAAGATTGTCCCTGGTGAGATGTGACTTGCTTTGTTCTGTTGGCTGCCATTTGCTTCCTTCTCCTCAAATTCAGTCATGAAGATTGTCTGTGTCAAAAAAAAAAAAGTTTAAACCAAGTTTTCACCAGCTCCTCAAATGGGAACATTTCACAGGGGTGTTTTTTTCCTTCCAGTTCCTAACACAAGCCTGTTGCTCTCATCTTGCAACATGCACTTGAGGATCTGCAAGTTTTCAAGTTTGGTTCAGAGCTGTCTCCGCTTCTCTCTGTACTTCCCTAATCTGAATTCCTCACTGTGTGTGTTGTAAGAGTTTTTGTGTGTCATTCTACACAGAAACCAGATCCAAAGAAACAGTAAAAGGCTTCTTTTAAAAAAAAATAGTTCCCTCTTAGTCTCCTGCCCTGCTGTGTGACTGGGTGGTTGGCAAATGAGGGATTCCACTCTTCTCTTGTCTGATTTCCTGGAAGAGCCTGGCTGAAGTGACTACAGGAAGGCAGATGGGAGGGACTGCCATGCAAAAAAAGCTGGTAATAGATGAGTGTTAACGGAGAAGAAAGAGTTCTTGGAGCTAGTTTAATTTCCCCAGCCTTCCTAGGAAAGGGAGGAGAAGGAATGCAGCTCTCCAACACTGCGCTGTTCCAGCTGCCACCTACCCTCCTGAATAGGCACTAGCTCAATGTTTCCATGTTGAGCAACAGAGAAGATGCTCCAGTTGGACCTGAAGCACCTTAACACTTACACCATGGTTTCTCCTTCTGTTTTCCACTGCAATTTAATTACAGCCTGTTACTTAGGGCCCTTGTTGTGCCGTTGTTGTGAGAAGAGAAGGTGCTGCCCAGATGTTTCAGCAGGGATGGAAGGAGAGGTGGGGCACTTGGAGACACGGGAGAGGACTGGGAAGATGAGCACACTGGCAGGGTGCTTCTGTTAAACTGATTGGCAGTGAAGTAATTAGCCCTGGCACGCTGCCATCGCTGAGCATTGATGCAGTTTGCTCAGATCAGGCTTTCAAGGTTTCTTACCCAAGTCCCAGTCCTAACAACCCCACTGGTGAGCGGCAGTCTGTCACAGCAGAGGGGAAACTGGTATGATAAATCCCAGGGCTGCCCAGCCATGGTAGGTGGAGCTAGGGGATGTAAACAGGCAAGTGGGGAATTTCTGAGGATCGATAAAGGCAAATCCCAGCAATCCAAACCCTGAACTTTATGCTCTCTGGGCAGAAAGACTTGCTGGAGATGTGTAGAGAATTGAGCCCTGCAGGATGTGCCTGGGACACAAGTGGTTTGCTGGAAAAAAGCAGCAGTTACTTTCATGATGACTTAAGTTCACTGGGAAATGGGCTATGGCTGTTTGGACACACTTTGAGTTGGTGTCATGCTTAAACTCTGAGCATCCAGAAGGAACAGGGAGAGACACAGAGAACAGCAAGGAAGGGAAATAGGCTTTTTGTTCTTTTTTTTTTTTTTTTGTAGCCATGCCATGGTGTGAGGTTGGACAGATGACTGACTGCACTTGCAGTGGCTGATCCTTTTAGGTTAGAATGTGTTTGTGTGTTTATGTTGGGGCCAGAAGAAAATGGGGGCACATAGTTGAGGGAATAAAGGATATTGGAAATACCCTGTGGAAAACAGGTAAGATGTGTAGAGGGAATGTGTGGTAAGTGTTGAGATGCAGAGAGAATCTGTGAAGTCTAGAAATCAACTGAGGAGCTACTTTCTTTTTAGAAGGAAGAGTGTAAACAGTGTAGGGAGTGAAAAGGATGAAAAATAAACTGCGAGAGAAGAGAGTGAATGGAATATGGCTTGAAAATAACCTGAGAATGAAAGCAGCCAAAGTGTGTGAGTTGGTGTGGGGTTTACATTTGGTTCTGTATTGTATTGAATGCCCATGGCATCAGCTGATGTCAGACTGCTCACTCTTTCCTGTGTTAATGTGCCAGAACAGGTGTATGGTGCAACCAGGGCTTGGTACATCCCTTGGCTGTGCAGGGATGGCTGGGCTTCGAGCAGCTCCACCCTCTCTACTGGGGGAAAACTCTTCCCTGGCTCATCAGGAATTGAGGGATTGTTCCTCCAGCCTGTTGCAAACTTGCTCTTCTCTCCTAGATGCTTCCTGCCTTACACCCTCATCCTGGGGGACACAGTGTACGAGGCAGGTGGGTGATGTTGCAGCACTAACCAGAGAGTTTAGCCACCATCCTGAGGATTAGACATTATTTATAGTTGTGCAGTTAAGCCTGGATGGCTGCAGAAATAGTATGTCCAGAATGAAGAGGTAAAGAAGGAATGGAACGTCTTGTTCAGCTGATTCAAACGTTTTCTGAGAAAAGGTGGAAGCTCTGAGGTCC
>JAOXXN010000175.1:4537278-4555951 GCA_026770055.1 Myrmophylax atrothorax | reverse complement strand
AGGACTGTGATCTTTTCTGTTTTTACATATACACGCGCATACATACACATGTAAAGATATATATAAAAAACAATATATATGTATACTTTATATATATAAAAAAATAAGTCTAATTACAGAAGAATGTGATATTTAGCAGCACAGGGAGTGAAACTAATCAGATACAGTGTATGAAGACAGCAGGAGGAAATGCTGTTTTGTAGTTGGTTTCTTTCCAGGGAAATCCTCTTAACCATCTTCTGTCAAGTAAGCACAGGGTGGAATAGGTGTTTGTCACAAGAAGGGTGTAGCTGGATGTAATTAGTAACAGAATCCAACTTTCCGTGAAAAGCTCATTGGTGAGGAGTCAGACCTGCTGGGCTGCTGTAATGCTGCACTGCTCCATCAGAGTGAGTTTCAGTGGCTCATCCACAGGGATCTGCCCTCCCGCGGGTGGGGACGGGGCCGTGCCCTCAGCCCGCGCCGAGCACAGCGCTGGGGTTTGTGCCAGGGCAATAAAGTGCAGGGTGGGGGCTGTGGGATGAGAGGTCAAGCTGGAGGGTTTGCAGTGTGAGAGGGCATGGACCAAGGGGGGACCTTATATGGTGAGGAGCCCAGAGACAGCTCTGCCTCCCGAGCTTGCAAAGCCAGGATGAGAAATGTGGGATTGATTGTGCTATGGACAAGAGAAGTCACTCATGCTTTCCTTTAGTGTCCTGCTGCTCAAATGCACTTGTCTCTTCTCTGGCAGCACTGGGAAGAAGGGAGGTTGGGTCACTTACAGATTGCTTTTGCTCACATTTGAGACAGCATTGCAAGGGTCACCTTTGTACGGAATGACTTTGGGCCTGACTTGCTTTCTGTGGAGGTTGCTCGTGAGGGTCTGACCTCAGCGGGGGCGGCAGCGCGGAGAACCAACCCCTTTGCGCCGGTCCTGAGCATTTCTCCAGAGCTGCTGTGGAGGCTGTTTGGAGCTGCCCTGGGTGAGGCTCTTCGGGCGTGGGTAGAGCCCATTTGTTTTGGTGCCAGGCGTTTTGCCCACTCTCCATAAAGGGCATTCCCGTGTCGGCGGGTGCCAGCCCGGCGCGTTTCCTGGGGCTCTGCGCGAGGATTCGAGCAGAGGTTTTAGGTCAAAGGAGGCGTTCGGGGGATTTGAGCTCACTTTGGTGCCCTGTGTTGCTCACCCAGAGGTTCTCCCCAGGCCACTCATGGGCAGCTCTTGTCTGTGCTCCACCATGAGTAAATCCACTGATCAAACATGAAGTGTTCCTGTAAGTCCTGTGTCATCTCTGGGGATAAAAATGGAATGATTTGAACACATCCTCTGTTGGGTTGTTCAAAGGATTTTTCAATAAGGTGCACAGAATTACTCTGAGCCTAAGACAGCACTAGGAACTGCCTGGTATAGGCAGAATAACTGGTTTGAGTGAACACAGCTACAGTCTGTCTGTTTTGAATTTGACATAGAAGATATGACCCACTTTGTGCAGGGAGAGTTGTCCTTTGAAAACAGAGGTTAAATTGTTACTTGGTAACTGTGTGGGATTTGAAGTGCCTTTAATATCCCAGTTTGTCCTCAGCTGCTGAATCTTGTGGCTGCCTTTGTGTGTCTCAAGGTCAGGCTCGTCACCACTGATAATTCTGTATCACTCAGGTATTTTCTTATTACATGGGAGAAGAAAGAAGGAATGACATGAAAACTCCACCCCTTCAGCCACTTCTGCCAAGTACCATGTAGGAGATGCACATTGAGTCCTTGTGTCCTCAGCCTTTTCCTTCCTACCTCTCCACCGGAGGTCATGCAGAGGACACACAAAGCGTCAACATCTCTCTGCAAAACAAAAAGAGGAACCAAAGAGGAAACTTCCTTTATTTGTCAGTTTTCCTCCGGTTCCTTGAACATGCACAGAGTTCAAGTGGGAAAGGAGGAGAAAAAGAAGCACAATAAAATGTTACTGAGGTTCATAGATTTAAAAAATCAAATTAAAAAAAAAATCCAGGGACTTTTCAGTGCACATTGTCAATGTCTGTGCCATTTTGCTGTACTAGTACTCATGGCTTTAACTATTTACAGGTTTGCTCATATCCTTGTGCTATGGTCCTTTTTAGCTTGTTGCTGTTGGAAAGTATCCCAGTTCTTTCAGGATAGGGGTCAAGTTAAGAGGTTTGTATCCATGGAGCAGGACTTCAGAACACATTGCATGTTGGTTTTTAACAGAATCATCTTGGCATATGTACTGATTCCACTGTTTAAAACTGGGGCTGGGAGATGAAGCTGGAAAGAGTCTGTGTGAACAGTCTTTGCTCACTGGCATCTTCACACAGGGAGAGTTTTGGGGATGACTTCCACAGTAATGAGCTGGGCTCTTTCTATGGCAGTGGTTGCACCTGGCAGGAATGCCTGATGGCAGAGTGGCTAAAGGGCCTGGGTTTTCCCCTTTTGCTTTGGTTGACAGCATAACGTATAAATCTGATTTGACTTATCTCCCTTCACATCAAAAAGCCATCTCTGCAAGGCAAAAAGATACATGAAAAATTCGTGCTCCCTGACATAATGTGAAGTGCTTCCTTTGGTAGGCTTTAATCATCAGCTGCCTCCAAAGCAGCACTGCTGCACTAATTAGATCAGCCTTAGGAAGGCTTGAGGGAAAGGGTAACAAAATAATTCCTTCATACTGTGGTTTCCTGTGATGTCATTGGTTGAAGTGCCCATCTTAGAAAGCAAACACACTGGGACAGCCAGGCCCTGGGACTCTGTGTCTCTGTAGCTGGTCAAGGTAAACCCCATGAGGAGTGTGACCTCAGCCAGCCACATTACCCACTGTGTGTTGAGCTGTTCCATGAGACAGCTGCCTGCCTACAATCACCAGTGTCCCTAATGTGTCCCCTTTTCATTAAGTCATTTGTTTTGTCAATAGCTCAGACTCCTGGGAGCTTTCTGGTTCTGCTCCGGTCGGTAAGAACTGCTGATGTGAGTTATAAGGATCACTGTAGGATATATAGCATTTTCTGTAAGCCTTTGGGGTTTTAACTCCCCCTGAGTACCAGGCTGCAGAGGGATGCTGGCTGCTACTGCTGAGGACATGGGAAGAAATAATTGAAAACCAGTTTCTTTGACAGCTTCCTATTTCCCTTAACCCAAGCATAAGAAGAAAATGTTTGTTTTGGCTCACAGAACAAAGATTGTCCTTGGTTTAAGCAGCTCTTTGACAGGAGTATTGCTCTTCCATCAGCTCATTCCTCTAAAAAGAGCTGAGACAAAGGAGGTGATTATTGGAGTAGTAATAGGCCAAAGGGCAAATACAAAATAAACTCCAAAATTAACATGCAAAATCCTGCTTGTTGCCTCCTTCATAAGCAGAATTGTATATTATTGCTTGTATTAGTCAAGTAGGTCTGGATTGATAACATGTGGCAGGGTTGTGTTATAGAGGGAACTTTCCTAAACCCACCTCTCTTCCTATCCAGGACTAAGTGGAGTATTTCCACTGGTAGCTGTGCTGGACTATTCATTTGGAACCATGATTTGTATGCAGCAGTCATGTCAACATGATGATCAGTGCATGTTTTCTGTCAAAATCTGGCAATGCCCTTCTATGTTAAGAAACAGCAGGGGCCAGCATGTGACATCTTCACTGCCGCACAAGTCCGAGTCACACTGTCACTTGACACTAGCACAGGTTATTGTGTTTCCAGTTGCCTGCCTGATTTCTTCTGGTTTGCGTAAAGAAGTTTCATCTTTCAGGCAAGACTGGCTGTGTTATCCAGCCAGGCAGGAGAGAGCTAAGGGATGTGAAAGCCTAAGAGCCCTTGGGTACCTTCTTCATGTGGCCATTCTGAACAGGAGAGACCTGCATACTCAGGAGTGTGCAGATCAGCTCCTCACTGCTTGACACGAGGGCTGACAGGGCACAGGGCACTTCTTCCCTTAGCCCAGAGCCAAGCTGGAGGGTTGTATGCTGCCTTGGGGTGCCTGAGCATGTCAGACAGAAACTGGTGTGGATGAAGAGAGATGACTGAAGGAGTAAGGGGGAACTGTAGGAGCAGCAACCAGTCCAGTTTGTGTCATCCAAGGGGTCTGCCCTGGGAGTGGGGAGTGCAGTTATTCCCTGTGTAACAGAATCAACACCTTCTGCAGCAACAAACTCTTCCTCCCAGCTGGTTTTCAGTATCCGGAGGCACGGAGGGTGTTACAACATTTACATGCTCTTGCTTGGAACTGCAGCTTGTGAATAGCCCTGAGTCAGCTGCCTGGCAGGTCACACTAACCCTGCACCAAAGGATCTGATCAGCAAGGACGGGTTTTGCATGCACAGGGAAGCCTTCAATCTCCAATATTCTTGGAAAGAAAAAGAGTAGTATGGAGTCTCCACGTCAGCCCACACGTGGATTGTTCAGCCCCGCTGATCCACCTCCAGCCTTGCTGTGCTGCTTTGTACATGTTCTTTCTGAAATGGTGCCCAGTGCCTCTCAGACAAGTTGATTTTCATAGCACAGGACTGGAGGGAAGGAAGGGAATTAAAAGGGGTGAATTACAAAGACTCTTAAAAGAATGTAAGGAATATTCCAAAACCAAGGGCTTAGAGGAGAGGGAAGTATTTTCAAAAAGAGTTACAGAGATTTTCCTAAAAGTTCCTTAGAAATAACATCATGTCATATTTTAAGACTTCTCCAGGTTTCTGTTTTGCATAACAACGACACCTTTTTCATAACAACACCTTTTATTAGTGCTTAGCACTTTCAGACAAGTGCAAACACATAGCATGTGCACTGGGCAACATGTTTCTTCACCATATTTCCAGGCTTGGAGGTCGTGTTTTGAACTCTGCCTCTGCAGCGTTTGGCAGCGGCTGCAGTGACACTTGCAAGATGGGAGGAATCGTTGCCAAATTGGGTAACTTCTGACAAGTATAAACACAGCTCTGTCTTCTGTAAGCTAGATTTCAAACCATATTGCTGTTCTAGGGAGGAGACAGCCCTGACATTAAAGACTCTGCAGTGTCTGATCAGCTGTTAAGTGAGCCCGCAAAGAACAGGCAGTGAGGGGCAGTTGGCAGGGATGGGCATCCCAGGAGCTGAGCGGTGGATCTTGCTGTGTCTTTGTCACAAATATAACCCATATCTGTTGTTTTTAGGAGTAGCCATCACTGAAAGCACTGTCTTAGGCAAGGTGGAATGAGTTTGATGGGATCAATCCAGGCTTGGCTGCTCAGTTTTGCCCAGACTGATGGTTACATCCCAAAGTGGCATTGCACATATTCTGACTGGCACGTTTGTAGGTGAATTCAGGAAAGCCAGAATGTAACTGTAGGCAGCACTGTAAGCTTTTGCTTTTAAAAGAGAAACATCCAGGTGAGGGTTTGTGCTGCTGGGGGCAGTGTGTGAGGGAAGGGTTTTCCTGTGGTAAATCAGCTCTGTTACAGCTTCCTTTAGTGACAAATCCAGTCAGAATTTCACCAGGGATAAAATCTTCTTTGTAAAACAAGGAATATTAAGCAGACGAATTTCACCCTGAAGTAAATGAATCCACATCACACTCAGTGGAAAAGGAACCTGGATATAGCCCCTTGTGTTTTACAGGCTTCCCTGGCAGGGCTGTTTTGGGAAGGGCAGCACTTCTCCAACAGCTGCAGTTGGAAAAGCTGCAGAGTCTCTGATGGATCAAGACAATCACATGAGGGAGTTAAACTGCTTGCCAGGCCCAAGGCCAAGGGGCCGAGTTCTGGCTGAGCTCTGCCATTGAGTTTTGGTTGACCAGCTCTATCTGGCATATTTATATCAGGTTTTTGAGAAATACTAAGTTGTCTGATGATCTGTTTGGAAAATGTAATGCTGCAGTAGCCAGTATTATTTCAAGCTTTTATTGTAACTCTGGTTCCATGGGGGGACATTAAAGTAAGTGCCTTTCCTGCCTATTAGAGTGCTCTCTTAAAATAGCTATTTTGACAAAAACTGACATTGTATTCATTTTTGCAATTCAAATCTGAACTGCTGCAAAGTGTATTTATACTGCATTTAGGAAGTAACGGCATTTAGGGGGGAACCCCTGCCAGTGAGAGCTGAGGACCAGGAACAGAAGGGTGAGAGTGGTTCTTGTTCATGAAAGGAAACACTTCTCTGCCAATCTGGGTTGGTATGTCAGGGTGGAGCAGTTCTGGCTGAACACTTTCCTCTGTGGGGGCAGGCTGCTTCCCCTGGGGTCTGCTCTTTTCTAGAAATAAATTCATCAAATGATGATTTTGCAAGGAAGCAAGGCCAGCTGTGTGTGGAGCAGGCTTGGGGGCCAACAGGCTGTCTCCAGCTGTGACTGCTGCCACAGCCAGTTACAGGGAAATGGAAGGACTAACCCAGCAATGGTTTGCAGTAAAATTTCCTTTTTGTTGAGTCTCATATTTAATGAATATTAGCTGAACTCCTGAAGCTTTGTTGTATTCCCTCCCCTTTCCCAATCCAAAAGGCCCTCTGATTTATTATGTTTTTTGTTACTATGTTAAGCCTAAATAGTATTTTACTTTTCATAAGTTGTATTTTTCTCAAGTGTAATGCCCAAAGCTAACAGAGAAACTCTTAAAATTGTTTTCCTTCTGTCTGGTGTACATGTTGTTTACCAGTAGCCTTTTTCTCTGAACAGTGTAATGTTTTTCAAGTAGAAAACAGTAACAGTTCCTGCTAAAGTTTGGAAGAGTATGTTTGTGTACACTCCTTAGTCTACATGATGTGAATACTAAAACACTGTAATCAGATTTTATTCCTAGGGCCACTTTGTCATTTTCCCCTAAACTTGTTTTTGGTGTGTAGCAGAGGTGATGATCGATGTCTGGGGGATGTTGCAGCATTGTGCCTGCTCCCTGCCCTACTTGTTTGTGCAGTGAGTAGCAGGAGCCACATGATGGTTGTGTTTCTCAGGAAGTGTCAGTGGAAGATCAAAGCAGGGTTCACATGAGGCAGCATTAGCCTCCAGATAAAGCCATGCCTCCACGTGTTCCTGTTGCTGACACCGGCACCTGTGATTATAAAAAAAATACATAGGCAGGCCTGGGTGTGGGCAGAGAATAAACATGTCTCAAAAGAAATTAGTCTGAGCCTGAACGTGTTACCAACACACTGAGCTACTGCAGGGCCCTCCTTGCTGTCCTGCTGTTGGGCAGCACTGGCAGGACGGGGCTCCCGGGGACTCCCTCTGAAACATTCAACGCTGAGTTGCAGTGAACAGAAAAAGGTTGAACATTTCTGCCCAAGGACAGGACAGATCTCTTTAAGTAACATCTTATTTTTACCTCTGACTGATCTCAAAAGGTTTCATGAGATGCTCCCAGTCTGGTGGTTCTTCTCCCATTTCCCAAGTGAATGACAGGTGACACTGACAGACACTGTCACTGACAGTGTGACATGAATGTTGTGACAATGCTGCTCGAAATTGAGGGAGTTGGAGGATGTTACTTGGCATCCAGAGTTGCTCTGGCACATCTTCACTGATATTGGTTTACCCTCCACTCCAGGCCTTTGTACTACTGATGATTTCAGGGCTGAGGAAGAGCATAGAGCATTTCCATGGGGGTTGTAAGTGTCTCAGCAGCCATTAAGGAGAGACAGGAGAGGACTGTGATACTTGGCTTCTGACAGATTTGAACACGAGAACATGCTTGGCAGAGCGGAAGAGCCACACCAGTCCAGTTAATGTTGGCTTTAATTGCCTTAATTTCATAGATAGCAGGAAAGAGTGAGAATGGAATTTGGATTAGCAATGGCAATAGGTCAATAGCTGGAAACACTTAAACATATCTGTTGTAAGAGAATTAAACACAGTCTGCTGATTCACTTGCTTTGGTGTTGGCTCCCTGGGCTTGGGCTGAGGGAAGTTGTGCACATGAGAGGATCTGGAGAAAGGAGTGAGATTTCACTAAGTTAGAAAGGACAGGGACATGTGCACATAAATGAGTTGTTTTACCTTTGCATGTGCTGCTGTTTCAGAAAGCTGATTATTTAAGACAGAAAATGATATCACATGTGCCTGACAAACTGCAGGGAATTTCTGCTGTGGCAGTGAGCTGTGGTAGCATGGTTTCAGTCATGGACTGGAATTTCTGTTCCCAGTCCTGTCAGTCTGTTTTCCAGACTCTGTTAATGTTCCATATCCATATTTATATCTGTAGAGAGAAACTGTAAAGCAAGAGAGAAGCCAAATGGGTTTGCATTGGCTCAGCAAACTGTACAGGTGTCACTGGGAGTGGTGTGGCAGCTGCACATTGGTGCTGATAAAGGTCAGTCTGCATTTCCAGGAGTGCTGCTGTTTCCAGAGATGTGGAACTCAGTTGTGGAAGTCAGTTCAGTCTGCATAGAGGTTTGGCACAGGAGTTTTCAGAACATGAACCCGTTTTCTTTAACAAAATGTGCTGAAGGTGCAGGGGTGGGAGTTGTAAACCCATGTGTGACTGCAGTCTGTGCTGCCTTGGCTCCTGCCAGTCATTGCCACCGCCAGTCTGAGGAAAGGGGACAGCAGGGTTTCGGATATGTAGCCAGGCAAGAGTTTAGCCCAGCTAAGAAATTTAGAAATTACTTAATAATGTGTCAGAAATGCTGCACCTTTCTTTCCAGTATTTTCCAGGACTTGCAAAGCTCCCTTTTAAAGACGGATGCAGCTTTTCCTTCCTCTTGTTTTCATGTTTCCACTTTGGTTGTGATTTTGCTTCTACCCTGTCTAGCTTTCTTTCCACATTTCCCATAAAACCAAGAGGGACGTGATTGGTTTTGTTTAACAACTTGATCTGGAACAGATTATGCCATTGCCAGCATTTCCTGGTTGGCGTGCAATGGAAACCTACCCCTGGTCTCATGTTGATGAGGCTGTGGAAACAATGTTTGCTAGGGAATGACAGCCTGTGGCTGGCAGGCATGGGAAGGACAGCACATACTTCAGGAATACTTTAAAGCAACATTTTGAACTTTGAAGCCAGTGGATTCAGAAAGGGAAAAGGATGGAGAGGAACTAGTTCAGCTTCTTTTATTTTTTTTTGTGCCTGAGCGCATTTTCCATTTTCCAGTGATTGGGAGCACACTGTGCTTGCGTTGGTCAGGATGGAGCAACTGTGGCTGGAGCATCTCTCTTGGGAGAGGAGCATGAAGGGGCCTGAGTGGAGTCACATCCCAGGAGTGGTGTTGCCTCAGTGCATTCCCTGCATTTCAGAGGCAGGATAGATGGGATGGCTGTGTCTCCTCTGACACCATACGGCAAATACAGCTCCCCTATGGTTTCCCCACCTGCTGTCTGGTGTGTGAGGTGCTGAGAAGGGGAAAGGGTGCACAGACTCCAGACATGGGGAGACTGAGGCCCAGCAGCAGCAGAACATGAGGAAAACCTGATGCCATGGGTCTCCCATCCCCAGCACTGTCTGCCCCTTCATGGCCCCATCCTTTGACACTTGCCACAAGCAGAACTTTTCTTCGGGGCCAACTTGAAGCCTACTGTAAACAAGTTGCCAAATTTCCAGTAGCGTTCCATCTCCTTTCCCCTACACTGTAATGGTTTTCTATGGCACACAGAAGCAACACAAGAATCATTCCTGTGTTTTTCCACATAATGAAAAATTGTTCCTTTAGTCCTTATTGACTTGAGACTTGGGATCTGCCACTGCTCATCTGTGTGCAGTAGAAAACAGGCCCATGCTGATGAGGATTTTGGTGTCAATTGTCCCAGTATCTGAAAGGCATTTTTTTGATAAAAGTTTTGTGTCTTTCTTGAAAAAAAAATAGCCAAGAATTTGCCTGGAGTTCCTGGGGAGGATTTCTGTGAATAGGAAACAAATTCATCCATTTGGATTTTACCATAGACTTCTACATTGAGCAGCTTTAAAGTATATTTAAAATGTTTATTTAAAATCCAAGTCATATGATTTCTAACAAACTGTCTCAAGACAGAAGAAACTGACTTTTTGGAGTAACTGTATTGTTTATTCATTGTATTGCAGTAGCACCTAGAGATCCCTACTGTGCTAGATGCAGAACAAACACATAACAGAGCTGGTCCCTGCCTGGAGCTCACAGCCTTCAGCTTGGCCTCTGCCTCAGGGCTCAGCCAGGAGCTCTTGGGCTCTCTCAGGGCAGTGGGGTCAAACCTGCAGCTTGGCCTCCTCATCACCCCCAACAGAGAAAAGATCAAGTAGGGGGCGAGTTTCAGAGAGCTGAACATCCCACCCTTTCCTGCTGTACACTTCTCCAACTGATTTTTCCCAAGCTGTAGTTACCAAGCCTGTGGCTGAGCCATGTAGGCTTCCTGAGATCACTGCTGCTCCTTGAAGAGCTGTGGTTTCCTTGTTCCCAGTGTCCTCAGGCAGATAGAGGTGTTTGGATAAAAGGAAGCCTTTTCAGTGGTTTACATTATTTAAAGAAAAAAAAAAAAAGGTTTTCCTTTTTGTTTTGCCTTCTAAATTTTCATTCTAATTCAGTACCTTCCCTTGGTTGCTGCCATACAGGGCAGGAGGGAAGGATATACCAAAAAGCAAACCTGACATCACACATGCACACTGTCAATCATCAAAGTATCAAAAACAAAGCTTGCAAGAGCACAAACTTGTATAAATGTGGAGAGGAAAAAAAAAAGGACACTGACTAAGCACATCAGGCCATCTTGTCCCTTTGGGCAGCTTTAAGATAGGGTGGAAGAAACTCCACCCATTTTTGGAGCCTGTCTCCTGGGTCACCATCCCATCCTTTTCCACCTTCTCTCCCAACCCTCAGGTATAGGTGGGATTTGTCTATTCTGATTTACAGAATCTTAGAGAGACAGTCCCAGGGAGGGATGAAGAAGGAATCCTTAACATTGGTTCATGCTTGATCAAGTTGGAGGGTCTTAGGGGAAAAATAAGTAAAACAGTAGTTTCTCTAGACCTGTCTGTTCCCTTCTGTACTCCCACCCGATGGCATGGACTGGCTCCTACAGGCTGGGAAGGTGATGGGATTCAGCAAATGAACAGGAAGGGGCAGCTTCTCTGTGTGCTGGTTTTGGGCAGATCCCATCTGCTGTTTGTCCCTCCTGTGTGCAAAAGAGCAAGGCAAGAGCCATTGTGCTTCAGCTGCAGGGGGTGAAAGGGATGGGGAATCAGAAGTAAACCCAGAGCCAAAAGTCTAATTAAGAATAACAAACATGCCAGTCAGAGCAGGGGAGAGGAGAGGTCTGGACCTTGGCAAACAGAAACATTGCATTGTGGTTTCCAGTGTGTGCTACAGGCTGGGTCTGATGGAAGCCACAAGTGTGGCTTGTGACCAAGACTGGCAGCAGCAGAGCAACCAGCACCTCAGCACCGTGCTGGGAGAGAGGGAGGGCAGCTCCTTCTACTGAGGAGCTTCTGAGGTCTCACCCCCAGAAATAAATAAATAAATATCCTGAAGCTGTGCGTGTCACTGGTGCAGCTCAGCAGAGCAGTCTCTCAGCCCCCTGCTCAAGGAGACCCTGCTCTTTCCCGGTGTCTCAAGGCAAGGGCAGTGTCGAACAACAGCACCTGGAAAACACAAGCCAAATGCAGGGCGCTCTGCAACCAAATCCCTCTGCTTGCCTATGAGAAAGTTTGGTTTCTGATTAGTTGTTTCTAAATGTTTTGTTCCTCTGGAGATGGAGAAGATGGAAAACAAATGGGATGAGTGCCCCCTGGCCCAAGCTCAATATCCAGAATTTCTGCTTAGTGCTCTCAAGGAAGAAGGGCTTCCTCAGAGAAGTCTCCTGTCCACAGTGTGTGATGTAGCACTTGTCTGGGAGCTCCCAATGTGCTCTGAGGTTATGATACCCCTGTAGCTAAGGAAGAAAAATGTAGAGATGGGTCTAGATACAGTCATCTGAGTTCCACATACCCAAAAATCTGTGGGAGCTTGGATGTGGACTCTTGTAACCTGTTACAGGCTCACAGGTTCTGTTTGGATATGAATCCAAATCCAAATTCTGACAGAGCTTTGGCTGCCATTTGGCTGAGAGCCTTTATCCTATCTCTAATTCCACAAAAGAAACAAAAAAACCCAATAAAGTAAAAGGTGCTTTTAAAATATCATGAGGAGAGAAACTGCCACGGAAATAAATAGCAAAAATAACAACGTTAACGTGTCCAGTGTCACAGCAACTCTGAAATTCAAGTAGTGTGCCCATGCCCACAGTGCTTTTCACAGCCACTGCCGGCGTGGCCTGAGGTTCAGAGCTCAGCTTGTGTCCTGTTGTTCACCAAAACAACCAACTCCTCCCTGGCTGGAATGGATGTGGAGAGAAGGGGAGAGGGAAGGTGGATGCAGTCTCTGCTGCCAGTCAGGTCTTTGCTGTGCCCACCTGGTGCCGCACTTTAGTGGGATGGAGACACAAAGTTGTTGTGTTTCTGCGTCTGTCATTCCTGCCTGAGATAGCGCAGCCCCAGTTCAGAGCTGGAAGGGGTATTGCTTCAGATAGTCCCCCATCCGCCGGGGCAGAGGGAGCTGGTCCACGTCGGCCGTGCACTTGTTGATGCGCAGCCGGCACAGGTGCTGCAGGCTGGGGATGCTGTCCTTGCGGCCCAGCGGCTGGATGAGCTTCAAGTGCACCGCAGCTGCCGCCAGCTCCTTCTGCATGGGAGGTAGAGGAGATGGAGGTGGGTAGGGAGCCTCAGGCTTGCTTTCTGTTGTGCAGGACGTGACATAATGCTGGATAAGACTGACCACGTCTGGGAAGGCCAGGATGCGAGGTTTGGACAAGTAGTTGGAGTCCAGCCGGAACTTGCTGTCAGTGTATTCGATGCGCACGTTGGTGGGACCTCGGTTTGTCTTGACGGAGAGTGTGAACAGGTAGCTGGGGTGGGTGCTGTCCCGTACCAGGAACGTGCCTTCAGGCATCTTTTGGAGATGCTGCTTGGCCTCACTGGCAGTGATTGAACCCCAGTACCAACCTGGAAAAGCATCCGAGAAACAATTTGTTAGGGAAAGAATGTATTAAAGTACTGGCAGTATATTTAGGGAAGCCTCAAAGCCTGTTGAGTTCAGGGCCTGGGAAGCAACCAGGGCCAGAGCTGGCAAGACCTTCAGAAATTAAGATCAAGTCAGGTTCTAAGGGTTTCCTGCCTATGCTTGTCGTTACTGTGCTGGGGCTCAGGATGAGATTGGCTGCTGCTGTTGCAGCTTACAGAGAAAAAGCAATTTTTTTGCAATTCTTTCTCCCAATTCAGTTATAAAAGATAAAGCTTTTACTTATGCTAGAGATAAGTTAGTTCACAATACAAGTTTGTAGAAACTGTAGGTGCACTTGCTGTATGCACAAGAGTCGCCCATGGCTGTGACAGAACCAGATTCCTATCTAAAGTGGGATTAGGAGATTCATCTTGGAGCTCCCTGAATTGCAGAGCTGGCTCCCTGTGGGCTTGTGTGACCCCATGACTTTGGGAGCTGAGCCTTACCAGATTCTCGCAGATAGGAGAAGGTTTTTGCAATACAGAGAAGGTCTTCTTCTGGGTCCCATGTCTGAGGTGGGTTGCTGTCTGGAACTGGAGCTGCGAAGGCAGGCACAGACTCCTCCTGGAAGGCCATAACTGGGAGAGGCTGCATGATGGGCTCTGACAATTCCTCAGTGCCCCTGAGTGACAGTCTCCTGATCTTTTCCTCCGCCAGCAAAGGATGAGGTCTGAAATGAAGGGCACACTCTGCTATTTCTCCTTGCCTTGAAATTGGTTGCAGTCTCTGCTCAGTGCATGTGACCTTGTACTACATGTTATGTTTTATAAACAGATCCTCCACATGATTATGTTTCAGAGAGAGGCAGAAATTACACAGCTAAAGATGAGACCTTAGAAACAGGGAGAGTTGGTCTCTGGCCTTGTAAAAGGTGGTCTGTCTTGCCATTTAGGTTGGCCTGAACCTGGTATCTATAGATGTTGCCTTTTAATATGTATTTTCAGAGGCAATAAGGTTTATAGCAGCATTATAGCTTCATTTACATGATTACAATGTTGGAGCATTTCTGTTTCTGCCAGTGGGTTTGTTAGTCATTTGCTGCAATGTAATTAGAAGCAGAATTGGGAATAGCTTGGGTTTTGTCCTACCCACTTTCTGCTCAGGGACGACCTGATCCTAAATGAATCTGTTAGAACTCAGAGCTGGTTGTGTAGTAGAATAATGGGAATTCCTGTTTTAGCCAAGCCTGTGCCCTACACCAACCCCACAGCACAACGAAGATCTCAGTGCAACTAATCCCTGCAGGATTACAGCAGGATGAGGTTCTGCTACGAACATGAATCCCTCTGTGGCCTAAAGAGAGCATTAGTGTAGCCATTCATCATTTAAGCACAGTTTCACAGAGCCTGTAGCTCTCACTGGCCTTGGGTGCTCCTTCTGTGCAACATGGAGATTCCTAAAGGAAGGCAGAGCTCCAGGGGGAGGATGGATGTCAGAGGCCAGGGAAGTCTTCATTCCCCAGCAAGCTCCTGAGCAAAAATGAATTTCTGCCTCTTTGTGTAGACTGTTTGCCTCTGTGTACTCTGCAGTGCTGCATGTCCTGTGTTACATCCCCACCATGCACCCCTGACATGCTTGAGAATGTTCTTTCAGACACTTCACATAAAAGGTGGCTGAGTGTCCAGAGAAATACCCTTCATCCTCAGCATGACACTGTCACTGCACCACTGGAGCTGGTGACTGCACAGGCAGCAGCCACGTACCCCTCATCACTGAAGGGAGAAGCAGAAGACTCTGAAGCCACAGGCACTTCCCTTCCAATCTTCCTCCTTCCCTGTGCTCTATGTGAACAGGAACACTTTAGGTGCATGTGTTGTAACCTGATCTGCACCTGATTCACCACCTCAGAGTGCCGAGTCACAAGCATGGGACAGGGAGCAATAAGAAGAGATGTGAGGGAGAAGTAGATTAGAGAGCACCTAAAAGCACCTTCACACTGATTTGTGAATGGGAGCCATGATCAGTTCCACAGCTCTGCATTTGTAATCAAACCATGCAGGTCTGGAGTAAGGTTTTTGTAAAACAAGTGGTAAATTTCAATTTACAGAGACAGACTTCTTGCCCCTGCAATACCTGGCAAAACCCCGCTGTTCTGTTGGCATTTAGAAAGGAATAATCTTCCTTTTTCCATGTGTCAAATCACACGTCAGAAGCAGAATATCTACTTGGTGTTCATGGCACCTGATGTTCATTTCTTAATTTCTATCCATGGGTAGGAAACCAGGCCAAATAAAAGTGATTGCTGGCCCTTATCCTCACCAGGCACCCTCGGTCACAGGGACTGCATTTTCAGGGGCTTCCACAGAACTGTGCATCTGAATATACTTTTATACCTGGAAATCACTGTTAGGAAATGTCCAGCCTCTTTTAAATCCCACCTGAGATACCTTTGTAGGTACCAAGGGCTGCATTTGTCAAGACATTTGGATGTCTCCCTCTCAACATCACAGTCTTCACAAATGCCTACCTACCTACCTGCCTTCTGGGGGAAAGCGCATTCCCAATTCTCCATTTCCCCCTGTTTGAGCAAGGGGGACTATAAACCAGAGCCTGCCCTTTGCTGACCCTGAGTAATAACTGGTGCTGTGCAAAAAGGGTGTCCCAGGCCTCTGCTGGCAGAGCAGTGTCTCCCAGGGTGTTCTTACACCAGCTCTTCCCTGGGCTGCTAATGACTGCAATCAATGTTCAGGAGCATCATTCCTGCGCCATTCGCTGCAGTCCAGGTGCCAAATATCTCTGAACGTAGTTTCTTCTGGAAAATTTTTCCAGCCTACCTTTTGGGAAAGGCTTTACACATGAAGAAATCTTTTACTGATCCTAGTATGGAACTTTTTTTTTCTATTTATACACTTACTATGGAGAGGAAATTAGGAACTGGCTGCAAGACTGGGAAGGAAGGGAGAGATGGCAAAGCTATGCAGGGAAATGTCTGCAATGAATCGGGAGTAACGCTGTTACTTCCAAGGGCTGTACCAGTTCACAGTTCAGTCCCCCAAAGACACAGTAATTGTACAAATTTGTCAGTAGGTGTCTTCCACAGAGCCACCAGGATCTCTCTGAAGCAGAGCCCATGTGCCTGGGATCAGGTTTCCCACTGTGCTTGTGCTCTGCTGCCTCGCACTTTGTGCCACCTGAGGCTGAAGGAACCCAGACCTCGGACACTCACTGGAGATCATTCCACCAGAGAAGGGCCACGCTTACACATTTCATGTTTTCCTTCTATACACCTGCCCCTTTTGCCCCTCTCTCCTCCTACAAGAATTCCTAGTGCAGCTGTAGGCTCAAAGGAGCACGATGGAACAGAGGAGAGGGATTAGAAATTCTCACAGACCAGGAGGTGCTGGTGTCCTAAACAACTTTGTACATGGGTTAAAGAAAGAAGAGTTGCTGCTGGAATCAAACAGAGCAGCTCCAAGCACAGGAAAGGGAAAACTGAGGAATCAGTGAGTAATGGCAGACTACAACTTTTAATGCAACAATGTTTGCTAGAGGGTTAAGGGAGTTTGCTGGGATAAGGATGGGGTTGAAAAAGGTTTTCTGACTTGAAAAAGTCTTTTAATGGGGCAAAGAAAGGATTTGCAAATAGTCAGTGCATGGAGGATCAGGAGTCAACAGAGTAAAATGTTGATACAACAGCTGAGAGGAGGAAGAAAACTATATAAAATTTGGCATGTCTTGCTGGTAGTCTGTGTGGAGTCTTGAGAGAAACAGCAAATGAATTTCCCTGTGCTTTGGCAATTAGTGTTTCAGAAAGCCTTGGAAAGGCAAGAAAGTTCAGGATAACCAGATAAGTCTGATATAATTTAGTGTTGGCTTTTTAGTTACTGTGCTGATAAGCTAAACTTTGTAACAGTGCAAACAGTACAAGAAAAAGTGTGTTGAGCTGCTCTCCCTTCCATGAGCCATGTCCCAAGACTCCAATGGGAGCTTGGTGTGAATAGGAAGGGGAGTATGGAGTCCAGGATTATATAAAATCCTAGAGGATTATAAAAACCGAGCAATAAATGGTCATAAAAATAAACATTAAAGGCAGCCATCTACACATCTGGCTCCATAACAAGTTCTTAGTGGGTAAGGGAAGCAGTAGCTCTGGTACACTGACCCTGTAGAAAAGCTTCAGATAAGGCTTTCCCAAAGCCCAAGTTGAAAACTGAATTCCCTTTGCTGTGGCTACAGGAACTGCAGCTACAGACTGAAAATAAGAGTGAAAACAAACCCACTTGAGTAGTAGGAAATTACTGGTAAGCACGAGCTCTCCTTGTGTGTGGAACAGATCTGGGGGGAAAATGGCAGAAAAATCCCCGTACTTGTCATTGAAAGTAGACAGGGAGGATTTTCCTCTGAGGAAAATCCGCTGAGCGCGGGAGGGATGGGAAAAAATGAGGTGATGGCTCAGGAGGAAACAAATGGTGACCTTTGTTTGAGCATGTGTAAAATGCCGTGTGATTCCTGCAGACCAGGTATTTGTCAGTGAGCTGATCATGGGGATACTGAAGGGCCAACACACTGGTACCAGACACTGATCCTGGAGAAGGCACTTGGATGTTCCCTGTCGTTCTGAACGCAGGTGTGGAACCATCCATGTGCCCCTATGGCTCTGACTGTACTGAATGCTGTGTATGTGTACATAAACTTGCACATAAAACAACAGAAAAATGAAATCATGTATTAAGCATAAATATCTCCTCAGAAATAGACAACAGCACCCAAACTCCAGGGAAGTTCTTCCCTGTAAGCAGTTTGTTTCCAAGAGGCAATGGCTGGTGCTGCACACACCCCACTGAACAACACCAAGTTCTGACTCATTTTACTCTCCCGAAGACTTTGTATACTGTGCAGGTTTTCAGCAATAGAAAGCCCGGAAATCAGGAATGCTTTACGGTCCCAGCATTCTGGCCGTGGAATGTAAAGCGCAGACACACAGACACGCACAGAGCTCAGCACTCGGGCAGCCCGAGTCATTCGCATTCCGCTACAGCCACACGCGGCTACTCACACGAGCTGAAAAACTGTCCCAGAGAACCTTAAAATTACGATTGTCAAACCACAGCTTTCCAAAGAAGACTGCAAAGCACCTTACCCCTGAACACAAAGGATCATGTCACTCCTGGACCAAGGGAAAAGCATTAAGTCTTCAAGAATGCGGGAAATGCTTTCTCCTCTTCTCTTCTTGCCTCCTTGCTTCCCCGAAGCAGCTGGTTCAGCCTCTGGTTGGGGTTCGCGGGGAGAGAAGGCTGGAGAGTCCCAGCAAACCCCTTTCCCGCAGTCGGGTGTTTCAGCCACGAGAAAAGCCAAGCCGAAGGCGAGTTGTCTGAGAAAGACTTCAGCAACTTTGGCCAGGAAAATGTGTGCACTCTCAGTGCTTTATTAAAAAATAAAAGTATTCTTCTTGTGCTTTTCAGAAAACAGCAGCAAAAAATATAGTTAAAAAAATAACCAAAGGAAATTACATATAAAGAGGAACTAATCTTCCTTCAGAGCAGTCTTTTAGAAAAAATATTCAGAGCACTCTGAAATAGTAATAAATAGGTACCAATAAATAAGATCTCCCCGGGTGCTGCGGGAAGAGCCGGGGAGCAGCGACCTGCCTTTGCGCTGGCTCCTGAGTAATGAGGCTCCGTGGAAGGAAAGGAAAAAAACCCCAGACCTCCTTAGTAATCTTTTGTGTGTCCCTTTTAATCTGTTCCAGGAAGTGAGGGATTCCTGGAATCGTATTGTGTTCGCATCACTCTTCCTATATCAA
>JAOXXN010000175.1:4511972-4527314 GCA_026770055.1 Myrmophylax atrothorax | reverse complement strand
CAGCGGCCGCGGGGCGCGGGGTCGGTGTGAAAGCGGCTCCCGCACCGCTCCCCCGCACGGCTCCGGGCGCCGCAGCGCTGCCTCCCCACGCACCCCAGGCCTGGTCCTGGGTGGTCCCGCAGCGCCCGCCCCGCGGTCCGTGGGCCCGGACGCTGCGAGCGCTGTCCCAGGGTCGGTGCCTGCCCAGGCGGTGCCGCGCTGGGGGTTAATCCAGGTGTGCGTGGTTCTCTTGCGCAATTTGGGAGTGTCAGGGTAAAGCAGGGGACCGTTGTGGGAATTTCTACATAAAACACTGAGGCAACAAGTTGTTGATGCGGATTTACAAGCTTAAGCTCCGTTCTGTTGAACAGGGCTTAGCCAACATTTTGGTCCGAGGCAGTAGTTGCTCAGTTTTTGTAAAAGCAGTGATTTGTGAGTGCAGACTGAGGGCTGTGTGTGTTGGAACTGGGGTGGCTGGGCTGTAAGGCCAAAGTGTGCCTTCCTTAGGTGAGCCTCCTCTTTCGGTCTGTCTAACACCTGGTCATCGTGTTAAAAAAAGAAATGTGGTGAGGTGGGAGGACATTAGTTGACCTCAGTACTAATACTTGTTTACATTTTTACTCAGGACTAAATGGCGAGCAAATGGACTGTTTGAAGCACTGGGTTTGATTGCTTGAGAGGAGGGACCGCTGAGCATACCCGATAGATTCCCTGTGGGGTATCTCTCTCATCCCAGACTCTTCCCTGATATGGAACAAAGTGAAGGTGAACAGGAATCCCAGCCAGAGAGTCACGTGGAGAGCAAGAGCAGTGTGAAATCCTTGCCTGGGGGAACAGCCCATGTCAAACTAGAGATAAAAAAACACGCAGTTACGGATGACTACAAACTCTCCAAACGGGTGCTAGGATTGGGAATCAATGGCAAAGTGCTGGAGTGTTTCAACAAGGAGACAGGCCAGAAATGTGCTTTGAAGGTATGTGCATTTTGTAACTTTTTTTTCTTATTTGTGGTTTGGAGACCAGAGTTCACTCCCAAACTACTTGTTCTGTTGCTTACCTTTCACAAAGAGGGATGGGTGTACAATCTGAACATGTGGAGATGTTTGCTATTGCAACCTTGTCATCCAAACTTGAGTCTTTTCCAGAATGTTCTGTGTGAGTTTCCAGAATAATGTTATCAACTCTGAAATTCTCATGTTCATACTTAAAAGACAAAGAGCAAGGGAGGGAACAGTGTCTTGGTGTGTTCTGGCAGAAAACTTGCTAGACTTTGAATGAACATATTATGTAATACTCATGAAGGAAACTATTTTGGATCTTGTGCAATGAATAGGCCTAAACTGGGAAATATTTAAATGTTTATTAATCTTCAGTCTTTCCTCCCTTTGAAGACTTTTCTTAAGAAGCATTTCTAGTTGTTTATTTATTCTCCAATTTTATTTTTGCAATCCATTTACCCAAGGATGTTTCCTGAGAAAGCACTGATTACACCAGCATGGCAAGTGAGTTTAGCAGATATTTATGGTGATAAGTACCACTTAAATAAATGGAGCAATAACCATTCATTCAGAGAACATAAAGCTTACTTGCCTTTTGTTCTGCAGCTTTTAAACTTGAAGATTTCCCTGATGCTTTTAAACCACACTATTAGGAAAAAAGCACCCTAAATGAGAACCAGGATGGTTCATATGAGAAGACTAAAACCAGCGGAAGTATTTGTTGTGGTAATTACTTAAAGATGTTACAGGTTCCTTGCTGGTGTTAATCTGGTTGGGTGGGATGTCTAGGAGGCTTTCAGGTATCCTTCCTTTGCTTAAACCTCACATTGCACACGTGCTGGGAGCAGGACAGATCTACCAGCTGGAAGGTCTGCCGAGGTCTGGAGACGGTCTTTACCACAGAGAGGTGCTGTCCCTAACAAAGCCTTTGCATGTCGATAGAACAGGCTGGAAATATCTGGTAGCTTTGGGTATTGAAAAGATTTGTAACAGAGGAACTAGAAAAGCTTATAATACAATAACCTGTGGATTAATTCACGATTCCAACACTCTCATGTACTTTATCACACTCTTTTGTATTACCTTCATGGCTGACTCACTGGAGTTTATCATGGGGAAGCTGGAGGTTTGACAAACATGCTGGGGGTTTGTGCCTGAATAGGGGAGTGTCAGAGTCTTGCAACTCTGAGGTGATCAATTAATCAGATCCTTCTGGAGTGCTATCAACATAATTTCTATACTTAGCATACTGTGATGAAGGATAATAGTTAATCCTCAAGCTGATCTGCTGTTTCTGAAGAGTTCAGCAGCTTTGTTGCTGATTAGACATCATTCATACTTCAAAGAGTTTGCAGTCATAAGGGCTGGAAGCATTTTAAAACAGAAGTTGCCATTCCAGAGCACAGTCCAGTGGCAACAAATATGTTCCAGAGCAAACTTTGTAGCTCTGGAGTCAAATAGGAAATACATTCCTGTGGATCTAGCATCTGTAAAATAATTTTACTTCAGCCCTCAGAGCTGGGGGAGGGAGAAGAGAATTAAAGTTGCTGTGCTTTGATGGAAGGTCTTCTGCTTGATGGGGAGGAGGAACCTATGGTAGAGTCTCTAATACCTGTTTCTCTTTAACACTGATTGAGTTGGCTGATTTTTTTCAGAACTTTTAAAATATATTAAGGACCACAGTATTACTTCCCCTTCCCCAGTCATTACCTGTTAGTAATAGCTAATATACCACTGAAATGACCCTGTAGATGTGTTTGTCATCCTTTTTCCCCACCCAGCTGTGGAGTCTGTGCACTTTTCGTCTGAAAGGGACAGAACTATGACAGAAATACTAAGATGTTTATGAGTCCTCTGGGGATTTTAAATGGCAGATAATGGTTTGCTGCTTGCATATGTGTATTTCTGATCGTTATGGGTTTAAGTGCTGAATAAAAAGTTAAACATGCAATTAAGTAAAACTGCCATCAGCCCAGAGAGAATCGCTGCTCTCTCCAAAGATGGCCTAATGAGAAGATTACCCAACAAGGAGGGATAAAAACTGTGCTTGGTTAATTGACAAGAATAGGAGGATCTTTTCCTAGCCCTGAAGATATTTCCAAAGATGAAAATATTCAAAGGAAGTTTTTCCATTGTTTCTTGTAAAACCTGGATTGGGCCACACAAGTCCCAGACTTGGTCCAGATGAGACTCAAAGCAAATCATCCAGTCAAAGCAGTTATGGAAAAGAGGCAAGAAACTTTGAGAAAAAAATGTTCAGAAACAGCTTCAGAGCAGAATTCTACATGTAAGGACAACAAGGCCTTACCACTGCTCATTCTTCTCAGGTATGATGGTGGGGGTATCATTCCCTTACAGGAATAGAAAGTGGAGGCTGATGAAGTTGTCGCTGAGAAAACCTGATAAAGAGAAATGGCAAGGTTGAATTGCAAGTTGAACATAAAATAAAAAGGGATGCTGGATGGATTCTTTTCTGGAGGTTGGTTGTGCAGTATCCGTTGATATCTTTGTATATTTGTGGACAAATATATTTGAGGTGTGAGAGTGCTCACAGTAACCTGCTCCTGGGAAAGGATGACCATCACTCCTGCTGCTGGAGATGAAGCATAATAGGCTGTTCCCCTTCACACCAAACTTGCCCATTAAAGCAGCTTCTGACTGGGCAGATGGCACTGCTTTCTGCCTGCAGGTTTTCTTTTAAATGGGAACAAAGCCAGCACAGTCAGGATCTGGACAGAAATTACTCAATGGAAGGAATTTTAACAGAGGTACTCAAGAGGAAAGGGCTTGAACAGGCAAAAATATTCATCCCCAGAGCCCTGAGTCAGTCAAGCACTACATACTGTAATTGGGAGGTCCCTGTTGTCGTTGTTAGTCCATGTGCATAATTGGAACTAGTTAGAATTTCACTAATCATTTTAGAGTGGAAAAACACAAAACATCCTCTCAGAGATACTGCAGGGCTTTGGTTATTTTCCTAAAGTACTGTGTGGCTTAGTTTACCCTCCTTGGCACTGTGATTTGCTCCCCAGTTTTGCAATGTGCTGTCAGCTTTGTTTCTGTTAAATTGGAATGCCACATGCATTGCTGCCCTGCTCCAGAAAATCTCATCTGGTTACTCACTTAGACACATAATGACATTGTGGCTGAACAACACTGTTTCCAAATAGTGAGAAGGCAGGGATTTAGAAAAGTAGAAGCATAAACAAAACTGCTGTGCAGAACTGTGGCCTTCTAGAAGGCAACTATGTTTTGGTCTCTGTCTCCCTTACAAATAGAAAACCTTCTCAGATCTCTTTCCACAGCTGATCCAGAAATAGCAGTCAAGTGAAGTCTAGTCACTCCTCTATTTTTATCTCCTCTTTGCCAGCCTGCCCCCTTCTGTTCACTTTACCTTTTGGGGCTAAAATGTAGCCTCCACTTCTTTAACATTGACATCATCCTGAGTGTTCTCCACTGGTTTTTGCACTCCTCGCTGTTTTTAGGCAGAGGAGGAGACCAAAATAGCTACTTGTGAGGATAAATGTGAACTCCTGGGACTTGCCTTCCATTAAAAAACCCCCACCAACCTACAGTTCCTTCTTCTTTCTTCCCATCTCCTTCATTCTTTTTTTTTGGCACAAATTGCTGCTAAGTGATGTAAAAATATTATTTCAATGCATTTTATGATCTACTTTGTTTTTGTAAAATCTGGTAGAAAGGGCTCAGAGTTGGGATCAAGAATGGAGAGCTGGAGAGCTTTCTGCAGGGTACTGGGACTTCTCTGCATCTGCAGCTTTGGGAATTTGGTGGATGTTTCAGGATGCAAAACAGTGTTACATGTCATTGCCACACTGTTAATCTTCAGTGAACAGATGGCGCTTCTTTCCAGGAGAAAAAGAAGGACAAGTCAGTCATAGCAGGAAAACAAAAATCCTTGGAACTTCAGGAAAGCAAAGTACGTTGGTTGTGAGTGCGTTGGGACTTCTGGTGTGAGTAACTCCTGCAGGATAGCAAAGTAAATGCTTCCCCCCAGTCCCTGTGCACTGGAGGTGCCTTCGAGCAGCCTGGGACTCCTAGGCTAAGGTGGAGTATAAATTAATGGATCTGACAGTTCATGGAATTGTTTGGGTTGGAAAAGACCTTAAAGCTCACTGAGTCCAACTGTTGCCCCAGCATTGCCAAGGCCACCACTGGACCGTGTCCACACGTGCCACATGTACACACAGGCTTATCCTCTAGAATAAATAGTGAGTTAAGCCATCACCTGCCTCATGGCAAACGTGTTGTGCTGCAAAGGGCCAACAGAAAAGTGTATGTAACTTGCTGATTGGAAGACAAATAGGCAAAGCCCAAATGTTAAATAAGGCAAAGCTGAACATTCTCCTTGCCTTTTAGGTTTAAAGAAGAGTGTTTGCTGAATGATAGAAATGATAATTGTAGAGTAGGAGGCTCTGCTGTTACCCTTAAGAGTATTAGCATAACTTCTCAGAAGCAAGGAAAGCAGGTAATGGAGAAAGAAATTTTGCCAAAAAAAGTCCTTCCTGGAATGGTTCTTGGGGCTCCCCCAGAGGACTCTATAGAGAGTGGTGTTTTGCTTTCCACAGTGGAGTCGCTGTGGGCAAAGACAGGATTCTGCCTCAACTTAATTTCATTAGTCTTGAGCTATGTTTCTGCCTCTCACTCAATTGTAATGTTTCTGATTACATTAAATAATTCTGCATGACAAAAGCTAATAGGATAGTCTGTTTTCAGTTAGTATACCCTGAAGCCAGGTCATGACTGCTCATGGACAGGAGACTGTACAGTCCAAAGTATTTGTTTTGCAAGTTATCTAAATAACTGGTGCTTGTAAAATACCCCGTTTGCTGCCTGAAATTACGTGATGGTGAAGGAAAATGATGCAGCAGCAGAGAAGGTAATGCATACAGTGAAAGTGAAGGTTATTTTAGGCTCAGGATTGATTGTAGAATAGGAAATGTTAACAATCTTCTTAGATGCTAAAGATTGCATTTTTTAGAAAAGGATAAAAATTATGCCAGGTTAGGGATGAAACATTTCAACATATTTGAAATAAGGAAGAATAATATTGTGCTAAGCTTAGAACTGTGTTGAGAATTTGGGGAACCAAGTTTAAAGCAAGGTTTTGTTCAGGATGAAGGAGCTCTTTCTTTACTGGAGTGTGTTTCTGGAGGAAATTACTACTTTGTAGTGAAGTATTTTGTAGTTCCCTCTTACCTGCCATGTTACCTGTAGCCTATTTGTACTGATTTATCTCATGCTACAGTAAATTCAGTGTCAGTAACACACTTAGTATGAGTAATAAAGTCAGGGAGCTGTGTGCTTTAGAGCAAAGCTGGATGCAGAGTAGAATGAATATGAGTTCAGAAGAGTTCCAGTTAAATGGCAGCCCTTGGTACAGAGGAATGCCTAAAATATGGATGGCATGAGACTGGTCCTTGAATTTTATCCTTCAGTGCCAATCTTGGTAACTATTATGTAAATATGCATAAAATACCTAAAATAACTTGGAGTCGATTAAAAAGTGGGTCGTTTCTACTGCTACAAGAATTGTTTTTAAACCAGTGAGTCATTCAAGCCCAGAGTCTTCGAGCACTTTGTATTTACTTGGGCCAGACTGGCACCCTTCAAAGTGTCAGCTGGGCTAGTTAATTTTTAGGAGGTGGACCTTATCAATTTACTTTGAAGATCTGACATTCTTGACTGGTCTTCTCTTTACCTGAAACACAGCAAATCATTTAAAAAATGAAAAGAAATACTGAAACATATGTAGCAAATTTTTACTTGTTTCAATGGCCGCTCATTAAGCTTGAAAAGCGCAAGCAGAAAAGCAAACTCTCTAAACCATTAAGTCATATTGAAAAAGCAAAAGTGTTGACGCCCCTTTGCAGCTCCTGCGTTCTCTCCCAGTCCATCAGCAAGCTGGCACAAGTTACCCCCTGACTCGTGTAGCAGCAAAGCTCGGGAAGATCAAGGTGTGTTCCCCGCCCTTCCCAGGCTCAAAGATCCGAGCAACTGTTACAGATCAGAGTCTCATTTCAGCTGCAAGGAGGTGCTGAAAGGCAGAGCACGTGTGTGCACAGGTCAGACACTACTGATTGCTTGACACCCTCTTCAGGCTGGAAGACCCTTCTCTTTGCTTCTCCCACCTCCCTTTAAAGTTTAAATCCTCCTCTTCCATTTAACTAAAGTAAAACCTCACTCATTTGTGCTGGCTGGGAGTCTCATTACAGGTAACTGGATTTTGCAAATTTAGTGCAGAGGAGCAATTGCAAGAATTTTAAAGTTAATTTACAGGACAAGTGTACTTCAGCCTCATTTACTTATGGTCTTATATAGAGATGCTCAGACTGGAAAAACCCAATGGCATCTTTAATAATTTGGGAAGAATCAATGACACACCTGAATGTTGTGGCTCACACACATCCTTTTTTCCTTAGTGTATTTTTCTCTGTGTAAGAGCAGCCTGATCTGAGAATTAATGTCTTCTCATGGTACCTTGTGCCAGTTGGGTTTCAACAGAAAACAGAGATTATGTTCTTGCTGTGACAAATTCATGGGAAGCGTAAGGAAGGAAGATGTCACTGTCATTGGGAGCAAGAGCCAATGTGTATTTGAGAAAGTTGAGATTAATCTCTTGCATATAAAGAGTATTCTGATTAAATCTCTTTACTGTATGCAGTGATTTTTTCCCCAAAAAATGTTATAATCATTGATTTATTTACATAATCATACAACATTTTGCATCCCTAAATGCCATTTGCTTGACCCTGAGGAAGTTCCCATTTCTCCTAAGGTGTGCATGTTTCCTCACTTTGGAGTTTTTCCATGGTAAAATATGTCTTTAGAACAGCTGATTTCAGGATGGTGTGTAACATTCTGGTAGCAACAGCACAGCTGTCTGCAAGGTGTCCTCATGTCGGGCCCAGAGGAGTTGTTGGAACTCCCTGTGGCTCTTGCACCATCAGAAGACACAGCGACATTCATGGAAGGGAGTGTGGCAGGGATGGGGCCAGTGCTGCAGGTGGAGAGGAGATGAGCTGCTTAATTAATTGGAAAGCCATGAGAATGTCTTTCCATCATCGCCAGTGAAAGCTGGTGGTGTGGTCTGCCTGGATTAGGGTGTATAAACTGCACGGATTGTGGTATTTTACACAGACTTCCTAAGTACTTAAGATGATTCAAAGCCCCGTAAATGAGATTAAGCTGTAACGCTCCAGCATTTTAATACCTTGGGAGTGAAGGGGGAGAGAAGTCGCTCAGCATGTAAATCATGTGTGGCCTCCTAGTTCCTGACTCTTTGTGATACCTGGCATTTTGCACTGGAACTTTCATGGCCTGTTTTAAGAGAAAAATCAAATATTAAATTTGTCTGACATTAATTTCTCCTCCAGAAAAGTTTGCTTACTGAATATTTACTTGAAAGCCTTGCAAACAAACTACCCAGAATATGCCATCTTTGGGGTGTGATTTCAGATGGCCTGGCTAAGGAGCCAATCTTATTAAACTTGCACTGTTCACACATCTTAAGTCGTGCCAGTTTAAACTCTGGCTTTCCTCCATGGGCTTTTTCCCAGGATTTTTTTTTGTCTTGAATAGTCTCTTAGGCATGCTGGCATTCCAAGTAACAGGCCCTAAGGCAGCTCCTGAGATCTGAATCAGCAAGGGCTGGGGACAGATTTATTAAGGGGGAAAATCAGAAAAATAAATGTATGGGGTTTTTGGCCAGCACATGTGAAATATGTGAACTGTTTGGGAAGGGCAGGGCAGGGTGTGGAGAGACCAGTGCTGCTCCTGCAGGGAACTTCGTTGTGTGGTGAAGTTTTGGCAGGGTATTTTGCCCAGGTGTGACTCAGGCCTGGGCCTTGCAAAAGCACTTGAGTGGTGGTTTGTACCAGCAGTTTGGTTTCTATTGTATTGTGGGGTGGGGTTGGGCTTAATTCTGTTTTCAAAGGAGAGCAGTTAAAAGCTGGGTAGGGAACAGCAGCCTCGCCCACCCATGTTCCTCCTGGGACTCCCGTGTACTCCTCAGCCGTGGATCTACCATGTATTTCAGGGATGAAGTGTCCTTAAAATCCACTTGCAGTGTACACAAGGCCTGGCATTTGGCATTGCTGCCATGGCTCCCAGTGTGCTCCTTGCCTGTCATTCTAACAGTGAGAAATCCTATCCTTTCCTTGTTGAATTTTTATCCAAAAATGTATTTATTTTTCATGTAGAGGATTCATTTCTCTCAGGGCCTTATTCCCTTTTCCCACGTGTTGCTTTCAGTCAATGTGGCTTTGTCAAAAGCAGTCTGGTTTCCACAGCAACGAGTTGTCAGCACCAAGGATGTCAGAGCCCCAAGGTGGGGCGGGAAGGGGAAGGGGCTGCGTTTCTGGCTCAGCTGCCGTGCCCCGGCACCGGCCCTTGCTGCAGCCACACCACAGCACAACGTCTCCATTGTCTCTGTGAAGAGTAAAAGCCTTTCATTTTGTTCTACTCTTCCCTTTCCTATCAATTTACAGTCAAAATTTGACACTTGGGAGGGTGGAGGGGCCTGGTGGTTCCTTGATGCTTAGAAACTTCCTGTTCTTTCAAGCCCTCTCTCTGTTCTAAGGGCACTGCTCTGTCCTCTGCTTTTTAAGGAGTTTTTCTGTGGGTAAAATAGTCCTTGCACACGTTCAAGCCCTGTAGCAGTAAGTTTGAGATAAAGGGGAGTAGAGCGCCATTTTTTCTGCCCCATGTTCAATGTCTGCCTATGAATGATAACATGAAAAATGATCAATCCTTTCACCTTGCCCAGTAATGTGAAACGTGCTCAGATGAAACCTGCTTGCCTGGGTTTTCAGAGGCTCCATCCCCTTAGGGTGGGAAATAAGCCCTTACTGACCTTGGAAATTTGCATTATTTAAAAGGATTTTTTAATACACAGTTAACCTGTGAAATTTGTTGCCCCAGGAGCTGAGAGGTAGTGATGCTGTGAAGGTCTTGAGAGGAAACAGCACTTCTCTGAGTGTTTCAGATGTGAAGAACCCCCCTGTATTTTCCATCTACTGTACAAATTCAGCTGTGATCTTCTAGATCCTGTTGTTGTAACTGATAATTGCAAAACTGTCAGGATAAATAATGAAACTTTGAGCTTCAGATGGCATCTTATTTCTTCTCTTGTGGGAAGTGCGTTGCTGCTGCAGGGGTAAAATACCCTCCTGTCTAAGGAGAGGAGGTGGAGCTCTGCAGGTGGATGGGGCTCTGGGGAATGCCCATCCCTTGCACAACCCTTCCACCTAAGGGTGTGTCTTCCTGGGAAAGTTGTTCTTGTCTAAACTAGAGTGTAAACATAAAGTGAAACAGTTTTTTCACAACAGCTGTTCTTATTTAGGTCCTTTATTTTTCCTTTTATGAAGGGTAGGGCGGGGCAGGGAGGCATTTTATGAGCATTGACCCATGGAAATACAAACAGTAATGTAATTGAAACTTCTTTCCAGGCACATTCTGCTGCTTGTTTTCACCTTTAATATGAATTATGGTAAAAACCAATTACTAAAGACAGTTAGCCAGAAGCTGAAATGTTGGAGACGTACGTAGTTAATGGTTTAAACTGGCTCTAATACATTATTAAATCGTGCACCCCAGTGCAGATATGGTTTTGATTTAATTTTTGGATGTCTATTAATGGCTTTCAAAAACTAAGCTTTGTATCTGCAACTTGGAATGGAATCACAAGCCACTTTTGGTAGCTGGTTGTATTTTTCCTCTTTATTTCAGTCACTTTCTTAACAAGTGTCTGGCTCTGCATTGGATTTTGTGGTACAGAAGTCATACTTAGAGCAAAATGTGTGGATAGCTGTCTTGTCTGCCAGAGTTAGGTGTTTTTCCAGGTTTATCATGTTCAGTTGTGTGGGTTTTCAGTTGATTTTCTTTATGTTTGGAAAGCTACAAAGTAGCATCTCGAGATTGTCAGCACCAGTGGGGGACACAGACTGCCAAGGTGAGAGTGGTGCATGGGGAAAGGTCAATTAATTTAAAAACTGCCTCAGTTCCGGTGGATTGGCATCAAGTGGAGTTTTCCTCCACTCTCTCAGCCCTGTAATAACTTTTTCCTGGTGCTGAGATGCTGTGATTAAAGGCCTCTTGAAGTTGGAAGGAATGTGAGAGTGACTTTCACTTCCACTTGCATTTCAGAAACTCTGCTTGCCAAGATGCCTCTGTTGTGACAGGTGTGGCTGCCTTGGCTTGGACTGGGCCAGTTTGCCTGTTGAAAAGTGGAACATGATTCTCGAGATCTAGAAAAACTGACCTCTTGCTGCAGTAGGGAGGAGGAGAAAACAGCAGTATACATTATTGATAAAATACTTTATACAAGAGCAATTAATTCTGAGTCTTTCCCACCTCTCTGCTGTCTGAATCACTGTTGTGGAGGTGTGAGGGAGGGTGAATGACTGCAGTACTGTGTGTTTGTGCACAAAAGCCAAGTTTCCCAGGGGAAATACGGAAAAAGTTCTCACAAGTGTTGGTTCAATAAAACATCCAACACAGCAATAGTAATTTATTATTGAACAGGTTTTGGTATTTGTGGCAGTCTTCATTTTTGGCATTTGCGTAGGACTGCTGAGTTTTAGAAGTAAGGCAGGAGTTTGCCTGCATCCTACAAGCAAGGGAGCATCAGAGGGAGGCAGTTCTGGAGGAGAATGGGTTGAGCTTGGAGCCTGGGCAGTCAGTGTGAGGAATCCGTGTGCCACAGGCCTGTAACAGTACGGAGGGAAAGCTCAGTGTGGAGTTGGTCCCAGGGCATCTTTCCCATCTATCCCAAGCATGAGGAGATTGGTGATCTCTGGTTTTGTTCATGTAAACCCTCTGAACTCTACCTCATGAGCCCATGCAGTGAGCTGTGACTTTGTGTTGTGTGCTGGACACCTGTTTTCTAACACAAGTCATGCCTGTCCCAGGTATTTCTTTACTTCTGTTTCTTGAGGATGCTGCAACTCCTCAGACCAAAGTGGTAATTTCTGTCTTTTAAACTTGACCTACTGACTTGAATTTGAGCAAGTTGAAATAGGAATGACTTGGTAGGGAAAGGTGTTGTTAATGTCCCTGCCAGTCACCAGCCTCTCATGTGCACAGCATCCAACCCACATCACTGAGGAGCATTGCTCTGGTTTGTATTAGAAATGAATAATGTGAATTGTGTCCCATCTCTGGCTCCCTGCTGCGTAGGGGATTACCAGGAGACAACTGCCTGTCATTTCTCTTTTTGTGCACAAGAGCATTAAATTGTCTTTGGCTGAGATTAGTGCTATTGTTATATTATTAATATAAGTTAAGGTTCTGGTTTGTGTTGGTTCTTACCACCCGAAGATTCCTCACCTCTGAAGAACAGCATCTTTTGAAGCTTCCTTGTCTATCAAGTTTCCTTATAGAAGAGTTCACCAGAACAGAGCTCCCTCAATTTAAGCTGTTTAACTTGAAACTCTTAAAAGAAGAAATTACTTTTCTAATCCAGTGACCCTCCCAAGAAATCAGACTGCATTGAGTTGTCCTAAGCTGTCTGTTCAAGCCTCCAAATAATACTTAAACTCTATTTAAAAAATAAGTTAACTTTAATCATGGTAATTTACACTTCCATAACACATGTAACCTACATCTTCAAATTATTCATCAAAATACCTTCTAGCTATGGACTGTAGCAATCTTTAGATTCCTGTGCATGTTTTGTTGAATGATTGTACAGGAATCTTGACTCATGCTTTGCATCTACATTGAGCTTTGGTGTCCCTGCTTCAGAACTCGTGAGGGTTTTCTTTACTTTCTGTTAACCTTTTAAAAATGGGCTAATTAGATTTATAGAGTATTTTCCCAAACTGAGCTGTGTGTTGGGAGTGCATTGGTCGCTCATTACTGCCCCTGAGACATCAGGAGCAATGATCTCTTATGACCAATTGCCATTAACGGTTCAGAGCTGGCTGCTTATTTCGCAGGGAGTATTTCCAGGGAGCCCAAAATCAGTATTGCTGGGACCTCTGACATCCTCCTCCATGCTTGGGAGAACTTCATCTGCAAATACTCATGGTTCTGTGCTTTCATTCAGTTTATTCCACGCTTTTTAACTTTTTTATTCTGTGTAATCAGAGCAGAAGTTGATTCCCTTCTCTTCCACCCCCACCTTTTTCTGCTATTCATTCTCTGGAAGGATTACATTTTAACTGCTAAATGTCAGTAAATGTCAATTTTTGCTTCCACCCCAAAACTTCCATTTTATTATGAAAAATTATATGAGGGTAAAGTAATCTGTGAGACATCACTCTGCATTTTTTCTATTTTCCTTCTCTCAGATTCGTTTAGCATTCAATAAATAGAAATTGCACTTCTGAAGTATGATTAAATTTGCTGTTAATTTTTGCCAAACTACTAAGTTTGGAGCTTTCAGTATCTGATTTTTCCATTTAATAAATTGAAGGAGAAAAAAGTAAAATTGCTTTAAAAATAAAACAAGGGTTTGCATTTGAACTTTTTTGAAGCCAGGTAGAAGTGTATTATCTCTCTGCTATCCTTTCTCTTTACAGCTGATATACTCCCCAATTAGTTAGGGTTTTTTCCCTGATTTTATTTTACTAGTTATATATAAACATAATCTGGTGTATTATTTGCATGTTTCTTGTTTTCTGAAATCAGGGAGCTTGTTAGCTCAAAATAAAATACATTGGTTTGCCCTTTTTGCATGTTTGTGTATATCTTTGTGTGAGAACATGAGAGCCAAAATTTGTATTATTTAGAAAAAAGGGAACAAATAAACGTTAATTACTGGGAACTGTAGCCCACTAGAGGCTTGTTAGCAACTGCAAACATACAACAAACCCAAACTTGTAGGATGAGTAACTTAAAAAAAAAAAGGTTAGATTCCTTTCTGCCTTTTTCCTGAAAAGTCTGTTGTAGTTTGGCTTGAGTTATGAGTTCAGTTTTGGACTTGTATTTGTTTTCTTACTGACTGTGAAAGTAGAAGTCAGTAAGCATTGCCCTTTTCAGGAGACACTCAGGCTTATGTACATTCCATGAATCAAGGACATAGGAGAGAGTAGTCCCAGAGCAGGTGCCTTGGTGCTGCTGTCCCTTGCTGCCTGTGCTGCCTCTGGTGACCCTGCAGTAACCCAAGTTTCTCTCATTTAACTCTGGCCCCATGAGCTCTGTGTTCCAACTTCAACATCGAGCATTTCCTGTCTATCCACACGGGATTATAATTACATCTTAAAATTTGCTGAATGTGTGAGGAGAAAAATTATATATATGAGGTTTTTACTCATTGGATTATACCAAAGTTACCTTGTCATTTTGTTCAGGTGCTCCTGTGGGAGACTTGGAGGAGCTACAAGGCATGTTTAGCCAGTCCTTCTGCTCTTTGGCCAAAGTACCTTTTACGTGCAGTTGTTACTTCTCTGTGCAGTTTTAAAGGCTTGGAGAGCAGTGGGGAAGTGTCCCAGTGCATGTGCTCTCCACTGATCCGAGTTTCCCTTACTGCGTACTCAGATCAGGCTTCCAGGATGGCATCTCCACTACTGCTTCCCAAATGGCTTCTCTGGTGAGGTGGCCCAAGTGCAAGGGTGAGAGCAGGTAAGTTGATAGGGATGGTGTGGGATGATGACCCCACAGATGATGAGGATGTCCCCAGTTCAGTTCTCAGTGTGAGTGTTCCTCATGAGGGAAGGCCATACTTGGTCTGTTCAGCTGGAGGAGACTGAGGGGAGACGCCACTGGGGTCTTCAACATCCTCCTGAGGGGAATTGGAGGGGCAAGTACCGATCTCTTCACTCTCTCAGCTCGTGACAGGACTTGGAGAAACAGCCTGAAGATGAATTCAGAGGTTTAGGTTGGATATCAGGAAAGGGTTCTTAACGCAGAGGATGGTTGGACGCTGAGCAGGCTCCCCAGGGCAGTGGTCACAGCACCAAACCTGTCTGAATTCAAGAAGTGTTTGGACAATGATCTCAGACATTGAGGTTGTTGGAGTGTCCTGGGCAGGGCCAGGAGTTGCACTCCATGATCCTGATGGATCCCTTCTAATTCAGGGTGTTCTGTGATTCCACCAGGGCAATAACCCAACCCTGAGTACAGGTATCAAGGCTGCAGTCAGTAACCTGAACTTACAGCCTCGCATTCGGAGTCGGCAAGAAGGATTTGTTGGATTTGTTGGATTTGTTGGAAACATGATCCGGCTGTTAGTGCTGCCTGAGGCTGGGCTGCTCCAAGAGCTGCTCCTGTGCACTGGGCATCAGCCCATTCCCCTTTCTTGCTGTGGCTGTTGAACTGGAGTCTCTCTGCTTGAGTATTCCCAAAGCTTAGCACAGAGTTGTCTAAATACTCTTGGACTTCTTCAGTTTGACTGTGTTTATTT
>JAOXXN010000175.1:4468253-4489172 GCA_026770055.1 Myrmophylax atrothorax | reverse complement strand
GCATCTCCAGCTCAGCAATGATGGGATGGGATGGGATGGGATGGGATGGGATGGGATGGGATGGGATGGGGATGAAGATAGGTCACGTAATAAACAACTGAAGCATCAGATTGATTCCACAGTTCTGAGTCTGTGCATTTTCTGCAGATGTTTCTGTGTGTTTAGCCATTGCATGTGTCACTGAGGGGCACGTTCAAGGGTTCTGTACATAGGAAGCAGAAAATTACTTAAATGCTCAGAGACTAAAAATCTCTTCACTTTTGCAGAGCTGTCATTGTCTGTCACCAGCACAGAAACTGAAGCACGTGGCCCCAAACACTCCATACACACACTCCATGAACTAACATAGAAATGGGTCAACTTGCTGAATAGATTCTAAATCTTGTTTTCTTTAAAGCCTTTCCTTTTTCTGGATGTCCCTAAAACACTAGCATGGGTAAGGTCATAGCTTCCTTATGACTGAGAAACTGGAAAACAAGTTCAATTAATTGCAGATTATTTGGAGATGTCCTGTTGTCCCTGTTCTTGTGCACAAGGGTTTGCATTTCCCTCTGTCCCACTTCTGGCTGTATGGAGTGTGGAGCAAAGGTGGAATTAACTCAGGTTTCAAGAGACAGAGGAGGGGGAAACAGATTTTGTCTGTAATTCTGATGGAGTGTCTATTGCTAACTGAGAGTTTGTCTGAGGACTTCTCTTGTCCTCCACCTCAGCTACTTGAGTTTGACACAGAGTGCTGTGAGATCAGCTGCTGGTGTCAGACAGATTGATCCCAGCAAGTGCAGGGAACTGGGAGAGGTTCAGGAGGCCAGATTTGATGCCTGTTGGACAAGATGAGAGTCTTGTGGTTTGCTCTGGAGGGAGCTTTCCCCATGCTTGGGTGGGAGTTCAAGAAGGGCGGAGCTGTTGATGGTCACCCAGGCAAGCAGGAATGGTTTGACCTGTCACCTCATTAGCAACATCTCTTCATTGTCTGGTTTTTCCTTTCTCTTGGTGGCCTTTCAGCCTGAAAACTTGCTTTACACATCTAAAGGCAAGGATACGGTGCTCAAACTCACAGATTTCGGCTTTGCCAAAGAAACCAGTGTAGTCAATGCGCTGCAGACCCCCTGTTACACTCCTTACTATGTGGGTAAGTTATCCAAGATTTCTTCCATGTTCCAGTCACCTCCTTGTGCAGTGGGTCTGTGGGCCATAGAAATGGGAGGCAAATCTTCTGTTGTGGGTGTAATGCAAAGTGTCAGCCTGCAGGATTTAAACTGGGATCCAATCCGAACCTAGTCTGGTTCCAGGACAGTTCACGGCTCCTGCTTCCTTGCTTGGTTGTAGAGGAAACAGCCTTAACAGGAGATGCAAATGAGGATCAAGGAGAGAGAAAATATTTCTTCTCATTACTCTTGAAGTAATCCTGATGTTGCCTCTGAATGATGCAGTAAAAGCCCTAATTTGAACAGAGCTTCATGATTATCTGGGTGTTTCCTTGCAAAACTTCTCTTGGCTTCACTGATTTGAAAGAGAAGAGGGAGAGTCTTGCCTGAGCTGTAAAACTTCTTTAAGCTGGCAAATGGAGTAATTGGGAATAAAAGACCAACGTGCCTTAATCACAGCTGAATTTTTCCTGTATTTTGTCCAAAGACAGAGTGTGATGAATGCCACAGCAGATTGTCCTTTATGCACTCATTTTAGAGTCCTGAGTTAATAGTCATTCATCATATGGCATGACTGAGGCAGTCCATGCTTGGAATTTCTTTAGTGGAAAAAGAACTTAATTTTTTTGAAAAATTACTTCTCTGATGAAACTTTTTATTTTTTTTTAAATTGGAAGATACTGTTATACACTGTTACCAGATAATTGCATTAGGAATATTCTTTTTCTGGTGCCTTCTATATTTTTGTAAGCTGAGTTTAGTGATAAAATTTTTAGGAGTTTACACATACATGATTTTCTGCCTTTATATTTGTGTCTAAACATGCTGACATTTCCCTTCTCAACACCTTTTTATAAACCAGCATGATTGCTCATCTGGTTAGTGAAGAATTTGCCTTACAAAATTGAGCTCCCTGCCAGTTTACTTGCCCCAGGGGGAAAAAAATCCCTTCTAAATGTATCTCTCTCTAATTTTGTTGCTTAGTGAAAAAATACAATGCTCTGGAGGCCAGGAAAAATTCAGTGCTCTGGAGCTGCTGGAGCTGCACACACCACTTAGGTATCCTTCAAAATGTTGTCACAGCCCAAGTAGGGCCTTTCTGTTCTGGCTTTTTGGAACATATGCTCCTGCCTCTGTCACTGCAGTGTCTCCCTGTACACATTTAGCTGGAGCTCCTTCTGCTTTTTGGGAATCTTGTACTCCCTGGAGCACAGAGACACCAAGGTGAGGAGTAGGGTGTTTTGCCACCTCCGTTCCTCCTTTTTAAAGCTACTTTAGATACTTTTAGGAACTTGCCAATGGAAAATACTACCCAGTTCCTGCAGTGAGCTGCATTTTTAATGCCTCCTATATTTGTTGTTGAGGTGTGCTGCTGCTTACAAGGTGATGGAGATGAAAGGAAATAGCTGGTACTCTGTTGATTTCTGGTTTTAATCTTCTCCAGCCCCAGAAGTCCTCGGTCCTGAGAAGTATGACAAATCCTGTGACATGTGGTCATTGGGTGTCATCACATACATTCTGTAAGTATCTGGGAGAAGGCTTGAAGAACAGAGAGAGGACACATCTTGTTAAATCTGCACTTACACGTAATTGGTTCTGAAGATCATGCAACCTGCAGTAGAAGATAAACTGGAATGGGATTTTTTTAAGAGATGAAAGGACTTTCCTAGTTATAGAAATTCTTTTGTCCCCTCTTAACAGCCTGTGTGGGTTCCCTCCATTCTACTCAAACACTGGTCAAGCCATTTCTCCAGGGATGAAGAGAAGAATTCGGATGGGGCAATATGGATTTCCCAATCCAGAGTGGGCTGAGGTATCAGAGGAAGGTAACAGTGCTCCCTGTGCTGTTGGGTGGTGGAGTGCTTACAGAGAGACTGTTCTCGTAGCTTTTCTTTGCCTTTCTTTTGGAATTTGAATTAATGTTTTGTAAAGTGATGCAGAGAACGACTGGGAACTCAGATAGCAGCCAGCAGCCTCAGTGCCCCACAAAGTAAATGACTACTGAAAACTTTCTTTCAAAGTCCAACTCGTGCTAGTGAGTGCTGAGATTAAACCCTCTGGAAACAGAAGTCCTTAATCCTGAGAAAGGAGACAGGCAGGACAGCTGGAATGCAAGCTGAGTTGGAAGAAAGGAAAACTGCCTTAAGAACTCTTTCAGTCTTTGCCCTCCTTGGTGATCCAGCCAGCAAGGATGGCAAGTTTTCATGGGAGCTTTTTGGGATGTGGCAATTTGGCAGCCATCACTTAAATGAAGGTCAGCAATTTATTTTGTATAAGTTATTGATCAAAAGCTGCTGGGCTCAAGCCAGTGCCCTGAAAGTGGATGGTTTTGATATCCTCTTATCCTGGCAGTCTCATAAGCTGGAAGTCTCACATGCCCATCATATTAAAGAGAAAGGTCAGCTGCCTCTGGGCTCATCTGTTTTTCTTACAAGCCCTTTGTATTGCTGTGATCCTGTCATTGTCTGCTGTTTAGCAATAACAAATTATTGTTGGGTAATGCTGTGATCTGTGGCATTTTCACCCCTCACTGGATCTCCTGGCTGCCTGTGCAGCACAGCCTGCTGAACATTGTTCAGGGACATGTTTTACTTGTGAGTTTCTGGTTTAATATTTTCTCTGCTTTGGGTCTTGTTCATATTCCAGCAGTTATTGACATGGGAGAGGAGCCTGGTGAGAGAATGTGCACTTGGAAAATGTGTAGGGGTTCTGTATGCTTGCATGAATGAAGATAGGGGCCCTCTCCCTTGGATCCTATTGAGATCATCTAGTTTGTGTGTTTTCTTTTAGGCTGATGAGGCACCTTCTTTTAGGCTGCTGCTTTTTCCCTGCTTTGTGCTCCTCTTGTTCTTTGCAGCATCCCTCGACCAATTAAGCTTGTACCTCTGGCAGCTTCTTACAACCATTTTGTTATCTTGCATTTGATGTTTCTAAAAGAGAACTCTTAGAAGTTTTTCGAGGTTTCCCAGGGAAGTTTTGTGTAAGTCCTTCTAAATAATGTCCTTAGGATGCAGTTTTTCTGGTCTGTCCACCCACATTAATGAAACTCTTACCTAGACTTTCATGACCTTGTATGTCCATTACTTAGAACTCTTGTTTTGCAGATACCACATTCACAGAAAGCTGCTGCAAAGCCTGTGCAATCCATTTCTTAGACATTTTGGCCTTTTAGTGGCCTCTCAGTTGTCAAAATTTATTGTCCCTTTTTTTGCCTCAGCCTGTGCTAGTTGTTGTCTTCTATCACTTCTCAAAGCATCTGTTTATGCATCCATTCAACTCATACTGCCAAACCTGTTGCCATCTTTCAGACAAGCAGCTCAGCAGCTTTCTGTTCCTGTGTTTCTCTTTTCCTCAAGCTCCTGCTCTCAAAGCGGTTGGTTTGGTGATGTGGAGAGCATAGCTGGAATCCCCAGCCCTTTCCTTTCTTCTTACCTCTTGTTTTGGATGTTTTCCCATCCTGCCTCTTTAACCATAGTAACCTGCCACACTGTACATGGTGAGAGGAACAGGTGGGTGTTTTGAGTTCTGCAGGATTAGGTTTCTTCATTCAGCAGGTCTTTGTGTTCCCAAGGTTATTTGTAGTCAAAGGCTACAACAAGCTGTGTTGGTCCTGTTTTTCAGCCAAACAACTGATTCGCCATTTGCTGAAGACTGACCCCACGGAGAGGATGACAGTTTCTCAGTTTATGAACCACCCTTGGATTAATGTGAGTTTTATATCTCTTTGTGCACCATGAATTAATTCTTACATAGAGAATTTATGTGTAGCTCCACACAGCACAGCAAGAGAAGGACTATTATTACTGTTGGTACCTTAACTAACCTCCTGTGCCCTCCACAGAGGGTCATCTGCCTGCAAAACCACAATTCCTCTTGGTGTTCCCAGAGGACACACAAGGAGAGGCACCCACAGCAGTGTCCTTGGAAGCAACAGCCGAATACGTCTCTGTTCTGTGAGCAGCCAGTCACTGTTGACTCTGCAGCATATGCATGTGTTACTCTATAAAAACATAAAAATAAACTGTATGTGCTTACTTCATCAGTGCAGGATTCAAAGGGAGCTATTATTAGTGGCCTCAGGCATCATTGTGCATAGCTTTGTTAGTGTGAACACAGTCCTGTGCTTAGTGGGAATTCTCATGCTTGGCAGAGTTTGGAAATGCCTGGGGCAGGAGCAAGGGTTTCAGGTTATTGCCCTGTCAGAGATTGCCAGGTAGGGTGGTACACAGAACTATTAATGGTCCCAGTTCAGGTTTCATTCTATGACTTGGTTGAATTCTCTTTTCCCTAAAAAACAGTTTTTGGGAAAAAAAGAAAAATATGCTGTAATAATACAATCCTGATTATTTCAAATGAGAGACAAGAATCACTGGAGCTATGAGGCTGAGTTTCATGGTATCGTCTCTGCTCTGTAGGTGTCCCTCAAAATAGCAGATTATACTTCTCACATTTGTGCCTAAAAAGACACCAGTCTTGTTCTTGCTGCCCAAAAAATCATCAGCCAGGAACAGAATCACTTATACTGTAGAATGCCTCTTTTTCCTCTATCTATGCTGATCCTCAGAGGACAGGGCAGAAGCAGAGCTGTGGCTGACAGTGCCCACTCCTGGAATGCTGCAGGGTCTGAGAGCCCTTGTAGTCAAATGAAATGTCCCTGTGTGACATCCTGAGGAAATAGAGACATGTCATCACTAGAGATAGGAGAGCTGAGAAACTGAGGTTGCAAAGACTGTGGAACTAGAACAGACCCTAGACAATGTTTGTAAGTCTTTAACCAAATAAAAATGTAATCACTGCTCAGAACACAAACCCCCAGCTTTAAGTGTTTGAATCCCAAGGAGGTGTTTCAGAAGTCAGCAGGTGAGGAGTTTCATGGAGTGAGTGCCTAAATAGCTGAGGAAGCTGCCACCTACAGCGCCACACGTTACCTGGGATATTCATAGAGCCAGTTAATGAGGAGCAGATGAGAGACAAGGTCTGTGGAGTGCTGCACCAGAGCCCTGCTCAAACACTGTTCTCTGAAGAAGGCTGCAGGTTGGCTTTTTTTCTGCTCAACATATTGTTCCCATGAGGCAGAGGGAGGGAAAGACCAATATAGTGAATGTCTGTGTTCTCCCTTTTCCTAAATCCCAAAGTGGGAAAACGTAAGGGGAAGTGCCTTGCACAAACACTGTTTGTGTATCCTGTTTTTAATTTCCCCTCTTTTTTTTTTAATTAGATGGATGGCAGAAGTCTTATTGAGAACTAGGCAAAAGTTGTCAGTTTAGGTGGAGCACAGAACCCTCTAGTTAATTGTGGATAAGATTTTTTTAACAAGCAGCAGCTCACAGCAGATAGGAGAGCACCTTCAGTAGGGACAGGGACATCACTAAAGCCACTCTGCTTGCTTCCCATTTTTCATGTCCCAGCTGTACTTGATAAAATACACCCTGGTCAGCTGGGGTCCTTTTCCAGAGGATGCAGGAGTCAGGATTTCTCCTTCACCCTGGAAGAACAGCAGTGCTGCTGTGAGCTCATGGGAGCATAAGCACTGCTTCCAATGGAAGGGTTGTGCTACAGGGATGGGCAGGGATCTCCTCAGACTTTGTTGACCTGCAGCTCTGTTTGGAGTAGGACACCACAGCAGTAGACTGCAAGTTTGGGTAGAAAGTATAAGGAAGATAGAAGATCCAAATGAAGTTATAGTTTGGGTTATGGACTGGCAAGGAATGCCATGATTCCTGCTGAGTTTAGCTAAGGAACTGTGCTTTGTGCTTTTGAAATTGTGCCTTATTCTAATGCAAAGTACCTACTGATTTCATGGCAGCTGAGCACAGATCTCAGTTTTACATGGAGCAGCAGCTCAAGTGGTGCACTGTCTTCTGAGCTGTGCCTTCCCCTGAGGACTAGTAGTTTCCTCTTTGGGGCACCCTTAATGATCTGATAAAGTGGTAATCTCACTTAATGGATGTGGACAAGGAAATGTCTTCTACAACAAATCCTAGGAGATAAAGATCACCTTGGCTAATGAATAGTGAAATGACAGTTAAAATCTAAAATGTACATGAAAATTTATCCCAGCACCGGGGTTTTGGTTGGACTGGAAGGGAGAGGACAGAAAGAAACTCAGCACTAATCTCTCATTTTGTTCTTTAAAGATGTGTGGGGACTGTAGTCCTTTTCTACCACACACAAGTTCACTTGTGGAGTAATTGGAAGCAGGAATAGTGAGGGCCATTGGAGAATATTAGATCAAGTTTTATACTCTTGATACACATAGCAGAGCAAGCAGTCACTTCTCAAACGCTATTTTTCAAAACTTCTTTTTGTATTTTTCCCTTTTCTCAGAGATCAATGTCAGTGCCACCAACCCCTCTTCATACTGCACGGGTCCTGCAAGAGGATAAAGACCACTGGGATGAAGTTAAAGTGAGTCAATCCTAGTTCAGTTTTCTTTAAGTCTGGTGAGAGGTCAGATGAGCTGCCTTCTCTGCATGTGTGCATTTCCTTGGAGACTGTGACTGTTTTGGATACAATTATTTCAAACAACAGAAGCATAAACTGTCTTGGTTAGAACAGCAGTGTAACTGTTTAAAAAAAATGGATGCTATTTGAACTTCATCTGGCAGCCTTACAGCTGCACCAAATATCAGCAAAGGTGGTGTTTATGATCAAAGGCATTAATGATGCTGCCTGCTGAGCCACTGTGTGGAACCAGAAGGAGAGGGACAGTGGTGAGGGAGTTGAAGTTCATTACAGTGAAGTGAAGGATGTGATTAAAATATGGGGGGCAGGGTGGGGGGCTGAGCTGCACCCTGGTTTTCTGGTCTGCTCTTGTCTTGTAAAACAACACTGAATAACCTTAGCCTTGTCTTGTTGTGACATTTGGTGGGGAGGAGAAGAGGGAATAAAAATATTGTCTGTCTTTTCCTTAATCTAACCAGGTGCCTCACCCACTGTTTGTACTGATGACAGTTGAATGCTTCCTGCAAACTGAAACTATAGGGCAGACTAAAAGTCTTAACTCTTTCCTGCTGGCCTTTATCAGGTTGGCATCTTTTACAATTAATTCTGAATTTTCTGCTCTTACAGTGCTTGGCATTTTGATACTTGCAACATTCCTGTAGTGTATTTTATTGATCACTGATTTTATTTAAATCACTGATGTGTAGTCTCAGCTGTTGAGCTGTGTAATGGCAAAATTTTCTTAGGATCTGGGCCACATTTGCCTCCTGAGTCAGAGATCAAGCAAATACTTTCACTCAGCCTTCTTCTTTTACATGTTTCTGAGAACTTCTTACACTTGTGCATTGTATAGGACCCAGAGGGATTGCCTTGAGCTGCTGGCATTCCCATAATATTGTGTTTCCTTTCCTGAACTAAATGCTTAGACATTCATTTACTTGTTAGAATTTTCCCAGAATCATAAAATACTCTGAGTTGGGAGGGACCCATGAGGATCTTGGAGTCCAACTCCTGGCCCTGCACAGACATCCCACCAATCCCACCCTGTCACTGAGAGCCTTGTCCAAATGCTGCAGGGTTGGTGCTGTGACCACTGCCTGTGGAGCCTGTTCCAGTGCCTGACCACCCTCTGATATCCAGATATCCAACCTGATGTCCAACCTCAACCTCCCCTGACAGAGCTCCAGCCATTCCACGGATTCTGTCACTGGTCATGAGAGTGAAGAGATAGCCAGTACCTGCCCCTGGTGTTGTTCACACTCTGTTTGTGGCCGTGCTGTGACTGAGGGTTCCTTTTGTACATTCATCTCCTGGCAGCAAGTGTGGGGTGGCTGTGCCCTCACTGCCCCAGGGGGTTCAACAAATTCCTTCCTTGGTTTCAGGAGGAGATGACCAGTGCTTTGGCTACCATGAGGGTGGACTATGATCAGGTGAAAATCAAAGACTTGAAAACGTCCAACAACCGCCTCCTGAACAAGCGCCGCAAGAAGCAGAAGCAGGCAGGCAGCTCCTCTGCAGCCCCAGGGTGCAATAACCAGTGAGGACGGAAGCCAAGGACCTGTGGGTGGAGCGGGAGAGTTACACAGAGCAATTTAAAATCATAAGATCACCTCAGTCCATACCACAACAGCAACGAGATCGTGAAGAAAGAAGCCATCCTGCAAAGAGGGAGCAGTGTGGAAGATTGCTTTTTTATTACTTGAATCAGGGCTTTGCTTTAAAGACTAATGTATATGACATGATTCTGTTGCATATTGCTAGGGAAGGTACAATCATGCCAGAAACATTACAGGGTTTTGGCTTGGCTTTAACTGTGTGGGACAAGAGGAGAGAGCAGGAGGCAATCTCAGCATACTAATGCACTGAGGCTTCAACAGCCATCTACAGGAGTAACTTCTGCTGCTGTTTTAAACTTGAGAATAGAACAATGCCAAGTTCTGCTAGGAGTGTTATAGTAGTTCAGTAGAATTGGTAATAGTCTGTATTTCCAAACTTACCTCCTATAGTTACAGAACATCATCTAAACAGTGAACAGTTATTCTTGTTACAGGAAAAAGCATCCGTACGTTGCCATTTCCATGAAGTCTTCATGTAGTCTCACATGAAGATTTGTCATGGATTTACATTTGACAACATGTAAGTTTTCTGAACTGTAACCACTATGTTGTGTCTTTGCCACTGTCAAACCCTCTCTTGTAATGTTTTGAATTTAACTGGTACTATATGTGATGAGTTTTAATAAGGATTTAAGCACTTGAAAGCATTCTGCAGAGAGTCTTGCTGTTCCTCTTGGATCCATAACCTCCAGGGCGTGCAGCTGGACATGCAGTTGAATACCAGAGACTGCTCTAGAGGAGAGACTCCTGAAATTCAGGAAGAAGTGGCATATGCATGTTCTCTCAAAGGACCCTGCCAGCATCCCCTCTGGTAATTGTCTCCAGATCCTGTGCCTAAGACGTGCTGATCACAGCAAAGTTTGGGATGTTGGGGTTGGTTTGTTTCCTGGAGTCAGGAACTTCTGTTTGTGGTGTTTCAGTGGTGTTTCTGGATCCAAAGATTTTCACCACTTAAGGGACATTACTAATAAGTACAATCATCTGTTGATTTTCCTATTCTAATTCTTTTTTTTATGGGAACCTGGCCTTGGTTTGCTGATGTGTTTTATTTTGTGATCAAAATATTTCCTCTTCCTGTATTTTGGGTTTGGGGTTTTTTTTTTAGTTGAGATGAAGCAAATATTTGTGAAAGTATTATGAGAGTCTAGGATGTAACTGATGTGCTCCCAGTGATGCAGGCAAAACCAACTTTGTGGTAGGCACAGAGAGCACTGGTGTGCTGATAGGCTTGAAAGAATGTTAAAAGACAAAAAGGAAAACAAGGCTCCAGAGTGGATCTGAATTGTCAAATCTGAGTGATGCACAGCAAAGCTCAGCTCGAGGCTTTGGACCTTGTCTGGGGAGCCCAGTTCCCAACGTCAGTGTTGGATGAGACCTCCGTTCTCCTTTGTGAACTGGTCCCAGGGTTTTGTAACGTGATTTATTAAAATCAGTTTCTAACATTCCTTCCTCCTGTCATCCCTGTTTTTGTTGAGGTGTTGCAGAGTTTGCACTGCTTTGTGAGGGACATCTGTGTTGAAGGTGATGGGAAAGGGGAGAAGGAAAGTGTTGTATGATGCCCACATTCAAAGGCTGCCCAACTCTGAGCATTTTGTAAGCTTACAGGGGTTAGTTTTTAAATATCCATCTCTCTAAAGACATATTTTAAAATTATTTCATGTTTATCTAGTTATCTCTATGACTGTAGCATGTCCTGTATCTATCTGTTTTGCCATATTACTTCCATGAATTATGCCAATGTTATTCACTACCTGCAGATGAATACAGCTAATGAAGGGTTGTGCCATGTCAGGGTGCAACAGCAGGTCCATGTTTTTGTCCCTTTATCCAAATTTTTTGAGGGAACTATGTACTTCATTGCTGCCTTCCCATCTCCATGCCTCATGTGGATGATGGATGTTCCCACTATCCCAGTTAACAGCAAAACCTGTGTGTAGTGTAGTAATGGCCTGGTGTCCTTGGGCAAAGTGCCACTGAAAGTGTTGCAAGCCACCTTCTTGCTTCTGCCTTGCCCAAGCTTTGAGCAGGAGCTCTGTTTCCAGCTGGTGCCTTTTTGCTTGTCAGTTCAGACTGGAGCTCAAAGATGTGTGTCTGTTCCAGGGTAGTTTTCCATGGGGTACTGTATAAAACATCTGGGCAGAAGCTGGAGTGATGGACTGAGGCACTTGGCACAGCACCTTCAGCTCTCTGTCCCTGTGTGATGGGACCTTACCATCCCATTAAATCTGGACTAACAGTTCTTGCCTTCCACCCTGCAGTGCCCAGGGACGCTGTAAAGCCCAGCAGGAACCAGAGGAGGGCCTCACAATGGAGACATAGAAGTGTATGCAAGTATTGGACAGAAGGGTTTGTATTTATTGTACAGAGGGAAGGAGGAGACTCCCAGGAGCTGGGAAGCAGCTGCTCCATAGTGTTCAGACCCCCAAGACCATCCTGCCCCAGGTACCATGATGGGAGCAGGGCAGGAGAGCCCTGCTGGTGTTTGCTCTGCCTCAGCTGGAGCTGCCAGAGGGGATGGTTTGTGTGCAGGTGTGCCCAGCAGGTCCTGTGTGCCTATACAGATGTGTACAGACTGCCCCTGGACACGTGTGTGCCTGTGTAGGGTTGTACAGACCGCCCCTGGACACGTGTGTGCCTGTGTAGGGATGTACGGACCGCCCATGGACACGTGTGTGCCTGTGTAGGGATGTACGGACCGCCCATGGACACGTGTGTGCCTGTGTAGGGATGTACAGACCGCCGATGGACACGTGTGTGCCTGTGTAGGGTTGTACAGACCGCCCCTGGACACGTGTGTGCCTGTGTGGGGATGTACAGACCGCCCCTGGACACGTGTGTGCCTGTGTGGGGATGTACAGACCGCCCATGGACATGTGTGTGCCTGTGTGGGGATGTACAGACCCCCCATGGACACGTGTGCCTGCGTAGGGATGCAGGGATGTAGGGACCGCCTGTGGATGTGTGTGCCTGTGTAGGGGTGCGGGGATGTGCGACCGCCCATGGTCTCGGCCCCGCCGCACGCCCCGGCCCCGCCGCGCCACCTGTCGCCCACGGCTCCCGAACCTGCCGTCAGCTGTGCCAGACCCTCCCTGCGCTGGGACCCGCGCCTGGCGCTGCCGAAGGTGTTCCCTCTCCGCTGCCAGCTGGGCTCTGCGAAGGCCCCGCCTCCTGGCTGCTTTCACAGGCGTTAGAAAGAACGAGGGGTGGTATTTGGGTCTTGCCTCTTCCCCCAGCCATATCATATAATAGGCTTTTTAGAGCCTGCTGCTTAGGATCCAAATTTATAGCCTGTTTTTAGAAAGGATGGGCTATTATAGAACTGATTATGCACTGCATATTCATCAGCCGTATAGAGGAGGTAAAGAGCTGGGAAGGGAAAGAAGAAATGAATGGTCAATAGAGAAGGCTTCAAGGAGAACACAGATTAAAAGGTCTATTTATTTTTTACAGCAGAAGCTAAAAAAAGGGCTGTGCACAATTCCCCACCCCCCATTCCTTTTCATAGCCATTGCTCATGGGCTGCTGCCTCCCCTTGTGTTGCAGGGCACTGTGCCCCTCACACATGGTTCTTGCACGTTCCCTCACCAGTGCACTTGCTCTGAGCCACACACAAGTGTGTGCACAAGCCCAGAGAAAATTCCTTCCCTCACTTTCCCATTTTTTGTACTACATGCTTTTTTTTTCTCTTTGACCATATGTGCCACATGATGAACCTGATTTTGACATGGTACAATTAAAAACTCACATTAATGATAAGCTCTTGGCCTAATTCTGTGTTTTTCTATTTGTCAAAACCCAGCATGCAGTCCTGGGATTGCTTCTCTGTCTTAACACTTCACTGCCTTGAGTCTGGAGGCCCAATTACGTAAGTGCTTCTGACTTGTCTGACATGAGGGATAATGAGAATGCTGCACACTCAGTTTGATCTAATTTCTCTGTCCTCTTTTCAATTCACACTTTATTTGGCCCATGTTTAGACAAAGGTGCTTTTGAGAAATAGAAGGTTTAGTGATGAGGAGAGGACCCAAGGTTTTAATCATTTGCATGAAATCACAAGCACATGCTCTGTTTTAAACCCGTGGTAGAGGCAGGGCAGAGACACTGATGTGTGCCCAGCTGCTCTGGTGTGTTCTCATGCTCAGCCTAAGGATGGAGCCAGCTCAGCTGTGCTTAACAGCAGGAGAACTTGTCCTTGAGGATGCACCCCAGCTCAGGCACCAGTGCCCTTTCACACCCACTGACAAACCACAGGGACAAAGGGAGGGAAGGCAAGCAGGGAATCAGTTTACATGCAGGAGAACTGCTTTCTTCCACAAGTACATGTTTTGGGGGGGAATTTTTCATGGAAATACCAGAAATCTCTTTTTTCTGGGTTCTACTATTTCCCCTCTTTACCCAACTGTTCTAATAGTGGAGCTGGGAATGAACATAGTTAATTCTGTTTTAGGGATCCTAAGAAGGATGAAGACAAGGAAGCAGACTTGGGAGACAGAACAAATAGTCAAAGCCTCAAGGAAAAAAAGTATTGTTAAAACTTCCTGCAAGCTAACAGGCAAATTTGCTTCAGGTATATACTAATATGTATCTCAAATGTGGAAAATGGAGGTTAGACCAATCCTTACCTAATAACGTTTGCTGAAGAAATGGTTCCCTTAAATCTTGGCACCTGGTAAGAAAATTATTTTGAGTATTAAGTCCAGCTTTAAAATAGGATTTTTTTTTTTCAGTCTGTGTGATTTGAAGAATTTAATGGAGCAAAGGGAGTAGAAATAGGGGGTGACATGTCATGTTAAAGAATAAGATAAGAAGTGTCTGCTGTTGTATTCTACTCTAACTTATGTTTTTACTGCACAGGCATAGCAGGATAGATTCAACTCTCTATTAGTCTTTTCTGCAGTTGGAGAGGGAGGATGTTCTTGCACTCTGGGGAAATGTGGAAGATAACCCTGTGACTGCAGATGAGCATCTATTCTGGTAAAACTGTAAATGATGCCTAGCATTAAGTTTATTTCAGAATTTCCTGCCTCATGAATCTGCCAGATGCCAAGGTCTCACAGGTCTGCTCTAACTGCAGGAGTGCACAGAGGCATCATTGGCAGTGAGTTTCCTCCTGCTATTTGGGACAACAAAAAGAAGCATTTGCTGAAGTGTAGTGCAATGGTTTTAGTTTCCAGGAGCCAAAAGAGAAAATAATGCATCTTCCAAATAGCTGGAGGTGACAGAATGGGCCAGGCTGTGTTTTATCTGAGGAGGTGCTTGAAGTTCTGTAGTTCAGCTCCCAGCCCTGGAATCACCATGTTAGAGCTATTGGGGCTGCAGGCCCATGTTACTGGTGCAGTCTCTGCTGCTTTAACACCATGCTGGGCCTTTCCCCCTCTCCCAATATTTCAAACCATGGAGTATTCTGGGTGCTGGGACCACAATGAAGCTGAATCATTCAGAAAGGAGGAGTTGCATTGTTTTCTTCCATGTTAGGTTTCTAAATTTATCTATTGAGTTTTCCTGCATTCCTTATGTCCCAGTATGGGCAGTGTAACCAGTGTTTCTTCATTTGTTAACAATGAGCATAAATGCTTCTTTGGGGGAGTGTATTTCTTTGTCTCAATTTTAAAAAATGGAATAAAGCTCTTTAATGGCATGGGTATTTTGCATAATACTGTTCTCCCCAAACTTCCAGGCTAATCCATTTGGGAAACATGGAAGATGTTCTCAAGAGACTTCTTATTGCTTAGCTACTGAAACACCTGCTAAAACTGAGCTCTTTTAAAAACTGAAAATTATTTAAATGTGAAAAAGAGTGGGTTGATCTGGAAAAGAAACTTCTCAAAAGACTAAAATTAGAATGGAATGTGTTAGGAGAGAAATACTGGTGGGGGAGGAGGACTAAGGTTTTTTAAAATAAAAGTGCTATTGCTTGAGTAATAATCAAGGAAATTCTGGTTAGGATATTAGCTGCTGCTCCAACCCAGAGCAGCCTCTGAATTCAGAAATAATCATGTTTCCCTAAAGATAGATGTACAATACAGACTCCAATTTTTTTCTGACGTCATCTAAAGCAAGGCTCAGCTTGGTGTTTGTAAATGCAACTTTTGAGTAAATGTTGTTAGTAAACCAAATAAATAGCTCTTGGGTTTTTTGCAACAACCAATAACTGAACAAATACACTTGGCAGATTAAGCTCTGCTCTCTTAAAGTTGCCCAAGTGAGCTTTTCGTGTTTGCAGGAACCTTGTCAAGGTGAGGTTACCTTTCATTTTTGCTTTCAGATGTTTTTCATTCCTATCTTGCACTTCATTGCTCTGTATTTGACTGTTGTCTTGAGTAAAAATCCAGTTAGCTGTCTCAAGGCTAATATTCCATGATGCAATGTTTTTTCTTTCTTGGCTCAATTACAGTTGTGACACCTCTTCTTTTATTTCTGAACTGCCTGTGGTGTAAAGTATTGGAGGATTTTCAAGGAATCCCACTGCCTGGCAGGAAACAAGGAACCACATTGTCTGTAAGATGGTAAGGAAGAAAGTTCCAAGCAATGGCTAATAGTAGGAAAAATACCCCTCTGAGGATAAGAAAAGGTCTTTAGAAAGAAATGAACCCCCCTAAACTTAATACTTGCAGCTCCTGCAAAGGGCTTTTTAACCTTTGCTTTTTCTCAGTTTTATACTGAATAACCATGTTTATATTTCTTAGAAGTTCTGTTACTTTAAAGTCCTATTTCCCATGGGATTTAAGCTTTTTTTTTCAATCAGGTCTGTAAAGCACTCTGGTAAAGTCCTGGGCCATATCACTGTTATTCCCAAATCTCTTGGTGTTGGTTCTACACCATCTCCCTGAGAAGTAGCTACTTAGAACAGAAATACTTGCATGTCCCCCTCGTGGCTTTTAAGTCTTTGTGTGGAGTACCTCATTTAACTACAAAGAGCAAAATGAGGTGGTCTGATTACCTTCCTTTTAAATGCTCCTTAGTTTGATGTATTGGAAGTCATGAGTGCTTCCTTTAGAGAGATTTGACTGCAGTATTTCAGTTTCTTCCCTAAACATAAAAAAAAATCCTATAGAAGCTTTATGCTTTAGGATATTTTAAATCTGAAGAGTAGGAAGGAATTGAATTTCCTGATTTCAAGTGACTCAGCTAGGTCTGCCTGCTTGTTTCATAATAGATTCTCTGCATCCAGCTCAAACCTTGGCTGGCACTCAGTACAGCTATCAAATGTTTTCTTGAATAATTTGTCATTCCTGCATAAAGTCAGTTTTTAAGCTGTTCCTTGAGGATCCTGGAACAACTAACAAATAAGCAATTATTAGCTCAAAAGGACATGCCTGTGTCATAAGGCATCTGGTGCAATCACTTGGAGCTTCCATCAGCTCAGGTCAGGGCAATTACAGGCCTGGTGAACAGGAACCCAGGAATAATAAGTCATTACTTTATTAATATTGTTTGCTTTCATCTGGAGACACACACACACACACACACCCTCACACCCCACACACCTCCCCTTAACAAATTTACAGCCTAATATGAACTGTTACTTTATTTCTGTATGAAACCTAAATGGTGGTGCTGGTCTGTACTAAGCAAATTTTAAGCATTTCTTTTAAGCCTGATACTTTTATTTCTAGGATTCCTGAGATCCTGGGTTTTCTTTGGAGCAGATATTGTTCCCAACTCCAGGAAATAATTCCCAGTGAAAATTTGAAAAGGAAGTTCATATTTGTTAAAAAGAAAGTTGATACTTTTATGCCATGTATGGTTGCATATGTGGAAGTAATAAAGTGGAAGAATCTAATTAGTGCTATCCAGGCAACGGAAGACCTTGAGTTTGCTTGATTAGAATTAACTGCTGCACACATGAAAGGAGAAATTTAATTCAAATTTCTATTAATCAGAAATACCATCCTGCCAAAATGATTAAAAAAAAAGAGATGTGCTAATTTTCTGTTTGGGTGATGATGTCCATGTCAAGAGTGATTTTGTGCTTTCATCTTTGAAGTTATGTATCCTAAAGTTAACTACATGCAGAAGTATTTCAAGTTTTGTGTGGCTTTTGCTTCACAAGTACAGATCAAATATATATTTACATACATAGAGGATATGTACTCTGGCACAAAGCCTCAAAAAATTCAATTTTGTTGTCAGGTTCCCTTTTTTCCCTTCCCACAGTGTTTCTCAAGTAAGGTTCTCTTGCCAGTGAATGTTGTGTGGTTCCATGTCTCTGTCATCTCTTTCCCATCTGCCACTGGACATTGCTTAGTCCAAAGAAGAGGAGGAAAGAAGCAGTGGGGGAGAGGCCTGGCTGGAATTGCCTGTGTTGTTCTGCACATGGAGATCAGGCAGGTCAGCTCACAGGACATGGAGTTATTGTGGGTCTGTCCATGTGGCTCAGTGTCTGTGCCTTGGCTCTGCAGGAAACCTCAGTTTTATGGGAAGCTGCCTGGCAGACCATCACCACTTTTGTGTCATACTTGGGTTTTCTCCTGGGTTTCCTGCAACAATTGGATTATAAGAAAACTGTGTTCTCTCGAAATAGTCTTAGAGAGAGTTAAAGAAAGGCTATTTTATATGCTGAGTGCCAGCTTTGTGTTGATTTGTGTGTCACAAGCTATCAAGGAGCCTGATAAAATATTAACTCTTGATCTGAAATGCTGCCAGCCAGAAAGATGTCAGCATCCTGTCTCAGACAGGCCTGGAGACTGTCCTCCCATCTTCATAAGTCCTGAGAAGTCCAGGTGACACAACTCAATGTGTTGTGTTGATGTCACAGACGACAAACATATTTTAGGCAGGTTCCTCTGTTTGTGTACAGTTGGCAGGGACAAAAACTCATCTGTTGTCACAAAAGTGCAAATACACCACTCACATGATGGAGACATGTACAGGCTGCTGTCCCATTATGCAGTGGGAGCAGGAAGAAAACCATCAGGGAACAGCCAAATGTTGAATTTCATGTTCTGTTGGACTGTGTGTTTAGCTCAGGGGTTGAGCATGAGCCCTCCTTGATATAAAAATTAATAGATTCTCTTTGAAAGTGGATCAGAGCTGAGTGTGTTCAACTGTGCATCAAAGTGCAGAAATATAAATGTTAGACTAAATTCAATATCTCAAGCATATGTAGCAACAAAGGAAAAGAGAATATAAAGTGCACCAGCAGACTTAGCTTCATGCCTTATTTTGAAAATAGTTCATAGTAATCTGCATGTTATTTGGAATCCCATCTGTGGCCATTAAATACGTGCTTTATGAAGAAACTGTGCATTGTTCCTATCCTTGGAAGTTGAAAGGGACTTACTAAACACCTTATGGTGTTTGAAATAGCAGTCCCAGGGTTTAACTCTGTGCTTGCTTTTGAGGGAGGCACGTTGGTTGTGACTCCAGGAGGAGCTGCTGGGGCAAGGCGTGGGCTGCACTGAGCACCCGTTCGTGTGTCTGTCAGCAGCTGCAGGGAGAGCCAAACCCGCCTGCAGGGGGGCACAAGGACACCTTGAATTCCTGTAATCTGGAGGGCAAAACTGAGTCAATTTGTTAACTGAGGTAATTTGTTTTTCATTTAGTCCTTCATCTTCTGGTTTTATTCATGTCACTGGAGGTGGGATTGCTCTGACAGCACGAAGGGGGCAGGACATCCAGGGTGGCTGCAGGCCATGTCCAGGGTAAGAGAAGAGCCCTGTCCATGTGCACAGAACTCGGAGCATGTGCCAGGTTCCAGCCCAGTTCATGTGAGAGATCTGACCTTGTGCTGCTGGAGGCAGGTCCTGTGTGTGGCACCACAGCTGTGTCGTGCTTCTCACTCCTTTTCTTAATAATTGTTTAAATAGGAAAGGTGAGAGACTCCTGTGCTCTTCTTTTTGACTTGCACATGTGTTCCTTTCCACTGTTTTCCGGGGCTAAGGTCCCTTCCAACCCAAACTGTTCAGTGACCCTGTTCTATGATTTACACTGTCACTGTACTCACTACAGGAGTGTTGCTGGGAGGAGCAGGCAGGGATCACCCTCTCAGACCTGCAGGTGGTCGCTGGCAGAGCAGGCAGAGCTATTGACAAAAAGGAGATAATGTCCCTTTGACTGTCCCCAATCAGGATAATTCTGTTTTTTAGCTGTTCATTCATTAGCAGAGAAGTAAACAGTGCAGCAGAAGGTTGTGAAGCAGGGTGTTTATTCACTTGTTTTCCAGCCTTCTCTCCAGATTAATGAAATGACTCATGGACAGTGATAACATGCTTGGAGGGATAAAAAAGAAAAGGAATAGAAATAACCAGAGGTGGGACATGGAAGGCCAAATCTTTGTCATTGTGCATGTCAGGACATCCACAACTCACCTTACCTACATAGGTGATTTGATTTTCTTTAAATGTAAAGACTGAATCATAGCCAGAACCCCAGGGCAAGAGAGTCAAATGGGCATCTAGTAAGTGCAGGTTTGTTCAGATTTGTGTGAAAGAAAAGGCTGGTGAGAATGTCACTCTGCAATTGCTTGTAAGTGATGCTGTGCAACATTACCTTTTTTTCCTACCATCTTCCACTTTGACCAAGAGGCCAAACAGTGTTACCTCACACAGGTGTGGATTACCTGTTCCATCTCTGCCTCTGCAGAGACATCTCTGTGTTTTTTCCAAAGTGCCCGTGGTCATACTCAAACCTTTACCAGTCTCATGAAATGGTACAAGCAGAATAGTAAAACCAGTGTGATTTCAAAGATACTTCCTGTCCTTTGAGAATCTGGAACTGAAAGGAAAGTTACATATTTTGGGTAGAGAAGGAAACAACACAAAACCAGATTTCCCAGATGCACTTCTTACACTCAACTGTCTCTGTCCTCTCAACTACAGCCTCTCAAGGAACACTCAGACCCATCATTGTGAAGGTGATATATCTGCTTGTGAATTATTTACTAATAGAAATCTAAAAGTTTCCATATTAAAAGCTTCATGAGTGATGAAGCACAGAACAGGAGGATTTTTCAGCAAGGTTCAACAAACTGAAAGCAAGACAAGAGGGGAATAATAATTGTGGATATCCTGAGTAGAATTAACTATGGCATATACCAGCAGGCAACTCTGATGCTGGAAAAAATAAACTGAGATGCACCCATGTGATACTTTCAAATACAGAAAATGCCACTCAGCATTTGTATTAGAAATTATTGTCAATTCAGAACCTCTGTCATCCAAGGGAAATGATATGAGAAATGCTGTCATAAAGACCTCTTTGAATATGGCTGTTTCTCCATGGGAGTACATGTCATATGGAAGCCTAAACCCCTCAGCCAGCTCCTACTCTGAAAACTGCTTCATTTATAAATTCTCTAGCAATTGGTACATGGCCAAGATGTTCTGCTGTTTATTGTTACTTTATTTAAAACTGTGTGTTGGTAGTTTCTGTGTCGCTTCATTTTGAGAGCAGCCAGTATATCCAGGACGGGGATTCACAAGGTGAAAAATGGGGATGAAGGTGGAGAAGGAAGAGGAACTTGTCAAAGCCTGTAGAGAGGAAGTGAGGATAATTAATCAGACAAATGGAGATAGAGAGCAGGTGTGCAGAGGGAATAGTCTGATGGAACAAATGGCAGAGAAATGAAAATGAATGTCACAAGAGGTGAGTTTTTTCTCTATTTTATAGATTATAAGCTGTAACAACAAAAGTTTTCCTTGTCAGCCTGAATTTTTATTTTTTAAGAAATAGCCTTACAATCATTAATCAAAGCAGTAGCATTTTAAATTTTT
>JAOXXN010000175.1:4442608-4462279 GCA_026770055.1 Myrmophylax atrothorax | reverse complement strand
CTCTTTGTGGTCATGGCTTGGAGACAGTTTTGACTCAAAGGATTCTGCCAATGTGTTTTTCTGAATCTCTCTGATTCAGCTTTTCTCTTATTGCTGCCCCAGAGCTCCAATCATCTGAAAATCTCCTCCATGTTATTCTAATTATTCTTCCACGTTTCTCTTCTCTTGCTCTTTTCTGTCCTATCTCAGTCTCATCTTTATTATAAGCATTTTGTAGCTTCAGAGTACTTTGAGTTGTTTGTAGAGTGCCCATTAGGCAAACTGTGCACCAATGAGCAAAATGAAATGAGAAGAATTAAGTGTTTTACCTTGGGGGAGGTTTGGTGTGCAGACCAGGATTAGAAGTCTGTTCCTAACCTTCCATTTTGTGGTGCTTCCCTCTTTCTCTCCTGCCTTCTCATTGTTATTTTTCTGACCTGTGTTCTTTTATCCTTTTCCTCCCTGGCAAATCTCCACTGCCTCTTTCTGCCCACTGTGCACCACACAAAGTTTTACAGGCAGGTTTTGGATTACTTTTTTTTTAACCTTCAGCAGGTAACATTTTTACTTAAAAACTAAGGATTGTGTAGCTCTTGAGATCAGCTGGTAATGTCGGTGTCTGCTCAGCCTCTCCCGTCAGAAGCTGAGGTTGTGGCTAAAGAGGTCCCCTCTGGTGTCATTTTCTCATGAAACCTTAGAAATGCTTTTGACTCATGTCAGGGAAAGGAAGGTTTGGGGATATTCATGTTGGTTTCATTGGAACTTCACAAATTTAAAATAGAAGTTCCTGATGAAATGTAGTTCCTCCCAAATAGTTCCTGGAAAATAGTGTAAGCTTTCTTCTAGCTAAGTAGCATGAAGAGTGGGAAAAAAAATCAAGTATGACTGAAATTTATTTATCTATTTTCTTCTACATTTAGGCAGACAGTTCCATTCCTGTAAATCAGAGAGGGGAGGGAAAGGTTATTAAGACATTTTATGGTCCAAATTCTGTGTTATTAAATGAAGTCCACGTGGCAAGAAAAAAACCCACCTAATTCTTAAGTACCACATATTCTGTCTCTCCTACTGTGAGGCAAAAAATATGAAAAATGGTGTATGAATGTAGAGCTTTGCAGCTGGAACTGATGGGTCTCAACTCTTAGTCAACCCAGCGAGGACAGGGGATGATTTAAAAAAGGAATTGCAATTGAGATGAGAAGTGTGAGGATTGAAAGCCTGAGGTGCCCTGAGCTGAGAGAGCACGAGAACCAAATCCAGCTTTTACAGGGCAGTGAAAAGCGTGGGAGAACTGACATCAGAAAAATGGCTGAGTGGAGCAACAACCCATCTTGTTTGTGTTTATTCTGGTTTTTTACAGACTGTTTTAAGTAGAAAAATCCTTATTTGGTAGTAAATGTATAGATCTTATTTGCACTTAACCTTCTGCTCAGGGTACACAGAGAGATTAATACAGTGGCCAGTTTAGGAGTTCAGTGGCCAGTTTAGGAGTTCTTTGGAAGTTGATCCAGCAACAAAGCAACTATTGTCTGTCAAAATTAATGGGTAAATGGAAGGGCTGTGTGAGGAGGGAGGAAATAATTTGTAATTAATTTTAGGCCCCGGGTCTCCAGCCTGTGGTTTCCAGAGACAGAGACCACAGTCTCTGAGTCAGACAAGTTACTCGTTTGTGATCTGGTGATTTCCAGGGAGTTTAAGGTCTGCTTTTAAGCACTCTGCTAAAATAACAGTTCCTTGGCTATTGTGGGCCTAAATTGAGCTGAGAGCTGTATTTGCATTGTAAAATACTTTTGTAAACAGTGTGTAGGAGAGCGTGTGGAGGGCAGTACATGCTCGGGGAGAAAAGGCAGCTCCTGACCACGGGGAATCACAGCCTCTCTCCTCTGCCTGAGCTCCTTTGAAACTGGAACCTGGGGCTCTGGTTGGCTGCTCTGAGGAAGGGATGCTGCAAGTCATGGGGACAGAATTGTCTCCAAGGGCTTCTTGGGGGCAGGGAGAAGGGAAGAAACCTTTTTTTCCCTTCCTCCAGAACTACCATTTAATTTTTAAGTTGGATTCCTGGGGCACTTCATGTGGTGTGTGTTTATGTGGTTTGGTGCTCTGCATATGCAGATTTGTATTTCTATTTCTTTCTTAGAGCAAACCTGAATCTCCCATGAAATCTGCCCCAATCCCATTGTTGTTCAGAAGAGGACATGGAGTATTCTTGAGCTCTAATCCAAGAACATTGCATAGTACAACTTCAGAAAGTTAATGTGAACACAAGAGAGTGCTTCCTCTCTAAACTGCTGCTTCCTTTTTGGAAGCTGGGGAAAAAAAGCTGTGTAATTTCTTCAAAAAGATAGTTTTTACTGATACCCTGTTTTTCTGCATGGCATGTTCAGAATGCAAATGCCTGTGAAAACCAGTCACTTCCCAGTGTTCCTGAGGAACCACTGCTCACAAAAGGACAGGAGCAGGGCAAGGGCATTGTAATTATGTGTTGACCTCTCACTTCCTGAGAGAACTCCATGAAATTCAAAAGAATTGCCTACTGCCCTGGCACATATTCACCTCTCCTTGGGATTAACAAACCCAGGGGTGTTTGGCCTCTGAGGTACCTCAGTGGGATGCACACACAGACATTGTTTAGATCAGCAAGAGGAAGTATCAAAGCTGAAAGGGAGAGCAGTGTGCTGAGTGCCCCACGAGGTCTGAGTTCTCTGTCTCTTATGGGCTCCATGGACTTCCAGCCTCTGTCACTCCCCTTTGCCAGGGAAGTGCTCTTGCCTTGAAATTACAAATTTGCCAGTGTCTGGGGAAAAAAAAAAGTCAAGGAGGCTGGAGAGAGTGAATAAGAGGGAGGAGAAGCTTCATGGAGTGGTAGGAAGGCTGTTCATCCAAGGCTTCGGTTTCACTTCAGGGCTGTTGATATTTGGTGCCCTTGATAGGGTAAAATACATAACCACCCTTCCACCAACAGAGCTCATTGGTGTTTGTGCAGCCCTGAGCTGTTTCCAGGTCCAGCTTGAGCTCAGCTGTGGCTGCTCTGGGCTGTGGGCAGTGCAGGTGTGTCCTTAACCCAGATGCTCAGGTTGGAAATGTGTGTTTGTAATGGGTGTGTTAGGCCAGGCATAGATTTGATTCAGATAAAACTCTTGGGCCTTTTCTGTTGCTTGGCCAAAGCGTTGCATCACTCCCATATTACCTGTTGTGACACCTGCCTTTAGGGGCCTGACTTCTTTGCTTGAATTGTGCACAGAGCTGTGTCATTCCAAGTGGGAGCAGGTGTGGTGACCCTCCCCAGCCCCCATGGAGCTCTCCTCTCATGGGTCCAGCCCACTGCATCCCTTTATCAGCATCTCTCCTGTTGGTGGAGTAAAACCAGTAAATTATTTCTGCAGGAATTAAATTATGGCTGCATTGTATATCACACAATGGGGTGTGGGGTTGCAATTGCCTAAGAATATATATAAATACATTATTTCACTGAAAAGCTAATTTATACTAAGACATTAGAGAAGTAGATCTGTATTAATAGAAGTGTTATCTTCTTGTGCATTACTCACTTGAGTGACCACAGTATCTAATGTGGTGCAGGTTCAAAACACGACTTTTCTTTTCCATGTGGTGGTTATCTATTCATCAGGACTCACTCTGCTGTTTTAAGAAGGTGTTTTCCCCTCAAACTGTCTCTTTTGTGAATTCACAGCATCTGGATGAGTTCTCAAATCAACCAACAGGCTGTGGGTGGAACAAAAGGAGAAGACAAAAGATAAGAGTTGTGTTTCAAGAAAAATCTGGTTTTGTGGTTCATTCTCTTGATGGGAAAGCTGACTAAAATTTTTTGTTCATTCTGTTTCCATAACTTGAGATTGGAATGGAGTTTGAGGGGTTTGTTGTGTGTGTTTGTTGCTCTGTTTCAATAAAAGCACAGAAAGGCAATTTTATTGTTTTCATGCTTAGGAGGCTCTGAACTTTGGGCAACTATGCCTGGTAGGAAACTACTTTTTTCCCCCCCTCTTCTTTTCAAAACCTCCTTTTGAAATTGTCATTTTTCAAGCTCAAAAATGTGTTTTTATCTTTGTAACGACATTGGTAATTATTTGACTACTTTATCTCCCAGGAAAATTGTTTTATTATCTGAATGAATATGAACTTATACCAGCAGTGAAGTTCCTAAGCTACAGATAAGGAAGTGGCTTTGTTTTGTTTGGGTTTTTGTTGTCCATTAATGTAGCCTGCTGAGGGTTGCATAGCAAAATGGTTTGTTTACCCTGTGCAGTTTCCAGGGTACAGACATCTATGACAACTGAAGTTTAGCAAGTGCAATTCTCTTCCCTGAATTTCTTTATTTCAGAAGGTTCCTGCCATTTTGTTTCTCGCAGTTGTCATGAAAAGTCAACTTTTCAACTAGTTTGATTACCTGTTGGGGACTTGTAACCTTGTAAGTTCCCTGACACTGAAATGCAGAAAGCTGACTTGATACACCTGGGAAAATGCCTGTGGCACAGAACTCCTATTTTGCACCTCATATCAAGCTGTACTAATCATATGACAGATCACATTTTATAGAGCTTTTATCTGAAGAACCCCAGAGGGTTTGCCAAGTGAAATATTAATTTCTACTTCAAATTCAAACACCTGTAAGGTGAATTGATGTTTAGCATCTCAGTGTCTTATATTAGGAAGACACCATGACCAATACAGTATTTGCATAAAGCTGTCGGTGAGTTTAATGAGCTGGAATGTAACTTTGCTATCCACTGCTTAAGGGAAAGCCAAAATGCCAGAAGTTCTTCACTGGACTTACCAACTGCCTGTTATTCAGTTAATCACATGATAAAAATTAAAGACTTCTGAGTAGTCAGTTATTTTGAAATATTCCACTGCTGACAATTCTCTCTCAAATCCGTTTTAAAAACACTCCAGCCTGACTTTTGAAAGGAGTTTAAGAGCCCCCTAAAACTGCAGTGCATAATTGAAATTCTAGCCATGTGTCATCAGATTTGAAGCAGCACATTGTCTTCTGTCTGATAACGTGCACTGATACAGAGCCCTGAGGAAATCCAGTCTCTGTTAAAGCTCAGAGGAAATAAAGAGAAGAGGCACTGCTTGGGTCAAGAGTCCAAGCCATTTCTATCATGAGCAATCATATCAGTATAAATCCCCTTGGCAAATGGATTAGGCTTAGTCTCAGAAACGCAAGTTGTCCCTGAAACTCCTCTTGTAAGACTGTTACAGAGTCTTACTCAGCTTTCATTTGGCTTCAGCTGGTTTCTGGATGTTGATTTGCAATGCAGGTGTTGTCTAGAATGGATCATTGTTTTCTCCTCTCCTCCTCACTTGTCTGTTTGTCCTTCCAAAGTATTTAAAACAAATAATAAATCTCTTCCTCACCTTAGTTTGGCGAAGCTGACTGTTGTGCTCTCCTTGCCTAAGCCAGGCCCTCAGTTCCCTGTGCTGTCCCTCAGGCTGGTGTCAGAGCAGGGGGTGGTTCCTCACGGGACTGTCCCTCAGGCTGGTGTCAGAGCAGGGGGTGGTTCCTCACGGGACTGTCCCTCGGGCTGGTGTCAGAGCAGGGGGTGGTTCCTCACGGACCTCCCACCAGAGTTCCAGGGCAGGTGAGTTCCCCAGCGCTGCTGGGACTTCTCTGCCCCCTCTGGATCTTTCTCTCCAAGCCCCACCTTGCACTGCCACATTCCTGACTATGGTTCACTGGTGACTTGGGATCAGCTTCAGATTTACTAATAAAGAGAAGGATTTTTCCTCTGCCACTGGCCACCAGTAGAGGTAAGGTTAAGGCTTACAGTAATCTTTTTATTTCATTACAAGTAGCTGTGTATTATTAAATTTTTATCCACCTTGTTTATTCTCTTAAAGAAGATCATCCACAAATAAAATTCCTGTGTATAATGTAGCCTCAGCAGATGCTGACTGTGCCTCCCTTCTGTCGTCAGGAACTCCCACAAGTGCTCTCCTACTTTTTGTACCAACACCATTAATTAAAATACTAAATAAACATGGTCCCAAATGCAAAGCTGAGGAACACCAGTAGTGAGCATCTTCATGCACAGTATTTTCCCATTCAGAACAGCCTGTTGTCAGGGGTTTAGCCTTTTTTTTTCTTTAAACCATCTTACAGTTTTTATACTGGTCTCGTGTCCATTTTCATCAGTTCATTGTTTCTCACATGGTGCTACATTGTCTACCTTTGAGGCACAGACTGTGGCATTCAGGTGGTAACTCCCCTTAGACAGAAATAAATTTTGAATTGCAAGCAAAGCCAAGTGCCTTAGAGATTTCCTGTCTGTGGTTGTCCATGCCATGTTCATAGCCCATCGTATAATCTAGGAAATGTGAAGTTTTCCATGCTTGTAGTTCTTTTTATTGAAAACAGAACAAGAATAAATTAAGTTGCTCAAAGATGAAACGTAACTACATCAGTATTATGTATATATTAGTTACTTTATCAGTAACTAAACTGATTCAGCTAAGAGTGAAACAATGAAATAATTCAAGTGAGTGCATCTAGAAATTAATACACCAGTAATGAAGGCAAAGTGTAAAGCTGATATTAGAATTTTCTATTCTCATTTAATAAGCCACTGTCTACTCTGAAGGGAGCATAAGCAGCAGACACAGACACACTGAGGGCAGGCACTTCATCCGCTGCTCTCTCAGTGAAGTTCAGTGACTGAACTGTTGACAGCATAAAGTACGAGTCCCTCAACATGTGTATTTATTGGCTATTAAACCCTCTCAAAGAGGAACTGTTAACCCTGATAGGAAAGGCTGATTTGGATTGTCTTATGGTAACTTTAACTCTTGTAGCATTACTTTTGTTACTTAGAATCAGGCAGTGGAGGCTCAGTAAAGCCTGGGCTACTGAGCCTGGCCATGACTGTAACTGAGGTACTTCACCTGTTCCTTCTGGATGGCCTGTAAGATAAGAAAGGAGTATATGTATCCTCCAAAGTTGTTGGGTCATTCTAAATGCATTTTACCTTCATATAAGCTTTGCATTTTATAAGTTTCATTTGCTTCATGAACTATTCCCATGACTTCAAGATCTACTAGAGCCCATCTGGTCTGCTTCCCAGAGGGCAAAATCCTGAGGGTGAATCAGAAAAGACTGAATTCCAGAAATGTGAGGAACAGGATGGTAATGTTACACCAGCAGGCTTCTGACAGAGGCAGTGAGAACAACACCTGTGTCAGTAACTGATCAGTGTCTAATTTCCTGGAGTTGTCCAATAATCTCATCAGCATGTTCTTGTCACTGCAGTTATTCCCTGTGTTTCTGTTTCTCTCTTTTAAGTGGTTCCCTTGGACCTTTTGCTAAACAGAAATCTGGGAGCCACAATATCTTCATGCACAAACTCGTTTTACTTTTTATGCCAAAGATACATGAAGAATATGCAATGTATTTTATGTAAAAGAAGACTGTGCATGTCTGAGTAAAGGTTTCAAAGGGCCAACTTAAACCTCATGATTTTCATCTGCTGCCTCCCTTTTACCATGGCTTGACTGTGATCTTTGAATTTCATTCTGTGAGTAACTGACTGCCCTGATGAGGCCACCTCTGTGAGAAGAGACAGGACCTACCCCAGGTAAGATAATGGGCTTCTGTGCAGTAATTACCCATCCTTTCTGTGAATATTCTGATAGAGGTTCACATTCTCTGTATATGAATCTATGGTTTAATTATCTGTAATGCAATAATAAATTTGTTCCTATTACTAAGCAATGAAGAAGAGCAGTGACTTCACAGACTCAGCCGGCTGTAGTGACTGGAACTGTCGTGCTTGAGGAACTTATTCCATCTTTAAGCACAGTCCATCTGTATGAAATTCTTCTGCCAGGGAGAAAAACGAGTCTGTGCTTCTCTCGGTGAGTGTGCAGCTCCTGTCAGCATTAACTGGAGCACTGAGGAGAATTCATAAAGAAAGCAGACCCTGAACTATTGTTTTCCAAAGCAGCAGCCCAGCAGATCCTACAGCTGCGTGTTTGTAATTGTGCCTCGGTGAAACAAGCCCTGGAGCACGCAAAGAGACTTAGAGATTTCCCACCTCCCTGGCAGCTTTTCTGACTAATTCAGCTGTGCTGGCAAGTCCTGCCAGTTACCACATGCTATTTTCAGAATAAAGTGTATCAGCACCAGGCAAGAGGCACCAACAGTGACGTTTCCCCCTTTGTTTCACAGGAGTATATTTAACCCTTCTGCCATCTGTAATGCCCATTATGTGGGTGGGATGTGACATAGAAGATCCTCTTGAATATTAACGAAACATTGTCTTCTGACTGCACAATTGTTCTCTCCTTAAGTTCTGATTCCAGAAGTTTAAAATATAAATACCTAAAGGCCTGTTTAGTGGTTCTTCCCTTTTTGTAAGCATGTCTGAGAACCTTCCTAGCCTGGGAAAACAGCCTGGTTTGGTGCTCTGCTTGAAAGTTCTGTCTCCTTGAGAGATCTCACTCCAGCTCCACCCCACCTGCAGGATAAACTTTCCTGTCCATCTCATGATGTCTCAGTGAACAAACTTCCACCTGGCTCCAGTGGGAACTTCCAGCCCTGTCTCTCCACTGGTGGCTGGGACTTCCCTTCCTTTGACAAGGTTCCAGAGGAGCTCTTGCTTTCTGCTCTTTCCCAGCTTGAACTTGGTTAAGTTTGAGTGTGAGGGAAGCACAATAACAACATAAAGAAAAAATAAAAAATAGCTGCATGACTATTCTGTTTGGTTTTGCTTAAGACACCAAGTAAACAAGGCTGCTTACAATGAGAAATTAATTTATTCTATCACAAATAAATGAAAATATTCCTGCAGAGAAGTGCAATAGAGGTAATATTTTATGCATAAAGATTACTGGAATAACTTGAGTGACCAGTCTTCTGTTTTATGCAAAGTCTTTATGCATAAAAGATTATGGCACCACCAGTTTAGAGTAATTTTGACTATGGGAGCATTCCTTTACATTCACTCTGGAGTTTCTGCATTCTCCTAAAACAGGAGAAGATTTTGGTTTATTCCTTTGGAGGCCAGTGTGGTTCCCTCCAGTTCCCTTGAGCCTGTTCTCTGTGTGCTGAGTGGATGTTAAAGCAGAGCAGCCTGTGGGGTCTGTCTGCTGAGAGCTTTCATAAGATGGAGTTAGGAAGGGGATGCACTTGGAATGTGGATTTCAGTAGCAGAGTGGCCATTGCTTAGCACCAAAAGTTTTGTGAAAATTGAGTTGATTGCTTTTCAGAAGTTGCAAGAACTTATTTTTTCTGTCAGCAAAGCAGTTTCCCCTACTCTGGCTTTGTTGTCACAACCACCTAAACCATCTGTCTGCAAGGGAAGAAAACAAATTACCCTGCAGGTGATTTTCAGCATCAGAATGATCAGACTAAATGAGTAATGTTTGGCAAAATTATAACTAAAAACTGAGTCTCCTGATATCAAGTGTCAGAACAGTTTCAGTGAACAGTATTATTGCTGCTTTTCACATTTATAGCAGAATCTTCAGTGAGTCCTAGAAGGAAATAGACTGTTTAATGTCTGTGAAAGTGAAAACAGAAGTGTTTTTCTTGTACTGTTTAAATGTCTCCTTGTGTTAGTATTGCACTACTCAGCATAAAAGTCTAAATGGATTTCCTCACCAAACAGAGTGAAATAGTCCAAAATATCCCAGAGCTCTCCAGTTGCTGTGATTAGAGCAATGAAAACTTACAGGAATAACTGGAATTCAGTCGAACTTGAAAGAAAAACTGTGGAAAATATGTTGCTTTGGGGGAGAAGAAAATTCACCAGCAATATTGATGTTGGTGCCATATGATGTTCTTGCTGCATTCCAATGTGACAGGACACAACAGAGAGGAATGAAGCGCTGGCTGCCTGTCACATGACTCAGCAGCCTTTTGGATGTTGCTCTGTGTGTCTCCTGCCAGTTCCTCTCCCCCTTTCCTGGCTAGGAAGAGGTGCAAAAGGAGAGCCTCCTGGGTTTCCAGCTGTTTGCTTTGCTAAGAGGAGTTTTGGATTTGTTTGTTTTGAATAAGAAGCTCTTCCTCAAGGCTAGGACATAAAAGAGGTTTGGCAGTGAAAGAGCTTGTTATTTAGAGTGGGTAATTCTTCTCTAAAAACATAATTCTGCTGAAAAGTATGTAGGACTGTCCCTCTCTCTCTCTCCCCTAAATTTTTGCTTTCTCTTTTTTCTCCAAGAACTGGAACATTTTCAGTTTTATATGCAAAGAATGAAGCTTAGACCCAGTATAACCATGTTGACTGTATCAAAAAGTGATGAAGCCTTAAGGGTAGCGAGAGCCGAAGATTCTTGTCTACTTGGGGGAAAATATATTAATGAACACTGAATTCATCTGAACCAACCAAACACATTCCTAGACATTATTCTCATATTTCATTTATAGCTTTGGGCAGACTTTAAAAAAAAAAAGAAAAAAAGATTAATCCCTCTCTTCAGCCAAAGACAAACCTCTTCCCATGCAGGAGCTGTAACTGAGGGTGGATAAGCATGCTCTAATTTACTGTAGTTTACAAGCCAACAGCAAAAAATACATATATGTCATACAAATCCATATGGTGATATGGAAGCATTTCTCTCCAGTGGTATATGTTTAGCAAATGTCTGTCTGTGCCAGTGCTCGAAGCAGGTTCAGAGGAAGCCTTTGACTAGTGTCATAAAGAGTTTTTTCTTCTCCATTAAAAAATCCTAGAAACAGCTGCAGATCTGGAGCTGTGGCTGTGTCTTCAAGATCATTTGTAGGGCAGAGGCCCAGGTGTCTTGGTTTGTATCAGTGGCAGTGTCTCTTGCAGGGTTTGAGGTGGAGTCCCTGTGTGTGTCAGCAGCCAGAGGAGCTGGGTCTGCCTCTCCGATTGCCCTTCCAGGCCGTGACAGCTCCGTGACGGATCCTGGGCCTTGGCAGGCACCCGCTGGCTCTCTGTGTGCCCTGGAGAGAGAAGCCGGGACAACACCCACTGCACTGGCAGTTCAGTGCTGAAAGGAGTGCTTAGAGGAAAATATTTTCTCTGTAGCCCTTTTGCCACATTTTGGTACATTTTTAAGCTCTCGTAGCTCTCTTAGGAGTGGCAGAATTTCACATACCTGCTGCGTGTGCGACACTCCAATCTGCATAACGTTTCCTTACCATTTACATGTTACTACTTGAATTTTACATGTAAGGTTTTCTGTCAGAGAGGATTAGAAACCCTGAAACTTTTCCTTTCCCTATTACTGGGGTAAGATTGTGTGTAATATCGTTCACAGTTCTGGCTACCAAGCTGTCGTCATCTCGCTCAGTCGTGTTTGTGTCTGAGGACGTGCTGCTGGCACCATGTTGTTTTAGCTGTGCCTCTTCTCCTTCTGTTCTCCTGCTGATCTAAGTCCCAGATTTTTCCTTAACAGGAAAGTGCCTGTTATGTTTCTGTCGTTGCAAATTCTCGTTTCAGTTGAATAATCCTGTTTTTAACTTCCCAATCCATCATCCTGAGGTAACGTAGCGAGCCTTGGTGCGAATACTGTGCGTGATGGTCTGTGTTCCATCGTGTCCTTGAGAACGTGTTCAGCCTCAGGAACCCACTGGCTGCCACATTCCAAGTGGCCACTTCCAAGGACATGAGGAATCGAGGCACTTGGATCAGGGGCCAGGAGTGCTGGATGCTGCTGCTCATTGTATTTGGGGTTTATTTTGTTTAACAAACTGGGAATGCTGGTAGGTGTGGCATGCAGGAAGATTTCAGTACAGGCAGGTGGCTGTGCTTAGCAGATGATAGTGCCAACTATAAGATTCTGATCTATATTTAAATTGCTTTAATGAACAGACTGGTTTGTATTCAAAACTGTTTTCACAGTACACAAAAATGGCAGGAGAAGAAATGTTAGTTTCAGAAAAATTCAGTAATATCTAGTGAAAGACATTAAGTTTCATCTGTTTATTCAGTGTGGATTAACTATTTTCCATGTGAAATTTCCCCAAGTTTTTTCCAATATATAGTCTTCTGAGGAGATAAATTATGTATTTTTCTAACTGTTCTAAAATTCTGATCTTCAGATTGTTTTTGTCTTTGCTTTCCATCCCTTCAGTTCTGCAACAAAGCACAGCATTATCCCCCATATGCCACATGAAGTCCTCAGTAAGTCTTTAATATTCTGCACAGCAAGGGAAGTTTGGATGTTTATGTCTTTTTTTCTTTTTTGGGGGTGGGAGGAGGTGAGGGATCGGGGATGGGATTCTTTGATAAAAAGTGTCCTGTGAGACTCTTATCTTGTACTGTAGAATATGCAGATAATTTATAGCTTTGAAGACACTGTAGTCTGATAGAAGACAATTTATCTCCTGAATGTATTAGGCCAGATCCTCTGCTGGTAATTATTTGGATGGAGCTAAACTAATTTACACCAAAAATGTGTGTGTTGCTGCTGTCTGAAGGGTACAGATTGCAGGGGATGTGCTGACTGAGGCCTTGCTAGGACAGGAATTGGGTATGCTGAAGGAGTCTTGTTCAGAAATGCAACGATGTTTTTACATATTTCCATATGGAAAGGATCTTTCAGGACAGGAGAATTAAGATGTGAGAATAGCAACTTAAGTGATTAAAGGATAGATAGTTAGGTTTGGAAGGAGATTCTGGAGATCATCTAGTCCAACCCCCAAGAAAGACAATCTATAGAATTGTTTTTCCATTTTCTTTATACCTCTTTCCTCTTTGAATGTTTCCTTTTTTTTCATTACCAGTTTGCATGGAGTAAAACTTTAAAAACCACATTGATCAGGAAACTGTACCCCAGGCAAATGCACAGAAAGGATGCTGACTGTGACATGTTTCTGTTCTTTGTCAACAAACAGTGGGGTGAGGAAGGAAACCAACATGCTTATCCCTTTGAAATGTTCTAGGGCTGGAGACCTCGGGTCCTTGTTTACATGCCATGGCTGTTCTCAGGCCTGGAGTTTTGGGAAACTTCTCTTTGGATCAAACCCCTTGTTGTATGTGCCTGTGACTCAGTCCTGTGCTGCCTCTTGCAAATGGTGCTTTTGAAGTTGTGCAGCCCCAGTTTGCAAAGCAGAACAGCTGACAGTGCTCAGGCCACTCCTCAATCACTGACTCTGGGATCTGTAACTGAAATCTCTGTAACTTCACCCACCACGAGACATTCAGCTCCTTTTTCTGCACCTCCTCAGGGTACAGCTGCCACTGCAGAGATCCCTGTCAGGTCCCTGAGCTGTGCTGCTGCCCCTGCACTGCACTTCAGCATATTTGCACAAACCCAGGAGCTCAGGCAGGGGAGCAGAACCCACCCTCAGCACTCTGATTCACTGAAGGAACAGTGCAATTCTAGTGCAGAGTGGCTGAAGTGATTATCGTCTTGGAGGAGTTTCTAAATGCAGAGGAAAAGCTCTCAGTGATTTTTGCTAAGTGTTAACAAATAAACATAATGTGTGCAGAGTGTGGTTACCTAGGGAAATTTAAGGAGTTTTAATCCTCAGCATGGAAATCAAAGCATTAGTACAGAACTAGGGGAAGATGATGGAGCCTCTGTTTCCAAACATTGCATGTAGCTCAGGCTTTCTGGCAACGTCTCTGGGATTATATTCATTCCTTCTGATGCTGCAAATTGATCAAATTAGATCAGTGAAAGGCCACTAATGACATGTTTTAGTTTTCTTTCTATTGCAGCAGCATGTTAATCTAACATTTGGAATTTGAATGACGTGGTAGCTGCTGTTCCAAGGAGCTGCTGGTCCAGGTTCCACCACACACAATCCAGTGAACCGTCTGACCACAGCTGTGAGAAGAGAAAGAAAAGGAGGGAAATCCTGCAGTCCTGCTTCATACCCACGTTTATAGTGAAGCTCTGCTTTGCTCTTTTTTCATAGTTATGTGGAATTTTAACCATGTTCTGCAGGTGTAGTGCTGAATCTTCTTTTCCCCAAAATTGCTCTGTTTTTGCTGAAGGTTTCCAAACCACTGTGTGTGTGTGTCACTGCACTCAGGGTTTGTGCACACTGAAGTGTTAATACCCCTTGATGAAACCTTAGATCCTGTGTTTTATTCCCCCATTTACAGGATGGAGTGCTCTGGCTCACTGTGGGGACTCCTGTCATGAGCTTTCAGTGGAATCTCATCTGCTTTTGTCCCTTGAGTTCTCTTCAGCTAAGCTTTATATCACAACAGCTCGGTGTGCTCCCTTCTCACCCTGTTTCTTGGGCTGTGGTGAGGCTTTTGACACCTCAGGGGAACTCTGTGTGTGTTGCATCCTGTCCTTTCCCCGTGTCCCTCTGCCATCACACTGCCTCTAATTAGAGCTCTGGGCTGGAATCTCTCTCTCCTGGGTGGCAGCAACAACCCCTGTGGCTCAAATACATTCGTTCCTTGTGGTCCCCTTCATCAGCTCCAGGGAGCTGAAATTTGTAATTTATACTTTGCATATTTTTAAAATACATTTTTAAAGTATTTCATATAACCTGTTATGAATTCTGGAGTTAAATGACAAAATATTTCAACAGCTACATGTTCATACAGTTCCCTTGACTTCAAATGAGATTTAAGCATTACTTAAAGTTGCACCTTAAAAATCTTTTTATATCCAAAATTTGTTAAATCAGGCTGAGCTCAGTATTGTACTAACTTAGTATAATTTACATTTTCTTCTACCCATCTCCATATAAACCATCATTATTTAGATTCCCGTTTAGGTACTCCCCAAAATGTGATTCCCATTTCCTTTATGCACTCGTACTGCCATTTAATTAAACTAATTTTTACAACAGCCTCAGGTAACAGCACAGATGTGCCTCAATTCTGAGCAGCTCTCACTGATCTCATCAGTTTTATGGAGTCCCAGACCAGGTTTCTGAAAAGCTTCTTTGCTGTGCAAGCAGCACCAGAGCTCAGCTCCCTTCAGCATTCCACACCGTGGGACTCAGCAGAACATTCTGGAAAACTTGGAGCTGATGGTGCAGAGCCCTGCAGTCTATCCCAGAGAATGCCAGGGGTTTATTTTCTCAAGTTCTCTCAAAGTTGGGGGATGAGGAGTCCCGTTGCAATATGTAATTATGCTCTAGATAGCTCAGAAGTGAAGTGAATATTTCTGGAAATCTCTGTTGGGGAGTTGTCTTGCCAATGTGGATCACAAGCAACAGCAAAGGTGGAGTTGGAACAACAAGAGAAAAACAGAAATTGCCTTTGAAACAAATTTTGAGATTAAATGACAAAAAATTACGTTTCTGTAGAGCTGTTAAGGGTAAATATAAGATCATTTTGCTAGTTGACTGTGTACTTGTGTATGTAGTTTGAAAAGCAATTATACAAGTTCAGAATTTGATACAAATTTTTTTAACATCAGTTTTCACAGCAGGGGTAAAATTCAAAGCACAGAACCACAACCCCTGAAAATTGCTTTTTTGTAGGTACTTCAGGCTGAAGTTTTTCGTGTCATTAGCTAGTCTGGAAACACAGAGTCATCCCTAAATAAACTTCTTTTCTTTTTAGCCATGTGGATGATTGTCCTGGTAGTAGCAGGGCTGTGATTTATATCCTTCGGGAATTCCATTGTGTCTGTTCCTTCCTGTGAGGTTCTTGAAGGACATTTTTCACATCAACCAGCTTTACTCTGTCAAGCAACAGAGTCACTGGGAACCAAGGCTCCAGAAATCCTGTAGGATCCTCCCACTCAGTATTGCCTGGCAAGCCAGCCAATTAGCTTGATATTTTTATCTCTAACCTGATTTGGAACTAATTGTAAATTACTATTTTATCATTCTGTTTTCTGTGATAGATGCCCTACTCAATTATTATTAGATCTGCTCCTAGGACAGCTGGATCTCCTTCTATCTGTGCCATTCCTTGTGGCTTTGCAGTCCAAGGAGGATACAGAGCAACCTCATCCTGCCTCCCTGATCCTTGATCTCGGCCCAGAGCACAGAGGGTGCATTTGCTCTCTGACACAGTGCAGCATTTTCCAGCACACCCTCCTCTGTGGTAAAAGCACATTTCTGTGTGAAGGTTCCCATCAGCTGTTTAATATCTCTCAAGTTGCCTTCAAAGCAAAGCCCAATTCTCTTCACTAAATTAAGAAAGCTTGAGCTGCTTCACATTTTACTCCAAATCAGTGTTCTCTGCTTTTTATTTAATTTCTTTTTTCTAATCTCAGGCTCTACCATGAGATAACATTCATTTTAAAGCTTGAAATGCAGTGTTTACCACAGAGTACATCTACCTTAGATACAATTTTGAAGTAAATCTCTCAGTCCTTCCCATTTGCTGCACTTGGCCTCACATCACTGAGTGGTGTCAGAGCACACAAATTTGATTCCTTCTGGTTAAAACTAAGCTAGATTTTGCACTCCAGGAACACCCTTGAATGTTCATTAAGCAGCTGGAGGATATTAGTTCCTGGCTTATCCAAAGTGACTCACATTGCAGGGGCTTGGTCCTCATCACCAACTGTTCTGCTGTGCAGGTGCTGTCCCTTCTCACCTCCCAGTGCAGGAATGCTGAGGTGACAGTGAGCATGTGAGTCTTGAACAGGGAGAAGTGCCGAGGTCTGGGAGGCTCTTCCTTGCCCCAGTTTTGGGAAGTTCATTGGAGACAGAGGAGTAGGATCAGAGAAGCAAGTGTAGCTCAGCTCATTACTGGCTGTGCTCCTCTCCGTTTCTGTTCCTGCTGCGTGCTCAGGGAACTGAAGCTCTTGCCAACTGCTCCAGTGGAGCCTGGGGAGCCCTTGTGCTCCTCTGGCTGTGTCTTAGATCAGCCACTGGATCTGAAGAGTGCAGAGTGGGGGCCATGGACAGAAGAGGCGCAGGAGCAGTTTGCAGTCTGACTTTGTGCCCAAGTTAACAGTATCTCTGAGCTGCAGCTTCCAGGAATCATTAGACTCACACTCAACTGGAAAGACCCCCGAGGAAGGATTGAGTGCATTGGCAATCACAGGTGCTCCCTGCAAATCTCAGCTACCTTGCTCCATATAACTGCTGACAGAAAATGCAGGATTCATCTACCCAGAGTTAATCCCCTGCAAGTGAGCCTTTCCTGTCACTCCAGTGTGGTCATTCAAGCAAGCAATTCTCTTCCACAGGCAGCTGAGTTTGTGGAGTCATGTATTGGAAAGTCTCACACAAAAGTGAGCTTTGAGCTCCAAATCCCTGAGATGATGCCTTTTCCCATTAGCATTTTAATCAAGGCCTTTGCTACAGCAACAGTTTAGCACTGTGAGTGATTGGTGGAGATTGCTGACATGATAATACTGTGGTAGGTTCAGCCTAATCTGAAAAAAATCCCTGCAAACATTAACTGCATTAGCTGACCCAGTGAATCATCAGAAAGGCAAAGCATAATCTGAGTGTTGTGCTCAGCAAGTAGGAATATACCTGGAATGGGCAACACTGAGAAGAAACCAAAACAGCTGCTCCAAGTGGAGCGTTTTCCATGGGACCTCAGAGACCCCCTTGGCCTGCTTGTGAATATCCCTTTGGCATCAGGAACCAGCTTCAGGGGGGAAAATACCATGACTGCCTTGAGCATCACAAAGTCATCTTTTAACTGGAAGTCTGCACAAAGTAATGATTTTATTGGAAACCTTCTGAACATCTGAGTCAGAGCCACTTGGTAATTGATTCAAGGCTTGTATGATTCAAGAGCAGTGCATGGTTAGAAAAGCTGAGAGAGATTATAGTGTTAAGAAGTACTTTTCTTTTTCTCTAAGCAAGGAGAAGCTTGAGGAGACTGTGGAGTGTTGGACACCTTGGCAAAGAGCAGGTGAGTGTGAGTGCTGGAGCAGAAGCTGTGGGTTGGTTTGCAGGTTGATTCATTTGCCTGGGAGTGATCTCAGGCTGAGCCTGTGGGTGCTGCCTCTGCCCATAGCCCTGGTCTGCACCACAAACCCTGTGCCAAGGGCTGCCCCATCAGCCTCACCTGGCACAGGAATCCAGACTGGGCACTGGTGATGGTCAGAGAGGACAGAGCACGTTTATGGACAGCCAGATAACAAATGTAAGTAATGCCAAGGAGATACAATTCAATTTGTGTATTTTAAAAACTGCCAAATCTGTGAGTTTCCTGGTCAGTATTAATCATCTTCCACCCTGCTGGCTAAGACATATTTCTGGGATTTATTCAGCTATTCCAAATCTCTGAACAGATTCAACAGCTGCATTTCTTAACAGCTAAACCTGTAGCTCTCTCTTCACCAGCAAGTGTAGATGGTATTGCCCACTGAGACCAAGCAATATCCCAGTGGGAGTTGTCATGTCTGTAGCATCTTTTGGTTTATTAAGGCTTGAAGGAAGTGTTGAAATACAAAAATAAGAAAATTGACAGGATCCTAACAGCTAAAACATTTTTTCCAGGCTGTAAACATGCTGAAGCAGCCATGTTTTGTGGTGATCTTTCCTATCTTTAGGCTGTTTCAGGCAATTTATAATGAGGTTTCTCTCCTTGACTCATGCACAATTGGAATTCTCTATGGAAAAGGATACAGAAATGTTTTTTAATGTTTAGGAAGGCTTGTTTCATGACATAACAGTTATTAAAACAAAACCCCACATGTAGCCTCTAGCGATGTAATTTTAAAATAAGGTCTTTATATTCATATAAATATATTTTTATTTTTAATAATTAAAATAATTTTAGTTAGGATCACCTACTTAATAGTTTGTTCTATAGAAAATGGTAAAAATAACCTACCTTGAAAAACACAGGTCCAAGAATGTCACCCAAGAATTACCTCAAGACTGCCCTTCATGTTGACCTAATGGATGTTTCTTCCAGTGACAGCCAAACTGGAATAAAAAGCTGAAGCAATAAAGAACCTTTTCCCTCTTCTGGTAAGCTATGCCAGTTTATTGCCATAACTAAAAATCTGAACCTATTCTAGGCCAAACAGGTCATCAGGATTGAGCCTTTCTGTCTTGTAATGCCTTTGGTGTATTTGAAGAGCTCCTGGTGCATGTCCTCATAGGCACTGATCATATCAGACCTTACCCTTGTCTTTGACAGACCCACAGATTGATCTCTTTAAATCTCTGTATTAGGAAGTTGGGTTTTTTTGTTCCCTAAATCTCAAATTGTTCTTCCTTTTTGCTGTTTTATCCGACCCTTTTCTGTTTCCTTTGTGGGGAATGGTGGATATCAGGAGCTGGCACAGTGTGTTGCAGCAGCAAAGGGATGCCAAACTTTGTGGTAGGATCAGGTTCATGCAAATCAGCTACAAGCAATTGTTTCCCTTCTCCTCTGAACCCATCTGAGCTCCACTTGCTGAGACTTGTAACAGTTTGAGGTTTCTGTGATTAGTTACAGAGCTGATTATGGTCTGATTGCTTCATTCAAGTTGTCTGGACTGAGCTACTGCTGGTACCAGTAGGAAAATCTCCAGAGTGTTTTGTTAATCTTTATTAGATCTGTAATGCCTGGGATGCACATCAATGAAATTTTAGGAATGACAATTATTATGATGTTTTTCAGTACTGTAATACTTCTGTCACACAGCACTTGAGCGAGCACATTTGTATGGCATTAAGTGGGAAGCCTCCTATGATTCATATTTGCTGTAAATATATATTTTTTTAATATTTCAGCAAATAATCCTAGAGAAATTAGGCATCTGTGGATTGTAAAGATCTGAATTAGTGAAAGTAATTTCCTAGAGTATATCAGATGTCTTACAGCTTCAGAATGCAAAGTTCCCTGGGTACAATTCATCACTATTTTATGGCTTGCTTGA
>JAOXXN010000175.1:4395186-4422270 GCA_026770055.1 Myrmophylax atrothorax | reverse complement strand
CAAGGTATTCAGAAGGTGGGGAGCTGAGGGTTTGAGCAGACTGGATGCTTTCCAGCAGAGCTGTGAAGTGATTATTTATTCCAAGGGTAAGGCTTCACTCTTGTCCCTCTCTGCATTTAACTACGTTTTCTTTTCCTGAGTCTTTCTGGTTATTAAGCCTTAAGCAAAGCTCATGACAAGTGGTGCCAGCTAACTCTTGGTGATTAAAAGCAGGTCATTGTGCTTTCAGAGGTAAGCTGATGCTCTCTGGAACATCTAGACAAACCTTTAGTTTTATTTCAATGTAAGGAGGCTTAGGCACTAAATGCTTTTAGTGTTGGCAGTTGATGGAGTACTGAATTATTTTCTTTATGTCTCTGAGCTACCCAGTGTGCTGCAGGGTAGTTCAGTGTGCTTTGTCAGGTGCCTTGCTGTTCTGGAAACCTCTTGGCTCTGTGTGTTTGAGCAGCAGGGACCTCTCTTCCCTCTCAGTGTATTGATGACCAGGATATTTGTGTACCTGCCTGCCCTTTCAGTCTTCTGAACCTGAGACACATGATCCAAAAATATAAATAACTGTAAAAGGAGGTTATTGAAAACTGTGGTTTGAACTTTGATGTGCCTTTTTGTTTTGTTTCTAAGTACTCACGAGTGGAATGACTGGTGACTCCAATTTTGATAAACCCAAGAGGCATCAGACCAGTCGCACTGCCTTGTCAGGGCACGATCAACATTTCTGTGAGGAAATAGCGATGTCGGGGTGAAATGGCATCCTGTACAAAATGGAGCTGGACACTCCCTGCACACCCGGCCCTGTGTGGAGAGAGAGCCAAGGGGAATCAGTGCAGTGAGGGTGGCACTGCCAGGCCACTGTTCTGGCAGGGCTGGGCAGTGTGGGCAGAGCTGTCCTGGGCTGTGGGAGGGCTGCCTCTGTGGCTGCTGTGCCTGTGCAGGGAGCATCCTCTGGGAATGGCTCCCTGCGCTCTGCCATGCACACAGGGACTGCAGCCCTCCATCCTCCTGCTGCTTCTCCAGCTCAGCCTTCGCGATGCACTCACCTGATGGGAATTATGAGCAAAATTCCTCTGCTGTGGGGTTTTTTTTCTTTTGTATCCCCTCTCTCTTTTTTTTTCCTGTTTTTATTTCCACACTTGTAAGTGTTGGGTGATCTCTGTGCCCCAAGGGTTTTATGCCAAGGGAGATTGTGTTTGAAGCGCTGATCTTGCAGAAACAGCTTCTCTTTTGACTCTGGGGCAGTGGACATTGGAAATAGTCTTCTCTTTCTTCATCCCAGCAAGGCCCCAAACTGCAGCTGCTGATTTTCTTGTTTGGTTGGTTCTTTTTTTTCAATTCTAGAGTGACTACTTTTCAGGTTGCTGGCCCAAGACAGTATTCTTCTTTTAATGGTGGAAATTAATTATTTTAATATAATTGAAATAATCCTATGTGGAGAATGCACAAAGACAACAAGAGGATTCCCCCAATGTTTCATGTGGTGTTGATAGCATTAAATAATATATGTTTACTTAAGTCAGGATTGGAAGAGGTCAAAATTCTTTAGGTATCATGAAAAAAAAAAAATAAGCATCTTCAATTTTGTTAGCCAAGTACCACTTTTTGAATTTTAGTAGCAAGTAGTTTCCCAAAAAGTCAAAGTTCTGATGGGTAGTTGGAAAGGTTTCAGTGGCTATCTGAAAATGGCTAAGAAAGTTCTTGTAGGGCAGACAGTACAGGCTAAAACAGAGGTTTTAGCTAAGATGCAGGAGCTGGTATGCTGGTAAATATACTTGTATAAATCTGCCCTGTTCTTCCCTTCCTGCTCTTCATTGGAAATAAGGAAACTGACTGTGAATGCCAAGGTAACATTAATATGTTGAGAACTTACTTAACAGTTACACAGGAGGACTAAAAGTCTTACAATGGAGTCAGTGTAACATGGGACAGGGTGGATGATACCTGTGGTTTTGTGAATGTGCTCTCCTGTAGCAGCCGCGTACCAGCCTGGTGTTGTGTACGCTGGGATGTTCATGGAGTATCATTTCCTCCTTTGAGGAGTCACTCTTGGGGCCACATCTCGCAGTATGAGGTGAGGAGGCTGCAACACATGGTGAGAGAGGAGGGTCTGTGTGATCCAGGGAGGTACAGCCCGTGAAGGGGAGCACAGGAAGGTCTAGTTGGTGGACAGCGGCTTTCTAGGTAGTTATGGAGAAGTCGGAGCTGGGCATTTCCCAGAGCTGCAGAGTGAAAAGAGGAGCAGTGGTGGCAAATTACAGTCAGGGACAGTGGTATCCTCCCCAGGTTGCCTGGAGAGGCGGTGCAGTCTCCTTTCTCCAGGATATTCAAAACCTGGCTGGTTTCTTACTTTATTTCCTCGCTCTGCAGTAAAGTGTGGCCACTCCTGTGGTGTGGAGCAGTGCAGAACAGCTCCGTGCCCCTCTGGGCAGCGTGGTCAGTGTTCTCCTCTTTGCCAGTGAGATATTGGAAACAGGGAAAAAGGTCTCAGACTAAAACAGCCTTTGTTTAAAAGGGAGAAAAAACCCTGCTGCTTTCACTTCCTGCATAGAGGGAATGATGTACGGGTGAGGGACTTCTCTGCTGCCAGAGTGGAAGTTGAATGAACTGATGGAATAGAAGGGGATGCAGTAACTAGGATAGATCCCTGCAAAACTGAAAGCTCAAGACCAGTTCCTCAATACAGCAAAGGGAGTGGACAACACTGGGCTTTTGGTCTGTTTCTTCACTTCTACCTCCTGCCACCAGGATGTGCAAAACTATTTTAAACAGCTCCTGATTTTTGAGCCCAATCTCTATTTTTATCTTGGAGGGCAGGGGAAGGATGCTCACAGTCCTCTGCTCTGCTACTGAATGATCACCTTTCTTCTCAGGCATCTGTTTCTTTTTTTACAGGAATATTTTCCTGGTGCTGGTATGACTCAGTAGAAAGAGGCGGTGTTGCTAGGCAGCGTGTGAGCACTTTGCAGATGCCATGTGATGGCAGTAAGCTGCCTTGGAATAATCCATTGGTGGCAGTATTCCTGGCTGAGGTTCTGTGCTGCACAAAGAAAGAAGCATCTCTGACAGGAGCAGATGCTGCCTAGCAACTGCCACTGCTCCCTGACCAGCCTGAAATACCTTCACTTAATTGCACTGTAATTTTGGCAATACACAGAACCAAAAGTGTAACACGTGGCTTTCAAACTCAACTGGTTTTCTTCCTCGAGGTTTTGCATAAAAGTTCATAAACACCATTAATAAGGTCAGAAAATTTTTTAGCCCTNNNTTCTAAATCATGCCTTTTGTTTAATCCCCCCTCTTCGATTGTAATGTTTGGATGGCTTTTAATCAGCTTTTGATAATCTTTTTTTTGTGTGTGTGTGTATTACATTAGTGCCTGGCAATTCCAATCGGATTAGGGCCCTGTTCTGTTGTGTGTACCAGTACAGGAAATGCCCCTTGCTGCAAAAGCCTTGTGTTTGATTTGCAAAGTTGGGGTTTTTAGGGTGCAGTTGGATATGTCCTCTCCTTCATGCCTAAATTATTCATTTTGCCCATCCTGCTTAAACAGCAGAATGTTTTGGAAGTGCCAGAGCAGGGTTTGTTCCTGTAAACATCCTTGCTGAATGAGGCCTGCACTTGCAAATAAATCTGCAACTCTCAGATTGGCTTCTGGCAAATAGTCGAAACCTTCACCCACAATTAATCATCTAAATACTTGGAAGGTATATGTTGAAGGTGAAAGCATTCTTCTAGGTATTTGTAGAATAAAATGGAAATGTTTTTGTTTTAATTTCCTCATGGTTCTGCTCCCCTGTCAAATATCATCAGAGTCTAACTGTGCAATCTGTGAAGCTGCCAGGTTTAATCAAGCAGTTCCACAAAACAAAAGAAATTAATCGTATTGGCCTTTAATTTTGTTATAAAAATGTGAAGTTTTTTTCATCATAAGCTATTTTCTTTTTTCTTGTAAATTGTAAGCCCCAAATGTTTCTGTTTCCAAGAACTGGAGAAAGGTTTGTGGTTCTGAGAGAGGCTCAGGCTGGAAGGTGCAGGGAGGTTGGGAGGTATTAATTCCGTGCTGCCTGTGGGCGTGATTGTGCAACGCTGTTGCCTCACAGAAAGGTGAAGCTCAATCTCAGCTCTCTTTTCTCCTCTGTGGGATGACTTGTGGCAGGGCTGGTTTTTCCTGCACACTTACAGTGCTGGGGCTTGGGGACTGTTCCCTCTCTGCCACAGGGAAATACAGAGACTTCACATCTGTCCCCCTTCTTGGAAAATACATTATTAAGCAAAGGTAGTTTAGAAAATTCCCAAACCATAAATCCTGTGGAGTGGAAGAACAGAAGTTGTTTGCTCACTGTTTTAATGCCATTCCTGGGAGCATTGGTGACTCAGGAGCACTGAGCACCCTTTCTGTGGGATCCAGGAGTGGAGTTCTGGGGATATGTGGGTCTTCAAGTTGATGTGGCTCAACAGCATTTGGGTGGCTCCATGGAACAAAAAGTACAGAAAGTGCTATTAAGTACATATATAAAGTTAATACTATTAAAAACTTCTACTTAGGGAGTCCCAATCCACAGATGGCTCAAGCTGTGGAAAGCTACATCCTTGCCCTGTTCTAGTCCCTTCCTTCCCCTCCTTGTTTTAGCCTCCATTAGGGAAAAGGGATTGGATTTAGAGCCATCTTGGGTCTCACCTAATGCAGCGACTCTTAAGTGACATTAAGTTATTATCTGGGTATGACAGGGAAGAAAATAAACTTTATTTTATAAAATCAAGTTTATAAGCTGTTAAAACTAGCTTATACTGTTTGATACTAGATACTTTTAATAGGTGGATTAAAATGAAAAAGCATTTTAGGGGAAGGTACTGCTCATCATAATAGTATTTTATCAGCCTGGTGTAATTACATTATATTCTTAAATATTAATCAAATTATTTAATAATAATTTAATAATACTCTACTGTTTAATCTCTAATATTAGTTTAATTTTTAATATTAACCAATATAAATAAGTCTTAAGATCAGGGATTGACTTGTTTTCCATGTTAACTAGTAATAATGATAAACTGCTATAACTTACAGTTAGTAATCATTACTAGTAGTAGTTGAATACAAAATGCTTTATAAGGACTGTGAAACTTCAGAGTTTGTTAGATGTGTTTACCAAAGTAAGCATGTGCTCCACATTCTTGACTGGTGTGATGGAGGTGTGAGCTTAAAATACGGGTTTGTGTTGTAAAGTGTAAATTCCACCATCAGAAAACTTCAGACCTCTGCCATTTGTAGCACAGAACACGGTTCAGCGTCTGCTCGGTGTGGTTGTCCCTGGGCAGGTTTGGGGCCGAGTACTTTGGGTGTGGAGCAACAACTGCAGCTGAGCTTCTGCTGTGCCTCCTCCTGCCATGAGTGGGGCTAAAGGGACACTTGGGGATGATCAGTGCGTAACCTCAGTAACTGCAGCTGAGTGCAGGACAAAGCTTTTATAGAAATTAAATCACATGCTTTCACCTGGAGCTCTTGTTCTGCAGGCGTCATCTGAAAACATTGCCAGTTATCAGAATTTTAATGAGACAATAATACTAACAATGAGTTGAGAACTGGAAAAAAACCTTCACAAAGGCCAAGATTTGTCTTTTGTAAATGGAGGTACATTGAAAGTTCATGAAGATATGATTTTTTCCCCCAAAAGTAAACTCATAGAGTTCATTAAAATGTGGCCTCGCCAGCATCTTGCGACAAAGAAAAATAAAAACATTATTTACTATATTGGATCTCTCCTAGCAGCAATGGTTTCTGTTGTGGAAGTGAAAACATGAGAGATAAATGGTAATTAAAGAACCCCAACTTTATGATTAGAGAAACAAAACTTAGATTTGGAGAAGGGTTGATGTAAACATGGAAAGCTCTTGGAATGATTTTGTTTCTCAGCCCTCATTTAAGCAAATACTTCTGATTTTCGTTGGTATATTTTGGAAGGTGAAGAGGGAAAGGGCAGGAAAAGGGCTCTGTTCCTTTATGAAAATCAACAAATTACTCATTATGGGCTGAACTGATATTATGTATTGTAAACAGAACATTATTCAGTATTTTAAAATGTTTTTATAGGCTTTACTAAAATGTGTAGAAATAGGTTAAAAAGGTGAGAAAGTATATGAGCAGCATGTACTCATGTCAGTTCATTGTGCTGCCAAGTCTTTTTATTTATATGCTAAGAAAAAAATGGTATTTCAGGGGAATTAGCAGCTGGATGCTGCATGTGGGTGGATTGTGCTGGACAGTCCTCCGGCATTTTCCTGTTGTTGTCTTGGGTTTTCCCACCGTTCATGTGAAAAAAAGTGACACATTTCTGTTACTGTGGTTATCACCTGATTGACATCCATTTGAGCAGAGAATGATCTGTGGGATCTTTGTGACCTGGGTGGGACCGGGAGGGGGAGCTGGGACAGGGGAATTCAATTAGGAGGCATTGTAAGAGGAGGATACAGTTTAAATTATGCCACAGCAAAAGTGAAACCGGCTCTGTTGTTTAGGTGGGCAGCAGAAAGTAATAATGACACACTTGAAATCTAATTTAGCATTTCTTTCACTGTGAATTGTATTCTCCTTTTTGCTGCAATAATGTTCAGATGAGGTCACAAATCAATAGGTAGGACTGGACAAGAGAAGCTCGAGCTCTTGTGTGAGAGTTCAGGGCATGTCCCTGACTCATCCTGTGCCCTGGCCTGGCCTGGTTACAGGGAGCTGTGGTGCTTCCCCAAGGCTCAGGTGCTTTCTGGGACAAGGCCTTACAGAGCCAAAGGTGGGACACATCCCTTAATGTGTCCTGTTGGCTTTTGAACTTGAGTGATTGAAGTTTTTAATTTTTTTTTTAATCATCCAGTGCATCACTGTGTGTAGAAGTACTTTATTATAAAATCCTGAAATCCCCCTGCTGTTTCCTTTGCCACTGCTCTACTTTTGGATCTGGAAGGGGTGATTAGCAACAGTTCTCTGTGCACCTTCTCCACAACTTGTCAATGATTCTCTGTCCACCCCTTTCAGCTTCCCTGGGACAGGAGTCCCACCTTGGTTAGCAATCAGTCATATAAAAGCCCCCCTGCAGTCCTTGCTGTCTCTTGTCCTGTGCTGTTCAGTCATTTTTGGTGACGGATAAAGTTTTGACAAAGGGGAAAACAGGCACACTGGGGTTCCTTGGGAGTTCTAGGCAGCACTGTGGGTCATGGTGTCTTCCCTTTTCCCCCAAGGCAATATCCCTCCTGTGTGGTGGGTGCTGGTGCTTGCCAGTGGCTGAGCAATGAGCTTATGAGAATTCTGACCAACAGTCCAGGGTTTCTCTCAGTGTGACAGTAGCAAAGAGCAGATGGTCACTTTGTATATGAGATGAGGATTGTTCATCCCTCGTGGAACACCACACAGGTGAACCACATGCTGTACATCTGCCAGTTCTGCTTGTGGTATTTGGGTCCATCTGCAACTCTTTATTCCCGTGTATAACTTGAGTGACTTCATAAACTTTGTCACTTCTCTAAACAACCAGCTCTTTTGGATCATTTAGGAATACTTTAAAAAGAAGACTCCAGTAGAGACCCCTTTAGAGCTTGCTGGTCAGTCTGTCCTCACTAAGGAAACTGGCTGATTCTATTTCACATCTCTTTGCTGGTCACTTATGTGCAAATGCCTTCCCACTTTATCACAGACAAATGCAGTTTCTCCAAGAGAAACTGGGGGCTGTTTGAGAACATATTTTGTAAAACCTCCTGAATTGTATCAACTGGATCTTCTCTCTTCATGTAGCAAGGAGCTGCTTTAGGTGTCCAGCACAGGAGGAATCAGAAAGCTGTGCAAAGATGCCTTGGCTGAACCTGTCCAGTTTATCTCTTGCAGCAGTTTCTCTTACTGCTGCTGACTTACAGTGCAGCTGCTTACACTGTGTCAGGCCATATCCATAGGTAAGGAAAACCCTTCTGATTCTGTCCTCCCCTGGATCTTTGTCTTTCCAAACTGTTATTACAATGCCATCTGTTCTTACAGCAATTCCTTTATATTTCTGGTACAGAAAAGCTTGAGAGTTGTTGCCTGTGTGAACTGGTTTGTGCAGAGGTGAATAGGGAAGGATTTCTTTCACTGTGGTCCAGCTCAAGTACCACAGTTAAGGGACTTCTGACTTGGATGCAATTCCTGGATCATGTGGCATGTGGTGTCCTCTTTGGCAGAACGTTGGCTTTAACTGCTGGCAGAATTTACATTTCATGAGAGGAACTGCAACCTCCTTATAGACCTGAATGATGGCAGGGGGTTTAATATCTGAAAATAGTGTTAAATGTTTCAGCAATCTGTCCTGCAGTCCGAGAGGGATTCTGTTAACTGCTGGGTGAAAGCTTTGCTTCATATCCTTTTCCATGATGTTACTTGGGCATTCTGGTGACTGAGGAGGTGACTCTTGTAGAAAATGATGGAGACTTCCTGATTGATGGGCAGCTTGTAGATGATCTTGTGGTACAAAGAATGTCTCTGTGGAAGGAACAGAATTCTGTTGGTTATCAGAGTCTTCTCTGTAAATTGTTTTCTCCAGAATAGTTAAACTGTTCTGTATTTCTTTGGTTGAAATCCATATTTATGATTTCTTCGTGGATGAAGAATGAATCCAGAGTGCTGACAAGCTCAGTGTTTTTGTCAGATTATGCTGTCTGCATTATTCCAGTCTGAAGCCAGTTGTTGTGTTTCTCCTGCCTCTGATGTAAACAAGCATTTAAAGCCTCATTTAACTGGCAGTGACTTCTGCTGGGCCATAAGGGCTGAGAGAGCAGTTTGATGAAATTCCTGCTTTTTAACTCCTGTATTTAAACCCTGCATTGAGTCTCCCAGTGGAAGGGCAAACATTTGATGCTGTTTGGTTCCCTCTGGGTTTTGATTGAGGCTCTTTCTCACATTGGCCATCTGTGTGGGTGTTTGCCTGATCTGTGGTGTTTGTTCATTCTTGCCCTTTTATTTTATGTGTATGTGGGTGAAACCCTGTTTTATTTTGGTGGAAGTTTTGTCTGTGTTTTTCTCATAATCTTTTGGAAATCCAGGGTTCCAAAACCCACCTTGTGGGAGGTGGTGGTGGTGGTGGTTTCCATGCTGTTCTTCCCCTGGCCTTCAGACTGTTGGGTGGGCAGCTTTAGGGTCTGCACAGAGAGGCTGCGGTCATAAGGGACTCGTGGCTTTGACATAAAGATATTCAGGGAGCAGATGAAATGCAGCTCCATCCCATGGGAACACCTTCACCCCAGATGGAATGCTGGCATTCCAAGGGGAGTGTTCTCTTAAGCTGGAAAAAGGATGGTGCCTGCTGGAGGTCACTATTCCAGCTCGTGGAATTCCACTTGCAGTGCTCCAGGGAGTGTAGGTGATGTGCAGGGTGGGCTCTGGCTGGGTGTGTGTTTACCTGGAACAAGGTACTGGAATGATTACATTAAATCTGTGCCTGGATGAGTTTTTCAGTGCTGGTTCTGTGGGGAGGGGGGGGCCTTTTCTGCACTTCATCCTTGGTTTTGACATGTCATGTTGGTGATAACTACCCATGTCCCTGTTTTAGTTTGGTGAATATAGTTGGAGAATATATCATTATGCACTATTATATTTTTAAGATTTATTTTTAAAATTGATTTCCATTTTTTTATTTATTCTATTAACATTTTCTGAAACATTAGGATGGGTTCTTATTTTCCCTGGTTAATGAAAACTAAAGATACCTGGAAAAGTAAGATGTGCATCATGTTAGTGGTTATAAAAAGTAAAGATTCTCATGTATTCTTTCATATATCTACTTAAATGTAATGTGTGGTACTATAGGACTTTTGCAGTGTATTAGTTGCACAGATGGTATCTGAAATAGTTTCAGCTTGGAGAGAGGTAATTCCTGGAGCTCAGTTCCTGTTGTTATCTCTGCAGTTCGGGCTGTGCCTGTTCCATTGATGGTTGTGGAGCAGAGTAAGAATTGTGAGGCAAGGAGTCTGTATGCAATATAAATCAGAGGTTGCTGATTAAAGTGATTACAAACTCTTCTCAATTCAAAAATCTTTTTAAAAAAAGCTCAGCCTTTATGTTGTTGTTGAGCTTAATTTGTGGTAAGGGCCGAAACAAAGATCTCTGGTGAGGAAAAGTTGGCTGACAGGTTTTCTGGGCAGCTATGTCAGAGCTATTTTTATGCAGGGAGTGAGCTCAAGGGCTATGCTTAGAAGAAAATTCACACAAAGATTCCAGCCTCATATGCCTCTCTCTCTCTTTTTCCCCACCCTCCAGTGATATGCAGCTTCCGAGGAACTGTTCCGCAGGGCTTGGTCCTGGAGCTGGGAGAGACTGTCCAGATCCTGGAGAAATGTGAAGGTAAGTGTGATGTGCATGAAGGAACCCCTTTGCTAGAGAAGAACATAAAAATATCTTAATCTAGCAGATTTAGTAAGTTGTTTGGAAATCATGATGCATCAAATCAAAGCACTTGAGTAAAACCTGATGTGACCCACTTTGCGTAGGAAGGGCTGAGTGCTGCTGGCACTAATCCAGTCTGATAGGGGGTCAGTGTGTTTGAAGTGAACCATCTGTCCAGCAAATCTTGAACCCTGACCTGATTGTTGTATTGTAATTGGGTCTTACACTGAATTTTCATCATGTGAAGTAAAGAATCAGTATCTTTTTTTGCTGTATTTTATCAATGTTACTGTTACACATTTCTGTTAAGTGTATCAGTGTTTATTATTTAGAAACATCTGAACAGATGAAAAATATTACTTTATAGTTTAGCAATACCAGAAAAAATATAAAGAATATGGGTTTGGGAACATTGCTTTGAATTTATCTTCACGTGTTTTTGTACCTAAAGCAAAATGCCACTGTAAATTTTATAGTTCCTATGTGGCTGAAGGTGTCTCTGTGTGAACAAATTGAATGTCCTAATCTTCTACTTTATTCACATGAGAAATATGATTGAAGTTGTTTGTAAAAGGAAAATCATTCTCCTCATGTTCAAGCAGGTGGTGTAAAACATGTCTGTTGAGAAGTAGGTTGACAAGATGCAGTAGGAGAACATGTTTCACTGTAGTCTGAGGTGGAATAATGTGACCTTAATCCTGAAGTGTTAAAACAAATTCAAAACCCAGATCTGCCAAGTTGGATTCCAAATTAACATTCCACAAAGTTGTAGATTTTTGTCTCTGTGTTTGGTCAGTGTACAGTCATCTTTCATCTCCAGTGTTAATGTTGCTACCCAGACCTCCTGCAGGTTTGTCACAGGCTGCTTTTCCTCTCTCATGCCTACAACTATTTTGCTCTTGATGATTTTTCACCTACTCAGGTGCTTTGTTTGTTTTTCTACTGACTTAGCTCTTCACGAGGGAGTCAGCCCTTCCATGGTAATTTTTCTAGTACAGTAGTAGCTTTTTCACCTACATTTGTAAAAATTTTCTGTTGAATGAGAGTTTTGCAGTGCAGTAATGACACTTAACCATGCAGAAACATGCTGTAAACAATACCCATGGTATCACACCTGCAAATGATGATGTTTTTTAAAAACTCACATGTGGTGTGATGGGCTAAGCTGTACCCAGGCCCTGAGTACTGATTGTAGTCCTTCTTCCAGGTCTTGTCAATTAGTACGTGGTGCAAGCTCAGCAAAAAGTATTTCTTTACATAGGGTATGTAACTCTGTGTTAAAACAGTTTCAATTCTGGGAATCAAGGAAAATCTCAAAACTCTGGGAAATAAAAGCACTATCTCCAAGCAGCAGGCTGCTTACAGGAAAACAAAGGGATAATCCAACATCTCTTTATAGTGTTACAGTAATTAAGCTCTGAATGTTTCCTTGGCTGGTAGTTTGGAGGATGATTCCTCAAAAGCAATTCATGCCAGTCTTCAAATTACTGAGAAAGGAGCCCCTCAGACAGTGTTTTCCTGTATGGGAGAAGGTGTTTGCACAGAAAGGTTTTGTTTTGGTTTTTAAGCCCTGTATCCCATGGTTTTGGCTGAGGTGCCTTTACCATGGACTTTGTGAGTATAAGAAGATACATTAATTTTGATAATAACATCTGGAACTCCACACTATGAAACTCATCTGAATATTCAGATGGTCTGTGCTGCAGCTCTTGCATGTGTGAATTATGCAAAAAACCCACACTAGATGTGCAAAGTAGGTTCTTGAAAGAAAAAAAAGCAGTTGCTTTTTGAGCATTCTTGTCTAAGTGGTTGTTTAACAACGTCCTCTACTTCTGGATTTGCTGGTGATTCTTTTGATAAAATACTGTTAACCCACAGAAAATAAGGGTCACTGCTGTGGGAGTCACAGAAGATCCATTGCTGTTTCAGCTTCACTTTTAGAGTAGTTTGTGCATAATTCTGCACAGCAGGGATTTTGCTGTCTGGGTTGAAGGGATTCACGTACACACGAACCTTCTCGTGACGTGAGGTGTGATTTTGGAGCCTTGCTGAGGAATTCAAGGCTGACAAAGATTCAAACAGTAGCTGTATTTCTGAATGTGCTTATTTTTAATCATAATAACTTACTGATAACTGTGTTAGTGTTACAAAAGAGCAAGTGCTCTTTTGTGGTGATTGGTGTAAGAAGCAGCCTCTGCTTTTAGAGCAATGGAATGAAAGAGGAGGGAATTTTCTATTTCAAGTTTTTGGGTATTCCTGCAGCTAATTTTTCTATTTATTTGTGGAGTAAAGAAACAAATATTTGTGCATGCACACACACATACCTATATACATGTATGTGGATGTATTTGTCTCTGTAAGGCTAATAAATATAAATAACAATTGATAACACATTTTAAAAATTGTCTATTCATTTAAATACAATGCACTGAAATACAGTTGTCTTTGTTATTATGCATCTTGTTTGTGTGCTTGACATTGGAACTTTGGGGTTCCCATCAGTTCCTGTGCCTGCCACTCTGTGCTTCCACACCAGACCACAAATACTGAAATCACTGTCCTTGCCAGCTGTCCCCTCTCTGTGCCCTCCCACTGATCTTGCCACTGAGAGAGAACTGAAGCACTGAATTGAGTTCTCTGCTTTACCTGCCATGCCTTGAGGAACTGAAAGGGTGTGGCATTAGTATGGCACCTGTAAATGCTGAAAGATGGAGTTTTCTTTTGTCAAGTAGCAAAACATGAGCATATTGGTTGTTTGAAATACTCGTGTGGAATGTGCATTCAAAAGAACACCCTGCATTTCAAGTCATGTGGCTGTTGCCCTGCCTGCCGTGTGGCTGATGCCACTGTCAGTAACTGGTGGCATTCAGAGTGAATTTGAAATATCTGGGTTTCCTGTTTATTTTTATTGCTGGGGGATGATTTTCTTTAGATTAAAAATGCTACAACTTCAGTAACTTTAATTATTACCTTGAGAATTTTGTATATTCAGCAAAGAACAGAAACACCAGCTCATTCCTGAAGCACCAGTTAAAAGCCTATTATCTTACCCATGGAAATGCTGCTATCTGCACAACTGTTTATTTGCCTGGTTTTCATGTGGGTATGTTAATAATTGTGTTCCTAAACCATAATGGATTTAAAGTTTTCCCCTATTATTCCAGCAGTGACAACGTGGTCAAATTAAGTGTTTCCAGTATTTGGGACACTTGAGCAGCAGATAGGTTGCAATTAGGGTTTTTGTCTTAAATTCTTGATGGATTGAGTGTGCTTGAGGAGGGATGTCTTTGCCATGGAATCACCCTTCCGACTGGCACTGCTGTGGGAACAGGACAGGTTTCCTTCCCCCTGGATTTGGGAGCTGTCGTGGGGCTGACTGGGCCAAATGATCTCCTTCCTGAGAAAGATGTCTCCAGTTAGATTGCCCTTCCTTTTGGCCCTTTTCTGCCTTTTCATCCCTTTTCCTCTTTGCTTTTTGCGGAGTGTGCCCGTGGAACTGCAGTCCCTTAGACACCCTGAGCTGCTGTGGAAGGTCTTGCCCAGTTACTGAAAGCCTTTTGGAGCACAGGAGTGGCTTCTTGATGACCAAGATAAAACACATTCTCTCTCTTCTGCTTTTGTTGTGGCATCTCTGGCAGCTTTATCAGCACAGTGCTGTGGCCCTGCTGGCAGAGGCTGCTCCCTGCCGAGGTGCTGGCAGGCTGGGCTGGGCGTTCATCTGCCACTGGCACCGTAGAGCAGCGAGCTGGGCACAGACAGGCCCTGGCACCGAGGGGGTCAGCACCAAGCAGCTATTGCTGAGCTCTGTCACTGTCCCTCTTCTGGGTCACTTTGGGTGCCTTGAGCTCTGCACAGCAGTTTAGAGGCAAATTGCAAGGAGAAAGGAGTTGTTTATTGGCTTGTATATGCAAAGGACAGCTTTGCTCCAGATTCGAGGGTTACTTGCATTGCTGCAGAGTATTCTTAGTTCTGTAGGACAAAAAAAGGTTTGAGTCCTTGTAGCAGATTATACTGTAGCAGTGCTTTCTTCAAGAACAAACTTGAGCTTTAGGATTTACCATAAATACTTAGGTAATTTATTTTCAGAATTTTGTTTGTCAAGAAATTATATGTGGAATTTGTTTTCTCTTGTATGTGCAATTAGTATTTTTTCTGCAACTGGTGGTTCTTTATTTTAGCCCTGATACTTGAGCTTTGTTTTTCTGAAAAATAGATCAATACCTTGCAATTAGGACCCTTTTGCTGCTGAGTCCTCTAAAGGAGGGAGCTTTTTCCACATGACAGGCCTCTTGTGGATTAAGTGGAGATCTGGAAATGGTTGAGAGGTGGCTTATGGATTATGCACAAACTGAAAGAATACCCTGTTTTGTTCAAGGCATTCTCAAGAAAAGATGAAAAAACCATTGGTAGCTCTTCTAGTCACGTAAATGAAGAGACTGAGATGTGCAGAGCTGGCCCAGGGCTCCTTTTGCAGCTGACCTGGGGCTGCTCTGTGGGTGAGGCTGCTGGGCATACACACCTGACCTTTGTCAGTCTTTATCCAAGGCTTTGCAGGTTTCTCTAATATGGCTTCGTTTCCCTCCCTGTGGACTCCCACAGGTGCAGGTGGTTGTAGGTGAGGGAGGTGGTGTTGGCCTGAGCGTGTTTTGACATGTGACACCTTCACAATCCATTGCTCTGTCCTGCCTGTTCAGCTGAATTCCAGGGCTCCTGAGCAGGAATCCTAGTGCTGTTTACAGCTCCCAAAGCCCTGGAAAGGGAGGGAAGGACAGGGACACGTGGCTGCAAACACTGTGAAGGAACTGAGCTTTGGTCTGCCCTGCAGGTAACCTACAGTGGGAACATGTGTCTGGACAGTGTGTTTGGAATGAAAAGTTGTGAGCAAGTGGTCCTTTTAATGTGCAGGGGAACAGGTGTAACAGGGTGCTTTTCCTTGTGGTTTTTCTCCAGTTTATTCCCATGGAATTAATTCTTCCTGTGGATCTTGGAGAGATTATTTTCCGTGTGGGGTGTACATGAGCCAACTCCTCATTTCCCTCAGCTTGTATCAAATACCATTAAATGGTCTCAGAAAAAGCAGCTGAAAGGGGTTGTGGGTTTTTCTGTGTTTGGAGTCTAAAAATTACCTTTTTGAGGTGAAACAGTTTGCTTGCAGTGTCCTCTGTATCCTGGAAGGTATTTTTGCTCATTCTAGGTTGTCTTTGTCATTTTGCCTACTCTATTTTGAGTGTGATGTAATACTTGATATTCATCAGGCTTGTGTGGGATATATTTAGTGCTCTCCTTCCTATTCCGAGTAGGACATGGCTTAGAATGGCACTACTAATTGACTGATCTTTGGTTTTCTTGTAGCAAATGATGTAAATGGGATGGAATATCCCTTTGGCTGATTCAGGTCAGCTGTCCAAGCCATGTCCCCTTCATGGCAGGCCCATTGTTTCATATTAAGTAAATCACAAAATTCTCATCACTTCATAGCCATGTTTTTCTGTGTGTTGATTTTTAAATGCCGCCTTTTTCACCATTTCTGTGAAGTCAGTGCCCTTCAAATGCCAAGTGTCACTGGGAAATGCATGCCAGGATTCTGAAGTACTAACAATTAGTTATTTACAGTACAGTAACATCTAAACCTGTTAGTCATTATTGAGGTCTGACCGTGTCCTGTACGTTGTGATCACAATTAGCTGAAGCACCTGCCTGGATTTGATGACTGTTGTGATTAAATCCTCCAAAACAAATGCTCTTTAAAGAATATGATTAGATCAATATTAATGTATTTAAGTGTAATTCCAGAATGAAGGCTTAGTTCATTTTAGATAATAATGCAATGCAGATGCAATTTTCTAAATATGTTTTTTTTTAAAAAAAGCATTGTACCTTTTCTCACAGCTTTTACTTTGAGATACAGAATGAGGTTTTGGTGGAGTTCATTGCAAGCAAATTAGGAAGTACCTTTTACACTGTAGTGCTTTCAGGTTCTGGTGAGCTCTTCTTTAATTGTCTCTTGCTTGCACAGAGTTGAAGGGAAAACAGAGAATGGTGATTCTAAAAATACTGTATCACACTGAAAAAGAAAAGAAAACTAAGATCTGGAGAGCAGAGTCTACAAGATTAAAGAGAAATATACCACTTTTCAAATGTATAAATGTACCTGCAAAAGGAAATTAAAAAGACCCATGTTTTCCTTATTGTGGAAAAGAAAAAAATCCTGGATTTGAAGCAGCAAAGGAAGTTCAGGTTATAAAGTGCATGTGTGTTGTCAGAGACACTGACACAGGTTGTTCAGTGGGGATCTGCCATCTCCATTCAACACAAATATTTGAGATTTCCAGGTATTATACCAAAATGTCACTGTTACCTGCAGTTTTACTGGCCAGTGTTGATCTGTGGAAGAAATTTCTTCTGAAAAGGTGCCTGTGCAGCACCACCTCTGTCAGACTGGTCTCTCTCTGCTTCCTCAGAATTCTGTGCAGAAATACCTTGGAATGTGGGTTTTGCAGAAGATTTGTGGATTGTTTTCCACAGTCAAGGAGTGCTGTGTTATTCAGTCCTGATAATAAGTTATTGGACACTGCTAAAAGCAGACTAAGCATCTGTGGGGAGAGGTGTAGGGAAGGGCTGGGATGAGCTGGTGGTTCCTCGGGGGTCCCTCCCTGCCTGTGTTTCCCAGCTCTGGAAACACATCCCTTTGAAGCCTTGAAACCTTGTTTGGGAATGAAGAACAGAAAACTCAGAAATAAGGTAGTTTTTTGGAAGTGTGTTTCATTCCCAACCCTGCACATCTGAATTATTAATGGTCACCAACTTCACTGAGTTTTGTTCTGACTTTTACAGGTCTGTTCACAAATGTACATAAAATCACTTTTTTCCCTGTTTACCGAAAAGTTCGCCATTCCTTTTTGTCTTAAACCTTAAGTGTGTGATTATTCCTAAGGTACAGAATGTATTTTATTTTGGTAACAATAAATCCCAGGGAAAATGCATTTCTTTTTTCCTGTGACCTTAAAAACATGCAGCATCTGTTGCCCAAAAGCAGGTGTTGCAGGTACAGCTCTGTGGAGGAATTACTCATATTAAGGATCTATGTTGTTTGTGCCTGTTTATACTGGTATGATTGCCATGAAGTTTGATCGACTGAAATAAATGAAAAGGAAAAATTTATCTTTTTATTATAATCAATGACTTCATAGGAAAACAAATCTTTGTGTTATGTCTTATCTTCATGAGAAACTTGTGTAATAAATAAGGTGGATTTTAATTTTTTTCCATACTTAGACTTGCAAATGGCTTGAATTCATTATTGTACTTTATATGGAGATTTCCTTAAAAAAATAAATTCAAGACTAGCAGGCTGTCTTGAAAACAAATTCAAGGCCCTCTTCCCCACATCTGAGCCTCTAAATGGAACTCATGTCATAATTCAGCCAAATAGGAAGTCCTTTTTCTGAGGCACAAAATACCCATTTACTTTGTCTGTTCTTCTCTGCTCTCCATAGCAAATCACTGACAGGTTTTCCGAGTGCTCTTTTAAATGCTGCAGATACTGAATTATATCTAAATTATATCTGTCCTCTGTCTGTAGGGGAAAAAAAAAAGAAAGGTAGTTGCTGGGAAAATTAGAGGAATTTTAATGGAAAGTGGATTTATCTTGTGTGGAATTTTGTGTGCAGTGTCATTACTGTCACCTGTGTTAACAGGAGTAATTGGGTTCTTCTGCTGAGCTGGCAGCTTTGTGTTTTACTCCTCATTTACTGTCCTGTCTGGAGCTGTTAATTGATGGGAGACACAGGAATAATAATTGGGTTTGTGAAATTGGGCCCTAAAGCCTGTTCTGCAGTCTCACAGACATGCAGAAGACCAGACAAATGCAGAGGATTTATATTTGTTTAAACCATATTAGACATGTATTGAGATGGCTTTTCCTGGCTGTAACAGGACAGGGGGCTGAAAACCGGAGATTTTAAGGTGAGCACCACAAGAGAGTCCTGAACAGCCTGTCAGAGGAGTGTTACAGGCTCTTGCCTGAGAGCAGAATGAGTCTTTGCCGAGGGGGCCAATGGTTGTTAGTACACGACTAAGTATCCTAAGCTGCTTTTATTCCTGGTGGGAATAAACAGGAGCATTACAGGTTCTTAATTGCTTGTCATCGTTAGAGATCAAAATAGTAACAATTAAAAAACCCCAAACTGAGAAAAATCCTTTAAAAAATTGACCTGTGTGAGGCAAAACTGGTTTTTGAGATGGTCTCAGTAATTGCATAGTTTTAGTCAGTTTGCTCTTGTGTAAAGCCAGCAGTGCCACAGATTAATGCAGTGTGGTTTCTCTGCTTTCAGGGTGGTACAGAGGTGTTTCCATTAAGAAGCCCAATGTAAAGGTAAGTGCAAAAGTATTTGTTAATCCAGTGGGAGATTAAATCTGTTTGGCTATTGCAACCCAGTAAATTTTTTCATTTTCCTTACCCTTAAGATTTTACTGCTCCAACTTTTTTCCTGTGGGAGGATTGGATTTATTTTCTAAATTGACAGTGATACTCATTAGTCACTCAGAGGATCAGAAACCTCCCTGATGTGTAATGTGTAATTTTTTCAACATTTATGAATCTCACCTGGTTTAATCCTTTCCACCCTACTTGCCTAAGAAAAGAATAATTGTGGCAAGAGTGATTTTGCACTGCTCTAATTTGGGGTTTTTAAAGAATATGTTTAATAATCAGCATTATTACTCTAAGAACTTGGAAAAAGGTGCAGTGACAAAGGATATATTGTAGTTTGGTCTTTTTTCAGATTTTGACAGTTTAACATGACATGTATTTGGTTATTTCCCAGTTTTTACAGTCATACCCCTGTTTTGCTCTTGGAGAACTTTTTTGGCTGTTCTGATATGACTTTTATTTTTTTGTGTGCTTGCATGTATGGTTTTGTAAATTTATGTGTCCGAGCAGGCAAACAGCTGCTTCTGTACAAGCATCACTTCATTGTCTTCTGGTTTAAAATTGTTTGTATTTAAAGAGAGAAGGGGACCACATTGCTTATGTTTACCTGTATTATGGAATTTAATATTACCTGTATTATGTTTTCATCACTGTAATACTCTTTTAATGAAAGGCCTACGGTCACTGTGTGTGTGTTGGTACCTCCTGTGCTTGTGTGTGTGTTCAGGTTTGATGGGAGAGCCCTTCACACCTTCCCTGGTTTCTTGGGTAACCACATGATCACAGAAATAAGCAGCACTGACTGGAAGTGAACCGAAAAAGAAACTGAAGCAGCATTTCTCCATTTTCCAGATTTTCCTGTGGTTGAAATCAAGCACATTTACTTTTTTCCTGGAGAAACCATTCCTGTTGGATTCATCTTTTTTCCTTCTGCAATTTCAGTCTTGCCTATGAAAAAGCAGGAATTTTTCTTAGCATTTGGGATCATCTTTACTTAGTATTCCTTTCAACCCCCCATGATATTTTTTTCTGCCTAAATCGTACAGTTCTAAAGCTGTAAAAATCGAAAGCCCACACTTGATTGCTGACATTCCTGTCAGTCTCTCAGCTGATTTTAACCCCAAGGTTCCCATTGCTGCTCCTGTATTTCCCACTGAAGTGCAGGGTTGCTGTTCTGGCACACTGACAAACTTGGCTCTGAGGATTTGGGGCTGTGTGTTTTACAGAGGTCATGGAACTGCACGAGAAGTTTGGGTTCAATTACCTCTTTTCCCCCTGTCTCATCACACAAGAGCACAGTGGCCCAGGCAGGGTTCGAGGCCAGTGCTCGTGTGCGCAGGAAAAGGCAGTGAGTGGCTTTGAACAGCTTTCCCTTGGAAAGAGGGAGGAAAACTGATAGCTCCAGGGTATGCAAGTAATGGAATACTTGTGTCTGTAGGGAAGCACTGGGGGGGGGGGGCTCAACACGAATTTGATGGTGGGCTTTTAGTTTGGTTTGGGTTTTGCCTTCCTGTCCTTGTCTAATGTAATGTGGCATCCAACACAGAGGGCTGTGCTGCCCTCCTGCCCGCTGCAAACAGGCTCTTGCCAGGCTGTCCCTGCTCCCTCCCATCTCTCACTGAACACTCCTGCTGGTTGTATCTGTTACTCACTCCTTTCTACTGCTGCAGCCTGTTCTCTGCACTCTCCCTGTTTGCCTCATCCACTCCCTGGTTGCTCCTCACCTCTCAGTAGGTTGTTGGAGTCACATCCCTTTTGCAGTAGGGAGACAAATGGCCAAACTTAAATATTTCCTTTTAAATCGATCTTGTCCCTTCCAAGGAAGCTGTGTGGGATAAGCAACTTCTTTTCATTTGGTCCCAGCTGACTCACCCATGGTTTTCACACCAGAGCATGTTCCTCCTGCAAGTGTTTCCCAACAGTTGGAGCTTTTGGGAATGAACATGACCAAGCTTGAATTTTTGTAAGATATTTTTATTGAATAGAGTAAGTTATGTGTTATGAATTTGATTTTCCATATGGAGGTTTGATCCAATGTGCTGTCCTGGTCAAAGATGGACTAAAACCATTGTACTAATTTGAATGTTGACTTTTGACTGGAAGCTTTGACACAGTGTTATAGTTTTGGTTATGTTGTTTTTAATAGATACATTGGCACTTGGTTATTGTGGCTTAGGTTGTCAATGCTAAAAACTGCAGATGTGTTTTTCTAACTTAAAGATTTTTTCCTCTTGCAGGGGATTTTTCCTGCCAACTATATTCACTTGAAAAAGGCAATTGTCAGTAACAGAGGGTGAGTATTCTTCCTTCTTTCTAAGAAGCTACAGTGCTTCTTATCTGGAAGGGAATCAAATAATTATTGAAACTTATAGAGAGGTTTTAGTTCATTGTATCCTTTTTTTTGTGTATGAGGGTTTGAAAATTAAATATAATTCTGCAGGGTTTGGGTTTGCTTTTTTTTGTTAATATAACAAGGGTCAGATCTGGTTATTCCTGTTCTCTTTGGCCCATAGAATTGTAACTTCAGAGGTATCACCTGAAACACAGGCATTTAAAGAACTCTGCTCATATTTCTCATTTCTGCTTCTTTTCTCACTGGCAAAATTCTGTGTATTCCTGTTTGCTATGGAGGCACCAGTAAGTCAGCAGCCCATGTCATTTATCAGCAGGTTTTCAGAGGCAGCACAGGCAGGGTAGCTCTGTCACTCTTTTCAAAGGATCCACCCTCCACACCTCACCCAAAGAACCACTGCAGTGCACTCTGCTGAAAGGATTTTACCTTCTCTGTCTTTGTTTGTAGCTTGTGTGTTGCTGGTGAAAGGTGTTTTTTTTGGTTAATGTGAATAGCACTACTGGTGGCAATGTCATGTCAGAGATGTTACTGAGTGTGGGCTCTGGGACCTGTAAAGTTTCCTGGGAGATTAACTGGGACTCCTGAAATCAATATCTTGTGTCTCCAGTGCTGCTTTTACTTGCATATTCCACATTAAGGCTGCTGTGTGGAGATTTATAAGTGCAGTGTTTCAGACAGTGACCTGAGGCAACAAATTAAATGTGGAAGATAAAATGTATTAAATGGCATTTGGTGAAGTACCTGTAGAAAAATAGGTGTCTTCTGATAGTCTTGAATGTATGTTTATCCCCAGAGGGACTGAGTAAAGATTGCAAGGACAGCTGTAATGCTGATGCTTTGTAATTTTGGGGTGTAATAAAATTATATATATTGCATAAAGTAACTGCTCCTCACATGTACTGCCCTTAGGGGGAAGACCAGTTCCCTGTAATCTGTAGTTAATTAGTACTGGATGTTAATTCAGAATTTGTGAAGGGCAACCAGTTCAGGATATTTGGATATTTATTAGGAAAGCTGATGTACTTTTCAAAAATGAGTGTCAGTGCCTGGTATACCAATTGATACAATGGAGTGTAATGCAGCTCAGAACCAGAGGCCATGGTTATTTCATGTTTGGGGAAAAAATTGTGCCCCTGTATTTAAGAATATATGCAATATTGAAAAGGCCTTCTGGATAGGAAAGGTTAGTAGATATCAGGTATCTTGGGTGGTTTATGGTATTGGCTGACATTAACTGGAGGGAAAACGGATTGGATTGGCTCGTAAAAGGGACACAAACTGTGAAGGACTCCACTTTACAGGCAAGTTTATTTAACATGCTGTAATAATGAAAACTGTTTCAATTGACCTTGGTTAAAATGAAATTATGTATTTTGAACAGGTAACTAGGTAATGCTTCACACAAGTTCATTCTTGTGGAGTCCAGTGGAGGGGCAGCTGACACGACTCTGGAGGTGCTTCAGTGTTACAACACACAAAATGATCCTCTGCAGATTTCTCCTTTATGTTGAACAAATTTAAATTCTTGCATTTTACAAATTACTATGCTGACATTTATTTCTTTTTCTACCTTTTCCAGGGTACCTTTCCTAATTTTTTTCTGCTTTTTTATATAGGCAATATGAAACAGTTGTTCCCCTTGAAGATTCTGTTGTGACTGAGGTCACAGCAACGCTGCAGGAATGGGCCGTGCTCTGGAAACAGCTCTATGTGGTAAGAGCAGTGCTCTTATTGTGCATCTCCAGTACCTTGGGGGGTATGTTGTCTGCATTTCAGTCCATTAGGAAGCAATCAGAATCAATATAGGAATTACTGGATTCACTGTATATGTGAGGGTTTGCTGACTGCAGAATCAGTGATCATGTGAGAGTCACATGGGCTACATTGGAAATTTCAGTGGTTCTGAAATTCTGCCTTCAGATCTGAAAGCTCCATTGTTTTTAAAAAACCCCAATTTTAAAGTGTTATTAAATATGTAAGAAATAATCTAATGGAATACTTCTGTGAGTCCCATCAAAGACTTCAAAGAATCATTCACACAGTTTGTATTTGGTTTAGTGTCTGGAGTCTGAAAGGAGAAGAACTCGCTGTGGGGGGGTTTGTCTGATTGTTCCTCCATGTATTAAACTCTAAGATAAGTGTATTGAGCTTTACACTCACCTATTTTTTGTTGTTTTCACTTGCTGACACACAATGTCTCCTACTTCTCTTTTCATCCTTGTTCTTGTCTTACATTTTAATGGCAAATGCCATGAAACAGCAGATAAAAAACTTGCACATTGGAAGATAGTATTTTCCTGGGTTTTATTTTCTCTTTTTAGCTTAGTAATTGCAAGCCTTAACTGTAGGATTAGGATGGACAACTGTAGGTGGTACAAGCCTGAATTTCCTTTCTCTCCTCACCTTGGAGAAATACCTCTACGTGGAGCTGCAGCAGCTTTTCCTCAGTTAAACCTGCAGTGACAGTAGTTGGATATCCAGGAAATAAAACCAGGGAAGACCCAGCTGGATGAGTCTGGTGTGTCTCCAGCATAGGCAGCTGTTCTGTACTTCCTTCAGCAAGCCATCAGCTCTTCTGAAATTAGTTTTGCTTTTGTTGCTCCCAGTTCTTCTGTGGGGATCATGTGGCCCTGAGGCATTTTCTTGGAAAGTAGCATCTGATGTAACGGGGGAGGTCCCCTTTTTCATACCCCTCTTTGCACTAGTACTCCTCCTTTTTTCATTTCAAATACATTGTCTTCTCTGTTTTCTTCCTGTAACACTTTTTCTCCCCTCTCCCCAGTGTCAGCTGAAGATGGCAACAATAATACTGGCAATGGTATTGAATTGGAGAGAGGGGAATCATTTTACCTACAAATGAGTTACATTTCCTTTCTACTAATGTATTTCTTTTTTATTGTTAACACTAGTTGCTTGAGGGGAAGGAGAGAGAAAGCTCTTCTATAAACTTTCGTTTTGTATTTTTTTTCTTTCTGGGACTGCTTTCTCTTCTAGCTCATTATATTTCTTAGAACATTGCACAAAACATTATTGTATTCTTAAATAACAGGGGAAAGAATTTACTGTTCTCACAGAACTTTGGGAGGAGACATCTGCTCCATGACAAGAAGAAACTGGCAGAGCTTTTGAGTAGCAAATACATTGTGGTGCATGTGTGGTGGTTTCACAAAAAATTTAAGAAAAATTCTATTTTTCTGATATAAAATTAATCACAGAATTGTTTAGATTGGGTGGGACTCCTTGAGACCTTCAACTGCCTTCTTGAGTAGGGTCAGCTAGACCAGAGGTTGGCAGGACTGCACCAGTCAGGTTTTGAGTTCCCTGTGAATGGAGATTCCACAACTTCCCTGGGCCAAATATCAGTGTTGGATCAACTCCAGTGATTTCCTCTGCCCAAGGCCACTTATACAGTACCACAGCCATTCTGACACAGGGAATAATCCACACCCTTGTTGAGTGGGTGACAGACATTTGTCCCATTTACAGACCGCAAATTGGAAGCCTGGGAAGGGCACTGAGGTGCACAAGTGGCTGTGGCAGGGCTGGGATTAGGATTTTGTGATTGGTGTGCAGGCTGGAAGCTGTGCTGTAAAGTCATACCTGAAAACATATTAAGAGACTAAATGGAAAACTTAATGTGGGAGCAGCAGTGGCAGAAATTTTTATTATTCCCAGACTGTAATAAGAACCTTCTAAGAAACGTAATTAATGTTATTTTTCATGCTGCTGTGCCTGCTCAGCTGTGTAGAAAAGTTTCTTACTGTAGGGAAGGGTAAAACTCTGGTTGTTACACACTGATGTCAGTAGGTCAGTGCCTGTAAGTGCTGCCAAACAGCCTGTGCAGCATCTCTGAATGGGCTGAAATGTTCATCTCGTGCCTTTTGGGGAGCTCCTTACCTGGATTATGGTTTGAAAGACCGAGCTTGTTTCAATTAAAAATCCCAAGCAGTTGCCTGAGTTGTATTGATGAGATACATTGTAAGGTTTGTATTTGTCTGAGTTAAACAATAGGAGCTGGGATGTAGTACCAGGGAAGCCTGGAGTGATCAGCACTGCCTGGAGAGGGATCTGTGTTGTTCCAAGATAAGGTAGCTCAGCTGACAGGAGGCTGGAGGGAGGAGGGGAACAGTGAGAAATGGAAGGGTGAAGTGAAGCACAGCTTTGAGACAGTTGTAGAAAATTGGTTTGTGTAATATATTGGGAATCCTCCTCTTTTCCTTTGTCCACAGAGTCTGTGCTAGGACTGGAATAAGCTCTGTGTGTGGAAGCTTGAATGGGTTTGAGTTACAGGAGCTGTGCAGCAGTTTTAGTTTAGATGTCTGTGAAACAGATACTGGGAAGATTGGTCTGAGCTCACTGGTCTGCACAGGGCTGGGGTACCCTGTCATTTCTGCTACCAAGGTGAAACCAGTGATGGCCTTAAAGAAAAAGGGCATTCAATGTTTGCAATGAGTTCATAGAGAAAGGGCTGTGCCCAAAAGGAATTTGGAATGGGAAGATGTATGATGTGTTCTTTGCTTTACTGTAATGTCACATCATGGTCTGAGCAGTTGCATTCTGATCATATAACCCTTTAAATGCTACAAAACAAGTATTTTGAAAATGGCAGGGCTTTTTCTCAAATGGGAAAGGGACACAAATAATACTGATATGGAAGCTAGAAGAATTTGTTATCTGTACTGGGTAGTTTTTGTAGCAGTAATGAGAACCCTGGTAAAAATTCTAGGCCTGCCCAAAAATACTCTTTTTTTTTTGCTTTTTTTTTTTTGTAATTGAGTGATCAGGAATAGAATTTAAATATTTAATATTTTAAAGGAGTAAATGATTTTAAATTATGAGAGGGGAGATTCAGACTAGATGTAAGGGAGAAGACTTTTACTGTGAGGGTGGGCAGGCCCTGGCACAGGTTGCCCAGAGAAGCTGTGGCTGCCCCATCCCTGGGAGTGTCCAAGGCCAGGTTGGACGGGGCTTGGAGCAGCCTGGAACAGTAGGAGGTGTCCCTGCCCAAGGCAGGGAGAATGGCCTGGATGACCTGTAGGAGCTGTAAAGGTCCCTCCCAACCCAAGCTATTCTGTGATTCTGGGAAAAGGGCACATTTCCCCCATATTTGAATTTGTAGTCTGTGTGCAGGTGCAGTGCCATGGCACTGGAGAATGGAAAGTAGTTCTTTGCCTCCTGATCTGCCTGTGTCCAGGCTGCATCCTGTGTCCAGGCTTCTGAGATGAGTACTGATACAATGAAGTTAATAACTCCTTTCTGTGAAAAAAGGCCACTGGTCTATTTAACCTACTTGGTTTGGATTTTCCTACCTTCAGTGCCACTGTACAGATCATTAGGGAGGAGTTCACAGGATCTGAGTGTTTGAAAGCTGTGCTGTGTAACCACATTATACTGAGCTGCTGCTCAGAGCTGACCAGAGGTGTCTGTGAACACCAACTCAGGTGTTTGTGTGCTGGCAGGAGCTGTGGAGACCCAGTATCTTGTGCTATTGTTTTGCCTGGCTCTAGTACTCTGTGTTGTTCTTTAGATTGATTTGGACAAGGTAACTCTATCACTTTGTGGGAAGCCTAAGAAATTTAAAAGAAGCAGCTTATTGTTTCCCAGTATTGCAAAGGCAGTAAGGAAAGGATGCCAGTGACTCCCTGCCTCAGTGCAGCACTTAATTTGGAGAGGAAAGGAAAGAAAGTTTGTTAGTGTACCAGTATAAGCAGCTGAGCCTGTTCTTGTGACTACTCCAAAGGGGCAAAGAAGAGAGGGCAGAAAAGCAAGAACAAACCTTGGGGAGACTTGTGTAGGCACAGAGGTGGATAAAGATGCAAAATTGCTTTTGTTACAGTGAAATGTGAGTGTGCAGCTCTCGTGTAGTTCCCCAGACCAGTGTATTGACTTCTGTTGAGACAGCAAAATAAC
>JAOXXN010000175.1:4352835-4375309 GCA_026770055.1 Myrmophylax atrothorax | reverse complement strand
GATCCAAACAAATAGGAGAAAACTTCTATTCTTGAAGAAGAGCAATAGCTTGGCACTAACCCTTCATAAAAACGTTTTTCTTTATAATCGTGTGTGGACAGCTCTAAACTGAGATGGGTTGATTTGCTGAGTACAGAGCATTGTGGTAACAGGTTTAAATATTACCCCCTGCCCTTCATTGACAGTAATGGAGATCTTGGGAAGGAGAACAGCCCTTATCAAGGCCAGGTAGCTTTGATGGCATTGTCAGACTTGTCCTGTGCTGTGTTCTGCCTCAAGTGTTGCCACTGCTGCAGTCCCCTGGATTCCTCTCCACGTGGTGTTCACAGCTGGCAAAGGCTGTGGGCTGTTCATTTGGTTTGCAACAGGTAGAAAACATCACCAGGTTTTTGGGCAAGTTGACAGCCTTGATTTAAATACACCATTTTGGTTTTGGAGCAGATGAAATAATTTTTGTTTTCTGATTATTGTAAAGGATCTTAAAGTAATTGCATTTAATTTCTTTTTTTAATGTGCAATCCAATGAAGTTCTGAAATTATTTTGGAGGCAGGCCAGTTGTTTTGCTGCACAGAGTTTCTGATAAAGCATATTAAATGCTCCTGAGTAGAGGGGGAGGTTACCACAAGCTCTGCACAAATGAGATTTCAGGTACATTCTGAGAAACAGAGGGAATGGTGAGGGGTGGAGGGTTTCCATATGTCCTGCCAGTGTGAGGTGCTCTGTGCAGCCTCCTGTATCACTCAGGGCTTCTTTAGCACAGGCTTCATTCTTCTGACAATTTGGTTCTATTTTGCAACCCAGGGAAAGCCACAGTTCTTGTAGTTTCTCCTTGGATTGTTGCCAGGAGTGCAAGGAAAGCTTTCCATGGAGTTACTGATGTAAATTCAACAGAACCTTTCAGCTCTGAGCTCGAGGATTTGGCTCTCTGGGAGAAGCACAAGGACATGGTCTGTCTATGCAGAGGTGACTGCTCTACTCCAGTGTGGTTTGGGGGATTTCAGAGGTGTCATTTAATCCAAAGGAAAATGTCATGACAACATCTCTGCTTATCTTGCACAGACCTTGTTTGGCTGTTTTGCTCTGCTCTTGCTTTCTTTATTGTAGTTACATCATTCTTGTTACTGATTAAGGTTCTCCTTTGTCACATGTCCAGATTTTAGGCTCTTGTGCACATTTTCATTGGTGCAGGTCTGAAGAACTTATTTCTTCTGTCACTCTAATTTACTCTGCTGTAATATACACTATAAATTGAAATGCCCTCTGTGAATACAGTAGAGAATCAATTTAAATAGGCTTCTGTTGGAGTAAATAATTTCTTTTTGAAGCTAACAGCTATGAATATTCATAGGAGAAAATAAATACTAGTCATGATATGCATCCTTATGAATAAATTGAGAACTAATAAATAGAGACTTTCAGGACAGAAGAATGGAAATAAACCCAAACTGAGGTGCCCTCCTTTCTCAGCCTGTTGCTCGATTGAAAGACTAATGGTTTTTATTGGACTTAATGATGTTAGAGGTCTTTTCCAACCTTAACATTTCTATGATCCAGTGATTCCGTGGGTGTTCAGTGCTGGACTGTCAGAGAAGGGCGACCTCAAACCCAAACTCAAGTGAGAGCTCCAAGATGGTACCACAACCCTTTGCAAATGTAGTTTGTAGTTTTATTCAGGAGAAGTTGTAATTTATTAACTTTATTCTTGCTTGGCGTAACTTTCCCCTATTTGTTGTCTGCCTTTTTTAAGTGTTACTCAAGTCCATTTTGGTTCTCTAATAAAACAGGACCAGAGGTTTAGGTACACCTGGAGAACAGAAGAATATGTGCAAGTATTAACTGTGTTCTCAAATTCCTTTCTCTGCCTGTGCCAGTCATGATCCCTGTGTACAGGTCACGTCCCACACCAATTTTGGTTCAATTCCTTTCCCTGTTCCTGAGACATCCTCGTGTTGCCCTGTGCAGTCTGACCTTTATTCACCAGCAGGCACTTGATGAATATTCTCTAATCTGATAGCTGATGTCTAAGGTTTGCATGGTAATTACATTACAGATTTTGAGTAAGATTAAGCTATAAATATTGCACAAATCTATACATTCCAATGGTTTTACTACAAAGTAATTTGCTTGATGAAAAAAAACCAGACAAAACTGAGAAGAAAGGCAGGATTTTTTGTTATTCCAGCTTTAGTATTTTCTTTCATGTGCTGCTGGTGCTTGCAAGCTTTAATATCTAATGTAGATACCAAGCTCTGTAACAAGGAACCTGGGAAAAGCTGCTCACTGGCTTTTATAAGGAAAATAATTTTTTGTGCCCCTTTCCCCCATTATAGCCTAAGGCAATTTTATAGGAAATGTCTGAAGGGACTGCTCTTGAGAGAGGCAAAATCCTGACTTTACAGGAGTGTTAAATGAAGTCATGGTAACAAAAGGACTATAAATAGGTCATCTTCTATACTATGACAGTCTTTTATATATATTCCTATTATGTGGTATTTATTTAGAGGTGAATGACAAAGGCAGCATTAATGTTTCAAAGCCACCCCAGGCATGAAACAGTTGAGGTGTGTCCAGGCTGGTTGTCTGTGGTTGCCTGTTTAACCCCCACACCTGTGCTGGGCTGTGCCAGGGGCTGGCACTGGTGGCTCCCAGGGACGAGCCCAGTTCCAGCTGGTCCACAGGGCTGGGAGGGGGTGGCTCTGGGAGCGCAGGAACAGGCAGGGAGGATGAGGGAGAGCCCCAGGAACACTGGGGCAGGTATCCACACTAGTATCCACCTGGGCAGAACCCATGGAGCAGGGAAAACTGTGAGGAGGAAAGGGCAGCAGGAGGAGCTTCCCTGGACTGACCCCCTCGTCCTCCTGCCAGTGAGGGGAGAAAGGGTGGGAGAGTTGGGAGTAAGGAAAGGACTTGGTCTTGGGAAGAGGTTGGGGTGGGATGAGAGGTTTTAGGTTTTGATTTTTTTGTTTCCCATCACCCAACTCTATTTTAATTGGCAATAAATAAACTCCCCCAGGTGAAAAGTCTGTTTTGCCAGGATGGTAATTGGTGGGTGAGCTCCCCGTGTTTATTGCAACCCACAAATATTGTCACTTGATTCCCCCCTGCCCCAATTGCTGAAGAGGGGGAGTGAGGGAGAGGCTGGTGAGGGGCCTTGCAGGGGTGGAAAGTCCACACCAAAATCATCTTTTGGCTTTTGAACTCCACAGAGTTAATGTGGAGTCATTCAAAGAAAAAAAAATACTGCTAGAATTCCACTTTTTGATGCTGCACATCTGAAGGTTATCCAAGCACTGATTAGTGGGACTTGTTAGTTACAACAGATGAAAGAAAAACAGAAAAGGTTTTATATCTGGGGAGAGTAGAATAAGGCAACAAGACGTGTTAGAGGACTTGTGGTGCTGGTGAGAAGAGTCCCTGATTGATTAAGGCCATCCAGGTTCTGTGTCTGAGACACATCTTAGTTATTACTGTAGAAGTTTTGCACAAACACTTGCTTTTATATTCCAGATGCAAAACATTGGCCAAATATGTTTATAAATGCACACAGCAGGTCATTCTGGATGGACTGATAAAGTCCTTGTTGCTGGGGGCTTGTGATAAAGGCAGATGAAAAAGGAGAGGGTCAGAGGTTGTATGAAAATTTGATGTAAAGCAGAATGAATGCTTACATATCAGACTGACCTGCACGGGTTTTTATTTAACTACTAACAAGATGATAAAGTTTCAGGTTTGCTTGGGGTGCTACTTTCATTAAAATTGAAGTGGTTTAATACTTAAAATTAGAGGGGTTTTTTTTTCTGGAAATGTGCTGTCCAGGCTCATCTGTTTCACTTTAATCAGTTTTCTTTACACAGGGGTGGGAATCCTGGTCAGCTTAGCTTAGTGTTGAAATTTGGAGGTTTGGTTTTATGGGTGGTTCTTTTTGTCTTGAAAGAGAGAAGGCAGAGGAAAATAATGGAGCTCCTTGGGCACTGGAGTCGTGTAGTGTGAGGAGGGATGTCATAAACTGCCTGCAAGCTGGAATTAAGCCTCCTCAACTCTGTCCTAGCTCTTCTTTCTCTCTCATGGGCGATTTCCTTCACTTTCATGCATCTTGCATCTGTGATTCTTCATAACTGTTTGCCTGAGATCACAGCTCCAGTTTCCCAGGATTGCCACTTCCTCCTCCTCCCTTCCCTTCAAGGGGCTTGGCATTTTCTGGAAGGACACCCTGAGTCTGGCTCTGCCTTTCAGTGGTTCTGCATTCTGTTTAAAGCAGGGGAAATACTTGCATTCTGTCATCTCATTTATTTGTATTTAATGTAAACACTTCTGACACTTCTGTAAAAAATAGTGTTTAAATGTAACCACAGAAGATACAGTACTTTAACCAGTGCAGTGTTCTGGATTTGAATGCTTTGACAACCTTGAACCACCATTACAAGAGTGAGAAAGTGGCTCTCTTAACACATTTATTTGGGAACTCTGAACATGATTATTTTTGAGCTGATTCTCATGATAATTTCATTGCCAGCTGTTTCATTGTTAGTATAGACCTAATTTGCTTCTTTGATAGTCTCACACTTGTCTTCATCTTGTGTTTAAAAAAGTTACAACCTTTTGTTGCTCACATAAATGACATACAAAAATAGATATTCCCCATACCTACTGTAATTTCCAGCTTATATAGGTTTTACTTTGACCACATTTAGAGCCAAAACCTAAACAAAATCAAGTAATTTTATACTTATCAGCTGTGCATGATTATGTTCCTTGCAGAAGTATTTCAGCCCTGGAAATGTATCTGTGTCTGCTGGGGTTTTTTTCCCCCCAAGCAGGACCAAACCCAGTGTTTGTGCTCAGTTGAAAGGCTGTGCATCTCTTCATCTGAAAATGGCTTGATAAGAACAGCAGATGAATCCACCTGTTTCAGCAACACAGATGTGTAAGCAGGTTCAGAGAAATTAGAAAATAACTTATCAAAAGGGATTGCATTGATGTTTGTTTTCCTAAGTCATGGAAATCTAGTGGTCTTACAGGAAAACAAACTCAAGTAGGTGGAGGTTCTTTTTTCATCTCCGCTATTTTTGATAAAACAGGTGAAAAACACTTGCTCTAATAATGTGTTTCAGTAGAAAACACTTATGTTTCTCTTTGTGGATGTTCCTCTGTCAGATCTAGTCTTGATAAATGCAGGTGTCTTTACTCAGAGAGCTTTTATAAACCACTCTATAAAGCAGGTCTGTGATCAGGGCGGTGCCAGCTCGGGAAGGCTCAGTGTCGCTCCATCCAGGCAGTGTTTTCGCAAGTGAGATCCAAACGCTCCAAGCTTTGCAAAGCTGAGAATGGAGCTCAGTTGTTTAAAAAGCAACATCCAGCTGCAACAGACAATCTTGTGTTCCTGCCTGGGATTCTCATTCATTGCACTGCCTGTTTTATGCAGTGTGGAGACGTGACTGTTTAGGCAGGAGCTGCTTCGACTCATGATTCTGGCCCAGCAGAGAGTGGAGTAGTTTGGACCCAGGTCTTTATCTTATCTTATGGATGGCCTTGGTTGTTGGCCTCAGGCTTTCCTTTTTGGGCACTTCCCATACAGTTATTTCCTGCAGGAGGAAAAATGTATTTCCACTTCTGTCTGGTTTTGAGGGATTTGGTTTGGTGGGTTTTGGTGAAGGTTTTTTTCCACATAATTGAATAATATTAGTTCTTTTGGAAAGGACGATGCTGTTAGTTCTTTATTTATTTTTATTCTTAAATTTTTTTTTACTTTCTTTACTAATGGTGGTGGTGTGGACTTTTTTTATTTTCTCTGGTAATTTTTCTCTTTCAAAGTAGTTTTGCTGGTGGATTTTATCATTAATTGCTTCAGTCCCTTTTAGAGTGCAGATAATGAATATTCACGTCCCTCCCTCAACATAAATACCTGAGTAAATGTTATCAGAAGTATTAAAACTGGTTTTTTGTTGGGGTGACTCATTGTTGCCAACTGTTTAGAGCCATTCAGTTCACTGCTGACAGACACCAAGCCTTTTCATCTCTCCATCCCTATAAAACTTGGAATTCATAGTATGTTTGGAATAAGCAATTCCTGCTGTGTATGATGAATACTCTTCTCTATAGCATTAGGTTCCATCAGAAAATGGACCTCTGAGCAGATTGAGCCTAAACCTCAGGGATAAGAAGTTATTTAGTTTAAGTAGCATCAGTTAACACTGTTCTTTGAGGTAAATATTTTAAGACATGTAAAAACTGGATTGATGTTCCTCCAGGGTAATTCAATGAAAATGTGGCAACTTATTAATCTCCTTCTTTCTCACACTCCTCCTCTTTCCAAACTTATTTAATCTTTCCTCATCTTCTTTCCCCTGCTTTTCTCCCTCCCTGCCTCTTTCCTTCTCTCCCCCTGCTCCCAAAATGTGCCTTTCCAGAAACACAAGGTGGATCTTTTCTACAAGCTGCGGCACGTGATGAACGAGCTGATTGACCTGCGCCGGCAGCTGCTCTCGGGGCACCTGACCCAGGACCAGGTGCGGGAGGTCAAGAGGCACCTCACGGTGAGGCTGGACTGGGGCAATGAGTAAGTACTGGTACCCCTGGGTACTGCCTCTTCTCATTCCTTTTAAGAATTCTTTTCTAATTAACCAAAAAACCCCAACACAGTGTCTGCTTCCCAGCAGTGTTTGTGCGCAGGTAGAGCGTGGGATTATTTGAAAATCAAATATAGCTTTGTATGGTGAATTTATTGCGTAGTTCAGCTGTTGCTGTAAAGTGAGCTGTTTGCTGGCAGGCCTTTTCTAAAGCTCTCTGCACTTTTAAAAGGATTAGGTCACTTTACTTACTTTATGTCAATCTAGGAAGTATTAGGGAGGATGTGTTCAGAGCTACTAAACCCAATTTTAGTCCATTGAAGAAGTATTTTAATGGTTGGTGCAAAAAAAAGGAGAATCTCACAATTAACAGGGACATTGGAGGCTGTGATATTTAGAATTTTTATATAATGACATTTCTCAGAGGTTTAGACTCTCCTTTGTTCCATGGTGAGTCTGTGGAGGGCTTTTTTTAAATCCAAAGCCAACTGCAATTCATTCACATAGAAATGGTAATAAATTGCCATTAGACCACAACTAGCCCTTGGCCAGCATTGTTTGCTCTGAGATGTGTTTCAGACAGGTCAGCTGTGCATGACACAGGTATGACTGTCACTCTCCAGCTTGTAGTGACTGCTTTTCCACTGGGAGTGGGATTAGTGCTAATTAGCACGTGGGAGTGGGGAGGAATCCTGTAAGTTGATGACTAAGGAAGAGAATCCAGTGTTTTTCACTAAGCTCTGTTTGACTGTGTTCCTTAGTCACCTCCTCAGAACCTGCTCAGACATACCTGAATGCAGTGAGAGAGCTCAGTGAGCCCCCAGGTGACATTTCATGTCTCTCCTGTTCAAAGAGAGCTGTGAAGGACACAAATAGATTGCATCGTCATCGCTCTGCAGTCAGGAGTTACTGATATTTGCCATTCCCAGTACAGCAAATGGGAACCAAGAGGCTGTTTTTGAACATTACACCTGTTTTTGCTCAGAGGTTATGGATGAAATTAGCAACAGGAAGCTGCAAAAATGTTGGGAGAAAACAGGCTGAGGAGAGCAGACAGCAGTGAGGAGGATGGGTTGGTTATTCCATGGGGTGGCCACAGACCTTGTTGTTAGTGTAAAATCACTAAATGGGAAGGTCATTGAAAGTACAAGGGTAAATCTAATGTGTGACAGTTATGGAGAAGCATCAGTGAAATATGTTCATAATTAAATTCATCTGCTGAGGGTGCTTGTTTAGGAAAAGAATAATCCTGTGTTTCTTACTATATAAGAACAAGTGTTGAACTCCCTAGAGAAAAAGGTGCATGGTGTCAGAGATAAATGTAGTATTTAAGTCTAAATGTCTGGGAGTTTGGAAGGTCTTTGTGCAATATCACTCTTTTCCATAGAACTTCTGGGGGAGTTCTGTTACTTTCTTGTATATCCCTCTCTGAGTTTTATCATGAAACTTGTGACCACCTCTCTTAATCTGCTAAAAATACTAATGATTGTCATATACATATTCACATGGTATTGCCCTTTCTCAAATATTATAATAATGTTCATTGCTTATTCTCTCATAATTGAGATTTTTAGATAGAATAAATGAAAAATGTTGTTATTAACATGCATTAATGTTGACTGAGGAGGTAGAATACCTGCAGTTGGGGCAGGACTGTAATTAGGCAAGATAGTCCCACCTACCATGACCAAGCAGCTTTCAGGAAACAGGAAATCTTATACATCTAGTATGTAATATTTGGTTATTTAGTGAAAAGCCACTTTTATACTGACCTTGCTTATTAATGAATTACATTATTTGGGAAGGAGTGATGCAAAGGTGAAATTCACACTTCCTGTCACCACCAGTGAGGGGTTTTCTTTCAGTTTGTTCAACTGGTGTAATTTTCCCTTAAATACCCTGGCAGTGTTTCTGGGAGTCATCTCTTATTTGTGTAAGAGAAATAAAACTGTTACTAAATGAGGCTCTGCTATACTGAGAGAAGGAATACAAGGAAAACTGGTGGCTGAAAAAGTATAGTGGAAAAAATCAAGGTAAAGTGGGCATTTTTGAAGGAAAGGGAAGGAAATCATGCACATGCCAGAGATGTGATGAGCTCTCCCAGTCTGTTCTTCAAGACTGGAAGTTCATCTTAAAGACTTTTTTTTAGTCAAATGACATATTTCTGGAAGGTTTTTCTAGAAAGAGTTGCTAGGAATTGCGGTTTTATGAATTCTAAATGTTGTAGAGTTTGTATTATAAGTAAATGAACATACAGTAAATTAGGATCATTCTTCAAAATTGCCATGAACCCAAGCTGATTTTCTCTAGCAGCCCAGTTAGTGTTGTGTGTTCATCCCCTTCAATACTAAAAAGGTCTGTATTTTTGTCAGTTGGCTTGTTTTCATATTACTTGAGAAAGGTATCTAGAGGTTTTAGGGGGTGGATTTTTAAATACTTTTTTCTCCAAGGAAAGGAAAAATCTAAACACTTGTATGTAGAAAAGGAAGAATGTCTACATGTCAGCTGGAAGTATCCCAGGAATATTCTATCAAGAGGTAATTGATGGTTTGGGGATATTTTGTACCTATAGTTGAGAAATATTTTTGAAAGGCAGTTCAATGTGAAGGCAAAATAAAAGAGCTTAAGAATTTGCTTGTAAAAGGAAGTATTGTGGAGAGAGGAACTGTCAAATAAACAAACCAGCACATTATGTAATTTTTATGCATGTTATGTTTGGGAGAAATACTGCTTGGCAGCTGCTGCTCTCTTATAGTCCCCCAGTGTTTGATAATAGAGACTGAAAGTGGGCCACGGACTGTCCTTGCTGTTCCAAGCATTATGTTGTCAGCCCTTCACAGACTGGAAAATAATTGATACAAATGGAATGTGCAAACCTGAACTTGCACCTGCACCGTGAGTGAGGGCATGTTGGTACCACAGCAGAGACACCTTTGTTTGCAGGGAGCAAGTATTGGGCAGGATTAACACGGCATTAGAGAATGAGAATCTTCTGGGCTGAAAATCCAGGGTGTTAAGGGATTTAACTAAAAATAGACTATTAGATAAGTTTCACAGAATGCTACTGCAGTTGTGTTGAACATCATTAAGCAGAAGATAATACTTTTGTCATGTATTGAGTAATGAGTCCAACCACTGTTTGACCTCAGTTCTCCAGGGGGTTGAAATGATGTGAACAGAACCGTGTCAGGCTGGGACTGGCTTTGCTTGCCAGGTTTTCCTGGAGAACTTTAATAGAGCTTTGGAACTGCCCTGGAACTGTAGTGCAGGTCCAAGTGGGTTTGATAATGTTAGTAGGAAATAATTTGTTCATATCTGTGTGTTGAGGAGGAATTCCTTTATCACTGTACTTCAGGGGTGGGGGTGTGTACACATGTGAATGACAGGGCATTTTGGAGGTTGTTCAGACGTTCAGAAGGATTTCTGTGAATGAATTTGATGGGCATTAAGATGTTTTAAAAAAACTTTGCAGTGAGCTCTTGCTGGTTTTACCTATTACCATTTTTATAAGTAGGCTCAAATGGCAGCTGCAGTTAAGGATTACCTTCTTTTAATCTTTTTCATTTGGTAAATAGATAGTAATTTCCATCTTTGCAGCTGCAGTTTGTACATGCTGGTGCTGGGCCACAAGTAACTTGAGTTTGATGGGTTTAATCCAAACAAAACGTGCAGAAAGTGTCAAACCATCACACTCCCAATGTAGCAGTAGAATTTAGGAATTGGTGTTTGCCATGAAACTGCACTGAAGAAGGAAAACCATTCCTTTTTTCCATTGAAATATAATTGGTTTTGGCCAAGAACTAAGACTGTGGAAATCCCAGTTTGGCAGTAAGATGTTTTAAGGGCTGTCCAGCGCTGCCCAGCAGTTGTGTGCCCGCAAGTGAACCAGGGCTGAGCTGTGATGGGTAAGGGATATAAATAAAGAAGGGAAACCAGATTAGGTGAAGGTTCAAAAAGAACTGTGGAGTTCAGATACTTCTGGGTGATGTTTCAAAGTGCTGTGGTGAGCCAAGGAACTGAGTTCTACAACAACTGCAGGTTCTCCCTTGCTGTTGTTTTAAGGCAATTGCTCAGGAAGAGACACTGTATTGCCTGGAGCCTTCTGTTTATTGCTCCATACAATGACTCTGCAGTGCCAGAGAGGTTTTTTCCAATAAAATTTTTCATTTGCCATCAGGAACAAGTCTGTGCAGAATGTTTCCCTCTCTAATTACAAAATTAAATTGACTTTTGCTTTCCTTTTGTAGTCAGTGACAGGAGGAGTGCAAAGGTAGTTCATGAGGGCACCTCTTCTTTGTTTTGGGGTTTTTTTAAGGCTGATGAGAATTTCAATATAAAATACAAGTGAAGTGTCAAAGTTACGTAAGACAAAAGAGGAAAATGGTTAATTGGTGTTTCTTTAAATTTACTGCTAATGTGTGTGAGTAGATTTGTACTGTAATGCTCAGAACTCTGTTCCTCACAGCCTGATGATCTATGGAGCGACACTTGGGTTTTGTCACCTCTAAGATTGTCTTGTTCTTCAGTCTACAGTTATTACTTAATTGTTAACAGGTTTTCAGTTATTTAGCTGGGTGAAAATTGTTGTTCTGTCTGCTCCTCACATGCAGCTGTGACCTGAACTGCCTCCTTTACTGCTGAATTCCTTAACCGGTCACCTTTTTTGCACTGGTACCCTTTTTTTTAATAGTTTATATATATATGTATGATTGGAGCCAAATATTAATTCTGTTCAGAGAAATTAAAAGTATTTTTGTGTGTGTGTTACAAATGCAGGTGAAAATTCTTGCTATTGCAGTTATTGTTTAGAAAAAAATCCATGTTCACATAGTGATATGGTTGGCAGTTAAGCTTTTTGAACATCAGGAATATCAAAGCAGCTTCCCAAGGCTCAGGATCTGTTTGCACATTTGAACAGGGCTGCTAATTGAACTTTTTCATTATTTAGTGAAGGAACTTACTCAAGTACTGCAGCAGAAACCAGAGTACAAAGTTTATTTGCCTCCTGTTCTTCCATGTATGAAATTCACTTGTCTTGAGTCCTGCACCAACATTTGGCCAAAAGCCTCTCCCTGCATTAATTGCTGGAGCTCCACTGAGCTCAGGGAACAAAAAGTAACAAGTTGATAGAGGGGTTTTGTGTGATGCTGAATTTTATTTGGAAGTATTGTCTGTTCCCTGATTCCCAGTGGGACTGGAGCAGGTCAGTGTGGGGGCTCAGGGAGGGCACGGACGTGCTGCACTGACCCTGCTTCTCTCTTGCAGACACCTGGGCCTGGATTTAGTGCCTCGGAAGGACTTTGAGGTTGTGGATTCAGATCAGATCAGTGTTTCAGACCTTTATAAAATGGTAAGAAATCTGTGGGAGATGCCTCTGAGTTTTCACTGTGGGAGGGAAGGAGGGAGAAGGTTTCATTCTTCACTGTTCAGTGTTTTGAGTAGAGTGGTGGTGTGGGTTAAATGTGTCCTTCCTTTGCACCTGAAGCACCGGAACATCCTGTCTCTGGTGCCCTGAGTTGGAAGGAACGATGCAACTTTCTTTTGGAAATGCCAGGCTTAGATACATTGAACTCTGATTTACACAGTAACAAGGTGTGAAACTGGTAATGTTTCTCTGAGCCCAGAAAGTACATGAGAGTCACTGTTTGATTCCTTCAGGAGATACACAGATGAAGACTTAAGTGGAAAGTCTGGCTTTAGAAGTTGCATAGTTAATGGACATCTTTGCCCTGTTACAAAGATTTTTGAGCTCACAGAAAAAGGGAGGGAGGGGGAGACCAATGAATGATTAAATTTAAGCCAAACTAATCCTTGAATGTTAAGGCCGTCTCTGTTGTGTGGCAATGCCCTTTAGAAAACATGTGTGGTGCATCTGATAAGAATATTTGCATTTTCAGGTAAAGTGGTGTAATTCCTTCATTGGAGTAACTTCCAAATTGTGTCATTATCAGTCACTGGTACAGTCCTATTAGTACATAATGAAGTTACAGTGGTTTTGGAAATGGGAATTGTGCCATTAATGAACTGTAAAGCCACTGATGCATTTTACAGCTTAACTGTGTTTGGATTCTTGGTTATTAGCACTAATACAGATAATTTTGTCTTGGATTGTGGTGTAAAGGGAGAAGCAGCATGTAATGTTCAGCGGGTGAACAGCATGTAAAATTCAGGAAGACAAATGAAACTCCTTCCTCAGATGCTCTTTTATCTAAAAAATACCCCAAAACAACACAAACAACCTCAGCAATTATTTTATAGAACTTCTCAGCTTAATGTCTTCTAAAAAAACCAGTGGCTTTGCTATATAGGTGCTGTTAGTGCCACTCACTTCTGGTAAACTTGTAACTTTCTGTTTTAAAATGGGTTTGAGTGACTAAGATTAGGGAGTGGTAGATCCATGTCTAGTGGCTTTTGGTTATGCAAGATGTCCTCCCTAAAGCAAAGGCATGTTCTGTGAGCAGGCTGATGCTGTTCATGGTTTGGATTATTTGCACCATGTAACAGTGGATTTCATGGAAAGAGATAAGAATTGTTACTTAAGAAATATGGAAGTACATCACTCTGTAGTGCTGAGTTTTAATGTTTGTTCCTAATTTGCCATAGTCTGAGCAGAGTTTGGTGCTATTATAGCAGAGTTTTCCTTCACCAGAGTATGGAAATAACTTGGTACCAAATTCAATCAGTAAGGATTCAGAGAATGCAGGATTAGTTGCTGACAGGATGGGTGTATTACTCAGTGTTTCGTTCTGCACAGTTTTTACTCTGAATACTTGGAGTACTGCAAGTAACCAACATTTACTGTCAGAGCAGTCTGATTATGTCACCCAAGTCCTGAAGAGAATGTCCCCAGCACATTGTGCTGCTCCATCCTGGGCTGGCATCAGGACACGACCATTAGTCACTTCACACTTTGCTGTTGCTGCAGTTTGTATATTCAAGAGGACAGTGCTGTCTGATCACATCCATGTCATAGTCAGGAGGGATTTCAGAACCAAAGCAGTTGTTTTTTTAACAAAAAAATTGTTAGAAATTGAAGGGATATTGGTGATTTAGGTAGTTAAGTGGTTTTGGGTGGTTTTGTTTTGTTTTGTGTTTCGTTTTGATTTTTTTTTTAAATGTAGTTTGGGAATCGTTTTTATTATTTAACAAAAACCCAGGGAGAGAATCCTCCATACTCCTGGCAAAATACTTCCAGGATTCTCCAATGAGCAATGAGATTTTACATTGTAAATTTGCAGGAATAGTTGTGAGAGCCAAATTACTTCCTCACGTTTGCAGGACTGTAGAATGTTAAATGTAACAGCCTTGTGTTTCAGAGCAATGGAGGGGGTAACGCATTAGACTTCCCTCTCTGTGACAACATGTTGTCAAGCATTTTATATAGTCATTAGGCTTTGTTTGCCTTGGTAAATTTTACATCTTAAAATATGAGCCTGTTCTTTAGCTCTCATGTTCCCTTGCTCAGTGTATTTGTGGCTGCTGGGAGATGCTGCGTGTTCCTCTCTCTGTCAGAACTTGCACATCCTGTGGCTCCAGGTTACTCATTGTGAAGCAAAATGCCAGTGGCTGCAGCATGAGCAGCATTTGTCAGGAATCATTGCCTTGCTCCTGAAGGAAACCAAATTGCCCTTTTCTTATGACAATGTTTGTGATTTTAACCAATATGACAGAACACTTTAAAAAGTTATATGACTTTTGAAATGGTGGGAAAATACATTCTCAGAGTTCTGCCACAGAGCTCAGTGCTGGAGTTGCCACGGGATTGAAGTTGTCATTTAGGAACACAAAGTCCTGCAGAGTATCAGAAACATTTGGATGGCAAGTTGTGTCAAAAATCAGAAGTGTTCAAAGCTGGGGACTAAATAGGTTTAACTCTTTTATAAATTTGTTGATTTGAATGCCTTTGGGAGGTGCATGAAAGGGACAACATTGTCTGTGTAACTGCTACAGCTCAGCCATTTCTTTAGCTGTGGGAAAGAAACACCATGAGTTTACCAGAGCTCCTAAATAAATAGTTTCAAATTAATGCTGCCATCACTGCACAACTGCTTATTCTTTATTCAAATGGAAGATGTGATTGGTAAGAAGGAATAGTTACAAAACTTGAAGGGGTTTTTTTGATACCCCTCAGTTGCCCAGAACTCTACTAGAAAAGGAAACCAACCAGACACGAGCTGTGTGGGAAGCTCATGGAATCTCTTTGTGTTACTGTTTTAGTTGTTGTTTGTTTAGCAGAGCAGATTCTGAGAGAGCAGGTTCATGTACATGTGGTTCTACACCCCAGGAAGAAGTCAGATGAGAATATGAAGATAAAAAGCAGTTTGAGACTGATTTGGTAATGAGGAGATTCACTTACCAAGCATTGTCAGGACAAAGAACAACAGTAAAAGCTCATATTGGTAGATAAGATACCATGAGAAGGAAGTTTGATGGGAAAACAGATGTAAGGAGAGTTGATAGCTGTTTCAGTAAATTAAGAACAAAACCACAAGATGCTCACTAAGAAGCCAAGTTGGATAAATTAAAAATTCTTCATTGCCTCCAGTCATTAGTGAAAGGGAAATTGAAATTACCAGGAGCAAGTAGAGAAGAACAGAATTGTAGAAAAGGATAGGAGAATAGCACAGATGGGTGAATTAAAAAATTAGAAAGGCAGTGCACAAATTCAAATATTAAAAGCAAATAAGGTCAGTTGTATCAAGGACCAGTTTTATATAAATAATGTGGTAGTAATTGGGAAACTAAAGAAATGTTTTTATGCTGGAGGAAACCAATTGGCACAGAAGTCAAGAAAATACTGTGGCATTTAATGTCCTTGCCCTGCTAAATTCTGATCAGGTGGTAACTGTGTAAAGTGGTTATGAGTTTCTGGGGATTTAGAATTATATACATTTCAGATGGATTGTCTGGAGAAGCCACATCAGACATGTTAGTGGTAATCGTTGGAAAGGTGGGTGAGGTTCCACAGTACTGGCAAAAGGCAAGTAAAGCTTCAAAAAGGTGTTGGATGAGAAGCTCATGGTTGTTGTGTCCCTGTAAAAAATGCTGTAAAATAAAAACATCTAATTATTAGCAACAAGGAGGTGAGTAATAGTGAGAGTGAACTTCTTCAAAATATGTAAATTTTAAAAGTTCCAATGTACTTCCAGAACATAAATAAGTCTGGTGCATAGAGAAAAAACAGCTGATGCCATATTTAGATTTTTCATAAATGTTGTAAATGTTACTTTTAATTGAAATACTCCTAAAGTCATTAGTTTCAGATGAAATTACTGTAAACACAGAGCTAATTAGAAGACCCATACTGAAAAAAAAATTAAAAATGGTTGTCAATAATTTGATTAAGTAGGCGAAGGGATGAGTCAGCCTAATTTCTTGTGGCCATCCTCCATTCTGTAGTACTTCATGCTTAGTTAAGGAGTAGATGCTGAAATAGGGAGTCTGCTTCCTAAATATGTAAATTCCACAAAGTTGAAAGTTGTATTTCTGATTCTTTCATGGAGTGAAAGGATCAGAATTCCAAATAATGCAGAGAAATTAAAGAAATTATATAAAAAGTGTAGTATCCAAGGGAGAACCTTAAATACAAGGTTTGAACTCCTGCAGTCGATTGTTCCCTCTGAAGTACAGCCTGGGACTCTGCAAGCTTAGGTGGTTTTGTAGAGGAGATTTGAATATTATAATGGAATCACAAGCAGAATTAATTAATCTTTTCATCCTAATGATGAATAAGACAAGAATCAGTGGGCTGAGGTTACAATAGCAAGGAATCAGTTTAAGCATCAGAAAGCGCTTTGATGAGGAAAGATATGCTCAACATCTTATCTGTTAAAGTTTGCACAACTTTACCAGGCAACTGGGAAAAATAAAACTGATGGGGTTTTTTTCTAGAAGGAAGATGGATAATTTCTTAAGAGGCCTCTTTTTATATCACTTTATATCAACCATTAACCAAGGCCACCCATAAAACATGTCCCCATGTCTACACATCTTTTGAATCCCTGCAGGGATGGTGACTCCACTGCTGCCCACGGCAGCCTGTTCCAATGCTTGGCAATGCTTTCAGGGGGGAAATTTCCCCCAGTATCCAACCCAGTAGTGAGGGGACCCAAACTGAACCCAGGATTCAAGGTGTGGCCTCACTGATGTTGAGTACAGGGACCTTCTTGGCAGCTGCTCTGCTCCTTGTGCTTCAGAGTGTAAATGTTTGGTCAGAATAAGGTGTTTGGTTTGTAAGAGAAGTGGAGAGAGATGGGGCAGATGAAGAGAGTGTTTAATAACCTGTGGTAGTGTCAATGTTAATATTTCAGTATAAAATGTTAATGTTAAGGTGATGTGCAGGGATTGAGCATGGCAGAATCATTAATGATTGGGGGGTTTTAAAGCTCTCTGAAACCTTTTCAATTTAGATTAGTATTTGAATCTCCCTTTGGAGATTAAATGGGTTCAGTCAGTCTTGCAGTCCATTTTCTGATTATAACATCTCCTTCTAGCATGAAAGGTTTCAAATACAGCATTACCCTCTGAGTCCTGTTCAGACATGTAGCTCCTTATACAACATTTACAGGTGTTGGCCAACTGAAATTGTAGAGGAGTCTTCAACCATTCATCAGGATTCCGTCTTCTGATTAGAACAAAAAATTGAAACAAAGTCTAAAATCCATCTTTCTTTCTAGATGTCTGGGTTTGGGTTTTTTTCAGCAATGCACATTTTCATAGGCCACATTCTGGCAGATGAGGATGAGTGGTGAGTTATCTCCCTATTTAACAAGGGAACACGTAGATTATACAGCATAGGGTGATGAACTCTTAAGAAATGCTATTACATTGTTGGAAATTCTTTCTAACTTGAGACAGGCATTTCCTTTAAAAGCTGTAAATTCAAGCAGTTGGGCTAAGAAATGGCTTAACTGAGAAAATCCTTTGGGAACACTCGTGGTGTTGTGAGTGATGATACACTGTGAAAAAGGCCATGACAAGCTGGTAATTTAAAAAATTTAGAAATACTGTTCTAATACTACACAAATATAATGTAAATATTTCTTACTTTCAAAAAGGTTTAAATGTTACTATTTTGTATCTCCACAGCATTTGTCAAGTAGACACAGTGTCCAGCAGAGCACATCACAGGTAAATACCATCCCTGTTTGAATGTTTTATTGTCTTTGAGTGTGTGTAAAGGTGTGATGGAGATTACTGGGTAAGTCCCCACCCACAGAACGCTTCCTCAGAAGATCCCCAAATGTTTAGGTCACTAAGGCCCTTCTTCAAATTCCATTTAGGTCTGTTCTCCCAAGCTCTGACTGTTGTTCTTAAAAGCTCAACTTGTGTAGTGAGATCTAAAGCCTCGCTCTGCCCATATGACTCTTCTTCCCACCTGCTGGCACGTGGCTTAGTGGCTTCTGTCTCGCATATCCTTCCTGCAGGAATGTAATCCATTCCTGGTCGTGGCATCTGGCTTTGATCTTGGCAGTGATCTGTGCTTCCACAGGTACCTGCATTTAAAGAATGAGGATTTACTTGGATTTAATTTAAAATCCGGAACAAAATTCCTTTTAAACCAGTACAAATCTGAGTTGGAAGTCTACACATTTTAAGGCTTGCTTTTGTTGGTATGTACCTGTCTATACATTAAGAGGAGATGAGCCTTGTGAGCTTAGGATATTCATGCCACTTGTTTATTAAGATCAGCATAAATGGATGTAAAGGGTTATAAAAACTAAAAGCATAAATTTGCTTCTAGTTATACTACTTGTTTTTCTTGCCAACCCAGCAGTTGCTGCTATAAATAGGTGTTGATATACTGAGTCAAAATGTAAACCTTTCTATGATTTGACTTCTTTGGTTTCTTGTGTTATCAACCCCTGTTAAGATTTCTGTTACACCTGCAGGGCAGACTGGCCTGTAAAGCCTGGTTCTCAGTCATGGAATTGTTTACATTGGAAAAGTCCAGTCACTCTTCCAGCACTGCCAAGCCCACACTAAACCATGTCCCTGAGCAGCACATCAACATGTCTTCTAAATCCCTCCACACATGGTGACTCCACCACTTCTGTTCCAGTGCTGGACAACCCTTTCAGTGAAGAATTTTTTCCATATATCCAATCTCAACTTCCCCTGGCACAACTTCAGCCCATTCCCTCTCGTCCTGTCCCTGTTCCCTGGGAGCAGAGCCTGACCCACTCCCAGCTCTCCCCTCCTGTCAGGGACTTGCAGAGAACAAGAAGGTCTCCCCTGAGCCTCCTTTTCTCCAGGCTGAGCCCCCCCAGCTCCCTCAGGTGCTCCTTGTCAGACTTGGGCTCCAGACCCTTCTCCAGCTCCATTGTCCGTCTCTGGACATGCTCCAGCCCCTCAATGTCCTTCTGGAGTGAGGGGCCCAGAACTGAGCCCAGGGTTTGAGGTGTGGCCTCACCAGTGCCCAGTGTAGGGGGGCAATCACTGCCCTCATCCTGCTGGCCACATGAATGACCTCCATAAAGGACTTGGAGCTGCTGAAAAGAAATAATGCAATAAATGTTATTCTTAAAAATGCTTTGAAGTCCATCAGCTTTAAATGCAAATTACCAGGAACCACCCTAGCACATCTTATTGTGGTTCATTTTTAGTATCAGAATCAAGCCAAAATCTAAGAAATAAGATTGACTTGGTTTACTTGATGAAATCAGATTTCAAATGCATAAACCATTTGTTTTGTATCTACTTGGCTTTCATGGTTTTTCAAACCATTTGAATTAGAAGTGGAAAAAAATAGAGGAAGCAAACTTAATCTAGCACACATCTCTGGGGCAGAATATGTTTGAGATTAAGCTTTTACTTGATGGACAAGGAGAGCAGAATCTCAGTTGATATTATCAAGTTGGTCAAGTGTCCTGTGTTTGTGGGGAGCTCCAGCTCATTTTCCCTGTTTGGAACAGGTGGATACGATCCGGCAGCGCCACGGCGAGGCCTGTCGTATGCCAGTGCCTCATCACTTCTTCCTCAGCCTCAAGAGCTTCACCTACAACACAATTGGAGAAGACACAGATGTCTTTTTTTCCTTGTACGATGTCCGAGAAGGCAAACAGATCAGGTAGGAATGTGTCAAATAATGAAAAAGCTTCCTGAGAAAAAAGTTGTGTACAAAAGATGCACACTGGAGAAAAAACAGGTGGTCTGTTCTTGTGACACAGGGGACAGCACAGAGCTGGTCCATCAGAAGGTGCCAGCCCTGCAGGACACATGGATATCAGTAATTGTAGTCTTTGCCTATGCAGTTCAGTGAAGCATTAAAGGCACAGAATGGTGGAATTTTGTTTGTGTTTCTGACTTTGCCTCCAGGTGTTGCTGAGGGTCTTGGTGTCTTGAAGCTGCCACCTTGGGGCTGTGGTTTAAGAAGCACTAATAGAGGCAGGGGCAGGCTCGGGACTGGTCTGAGGGCACCGCTGTGCCCCTCAGTGCTGGATGGAGCCTCTTTAACACTCCTGCACTCCTTGCCCCACAGGCCTGTCACAAAATGGTTTGTTTTCATTGCTGTTTCCATATAAACTATTCCCACCCATCCCTGTGTCTGCTCTCAGTACACTGAGCTAATTGGTGCCAGTGTTCACAACCATGAGATGTCCTTTACAAGCATGTGTTTTGAACACAGCAGAATGTGCAGAAGAGAACTGCAGCATTCACGTTGTGTCTTGGAAGCTTAGTAAGAGTGACTGGGTCTGATCTGAAGTACAGTGGGGTTTGTGGGGTGTTCTGAGATTTGTTTGAGGCATGTCCTGACAGTCAGCACAAACCAGTGCTTGCTGCCATAGTCAGAACTCTCCTAGTTTGCAACAAATTAGGTTTAGAGTTGTTCCAAAGTGAGGGAAGAGCCAGGAAATGTTCTTTCCTCTCTTTGGAAGAACATTAGTGTGTGAATAACGCTCATCCAAGAAAGTTGAGAGTAAGGGATAACAGTTTTGTAGCTCTTCAGAGTACATCCCACTGTAAGATTGGTCTGTATTAAGAAGCTCTGACTTGATGACATCTTATAAATATGTGTCTGCCACCATTTATTTAGGCAATTTATAGATTGTTCAGTAGAATATGGCAGGAGTGTCCCTGGCAGTACATGGTGCTTGTTTTACCCCTCAGGTGAGAAACACTTTTGATCATAGAATGCCTTGAGTTGGAAGGGACCTTCACAGATCAAGTCCAACCCCTGGCCCTGCACAGACACCTCAGCAATTCCACCAAGTCCCTGAGAGTATCAGCCATGTGTTTATTGAGCTCTGTCAGCCTCGAGGCCGTGCCCACTGCCCTGGGGAGCCTGTTCAGTGCTCACCACCCTCTGGGGGAAGAGCCTTTTCCTGAGATCCAAACCAAACCTCCTCTGACACAGCTCCAGCCGTTCCCTCAGCTTCTGTCACAGAGAGCAGAGCTCAGTGCCTGCCCCTCTGCTTCCCCTTGTGAGGATGGAGAAGACCTGAGAGGTCTCCCCTCAGTCTCCTCCAGGCTGAACAGCCCAGGTGGCCTTGGCTGCTCCTCATATGGTTCTTCTCCAGACTTCATTATCTTTGTACCCCCCTTTGGACACTCTCTGGTTGATGCAGTTTAGGAGTTCATGCCTGTGATTCCTCTGTTGGGAGCATCACCAGAAAACAGCTGCTCAGAGGGAAATGTGAAAATGGCAAACCAAACCAAACAAATCTACCCAGTTAATAGTTTCTGCCACAAAGCAGTAAAATACCAAATTATTTAGGTGAGGAAGGGCCAAGTGGACAAGCTGCTGCCAGCAGATGCTTTGAAAGGAGAGGAATTGTCTTGGGCTGAATCTGCATAGTATGCAAACATTGAGTGGAAAGCCTTAAGAAGGACTTTTGCCATGGATAAAAACACAAAGCAAATAGTAGTTATAATGAGGAAAAGCACAGAGAGTGGTTCAGGCGTATTTAAATCTATACAGTAATGCTTTGATGTGCAAACAGTTGTTGTTATTTAGCTCTCATATTAAGCATCAGTGATCTGTTGCAGTGAAAGCAGCATAATTTTTACATTTTCTTACATCCCAGAGAGTGCTGGGGAAGAAGAGTGTAGTAAGGCTGAGCTCTGTTTTAGGGAAGAAACCAGAAAACAGACAAAAACATTGCTACAAATTTAGAGTGATGTTTTTAGATCTACTTGAAAATATTTTATTTCCTCTCAGGATATAGTACATTAGGGTAAAAAAAAAACCAAAACAAACAAGCAAAACTTCTGCTCACTGCATTCTAAATGAAAGGGACGAATTCGCTTCTGAAATGGTTTTAAGGCTGATAAATTTCTTACCCAAACAGCTCGTTCTGGAGGCTGGAAGGTTTCAGTGTCACTGCCTGGGACATGTGCTGGATTACAAAGCTCCCTGAACCTGCTGCTGGCAGGAGTTATTTCCCAGTTAGTTCAGGGAAGAATTGGTGGAAGTTGCAGTGTTTTCCAAGAGCTGAAGTCCCAGCATGTTCCAGTTGTGGGTTAGCAATCAGAAGGTTGGAGCAGCAGCTGAATACAAACATTTTACTGTATTTGGTGGTTTGTGCTGTCAGAAAAGGAGAGGCTGATAAAGGAGGGCAGTGGGGAGCTCTGGACAGCAATAGCAGTGCTACCTTTAGAGGGGTAAGACTGCAGGTAAAAACTAGGAAAAAGTTATTGAATTTTTAGTCTGACAAAACTATAAAAAGTAATACTTGTAAGTACATAGAACTTAATGGCTTGGGTCAAAAGGGATTAAAGTTTATTTGTCTGTTACAAACTATTTGGGTTGGTTTTTTCCAAAAGAAGTCCCAGAAGTCCCATATTTTTACATACAGAAGCTATTAGTCAAGAAACAAAATCTTTGTTACTGAACTTTTATAGCTGTTTGGTTGCTATGTGGAGGTTGGAGGAAAATAATGTGATAATTGATCCAGTGGGGAAGTAG
>JAOXXN010000175.1:4305072-4344910 GCA_026770055.1 Myrmophylax atrothorax | reverse complement strand
AACACAAATATGTACCTTTTGTGTTGGGAATACTTGAAAAACCCTAATGACAGTGTCAAGTGTTCAAGTGGGGCAGAGTCATGAGAGCCCAAGGAGAGTGTAATTGGTGCTTGGCTGCCTTTCTCCTGCAAGTTTCAATAATGCTCAAACATTGTGGTGGTTTTCCCTTAAATGTGGTGGAGGGAGATGGCAGGTAGTTATTTTCACTATTTTCTGTTTCCATGGCAATGCAGTGTTTGCAGTCCCAGTCTCACTGTAGCTCAGTAATCCTCCCCCGGGGCTCCCAGCCAGCCTGCTAATTTAATAATTCATGAGCATTAAGCCTGAATTTGCTGGGAAGCAAACTGTGTTGCTTGGAGCCCTTTTCTCAGGGCCAGATTCATTTCCCTCACAGATTTTGTGTTCCTTTCTCTAAGATGTCTTTATAAAATCCACTCCATAAACCAAAGCAGTGTGCTGTGTGTGAAACCAAGGTGACTGTGGGTCTGCTGGGTGAGGCAGCTCGGGGGACAACTCCCCTCCCTCCCCCAGGAAAGAAAAGTGGGGGGAAAACAAACACACTCCGTGAGCACTTGCCTGAAAAGAAGATTTTTAAGCAGTCTGTGAGTCACTGCTGAGACACTGTGCAAACTGCAGGGTCAGCAGAGGTGACCCCTCTGTCCTGGGGCTGGCAGGGCTGCTGGGGGTGATGGTGCCCAGGACTGCTGTGCCCTGGGAGCCACAACACACTTGGATTTGCTTTGTGAGTGGGGAGGGAGTTGTTTGTGGGCACAGAGTTGTTCTCTGTGTGTGCTCTGGCTTTCTCTCACACTCACACAGAGCACAAGGATGTTCCATGGAGCTCTGGGAGATTTTGTTAGTGGGTCAGTCTTACAATAGTGAGTCTCACATTTTTTCCAAGAGGATGAGCAAAAATTAGCAACTCTAGAAGGTAATCATGATAAACTTGAAAAGCTTTTTACAGAGGATATTCCTACTGCTTAAATTATCTTTCAAGAGAAAAATCCACCCAGTATTTATGACCTTGGGAAATGACTGAAACGTTGATATACACACATCCTTTCTTCATGACTGTGAGACCATGCTCGCAAAATAAAAGTTCAGAAGGCCTGATGTGAAGCTTGTGTCCTTCTTAGAAAGTCTCTGCAGGTGTTCTCAAAAGCATCAGGCAGCAATGCTGTCCTGGAGCGACCATTTCCATCAGTGAGCTTAGTAATGTTCTTGCAGTTGACAAACAGGAGAGAGGTTTCGGCAAATGGAATGAAAATAAAATTCTGTATTTTTTTCCTGCATCTTGGTTAAGGTTGTACAAGCAAACATAAGAAGCCTCAAGTCATTGTTGTTGCCTCTGTTGCAGGATGCAGCACAAACACAAAGCCGGGGCTGCACAGTCAGGTTTTCTCTTTGGCTCCACACAGGCTCTTGGAGGACAGTAATTGCTTTCTGGAAAACTGGCTGATGTTGCTGCCCTGGGGCTTGAAAACTCCTGCTGTCCTGGGTCAGGGTACTTCCTCTCTGCTCCAGGAACAGCTTCCCAAGTTAATCCATGCAAATATTAGCTTGGCCAAACTGGAAGGTTTAGAGGCTGAAGTTCAGTTTTCTCTCCCCCTCCTGCCCCCACCAAACCCCAGGAGACTCTTCCATGGTGTTTCCCTCCTAACTTAGGAATATTTTGAAACAAGCTCCCTTTTGCAGCTTTAAGAAAATACTTTGATCATATGCCAGTAATTCCTAAGGTAATTGCATTCCCCTGGTCAGGGCACTGTCCTGGCGGAGCCCGTGCACAGGGGCAGGAAGAACGTGGTATGTCATGGCAGTGGTGGAGGGAACTACCCGAATTGTGGGCACAGCAAGACAGAGATGTATTGAAGGCAAATGTTGGTGAGGTCTCTATTGCCATAGAGGGTGATGAGCTCATCCCAAGCTCCGTCCTGAATGACCTGGGCTTGCAGTTTGTAGAGTTTACCCTTGAGCTTTACCTGGGACAAAAAATGATGCTTTTACAGTAACATCTTAAAAAGTGTTTATAATACTCACATGCCAACTCAAATTTTAGTCTAGAATTACTGTTAGGCATATCAGCATTCATGAAGAAACTAGAGATTTTTTTTTTGGTGGGTTGAGGAGAGGAGAAATTTAATAATATCATGCTTATCACCATTTCTTAACTGGTAGGACTGAAAGGAGGTGAACTGTGCTGGCTATGCAGGTCTTTGTGGCTTGTTCCTGCCAGCTTCTGTGACAGCATTTTCAGATCTTTATTTTGTATGCAGGTAGTGGGTTTTACCTGGGAGATGCTGAAAGAAGATCAAAGTCTAAAATACAAGTTGTTATATTTTCTTCTCTGCTACCATATGACCCTTTTCCCTGTGCACTTCTACATGTGTCATGGGACCAATATGTATTGTAAAATAACCTTTATTCTTAGAAGGATTGGCCAAATGCTGGTTCTGAAAACCCAGTTAAATACAGCTTTTGAGAAAGGACTGAGGTATTTGTAATAATATTGGGGTATTTTCAATATTCCCCCAGTTTTCTCTGGAAATAAGAAGCACTGAGAAAAAGATGAAAAATGAGGCAACATATTTGTACCTTTTCCCTTTCAGTGGCATCTTGGAATAGAGAGGGTGAAGGAGGCATTTATTTCTGGGAGAAATGGCTGCTGAACCATTATTTAAGGCAAGGGGAAGCTACAAGATACGAGGTTTCTGCTTAAGGAGATTGAAGCCCTAATGTATTGCTGTTCCTGCTTCAGAAAACCAATCTTCTATACTCTGTTAGAGAATTAATTTTTTAATCCGTGTTCTTTATCAACAGTTTCCAATTCAAACAGAAAATTGATCTGCAGCCTCTCTCCAGACTACCACAGCTTTGGCATTATCCATCTATTAATGCTCTACCTGCATTCAGAAATTGATGCTCAGTCAGGATTTTTGCCTTTCAACACCCACAGTGATTGAACCTGCCCAGGAGTTAATAAAGGGCTCCCCAGCCCATCCCAGGCTCTCTGCCAGGCCTGGCCTTTAGTTGTCATCTTTGCCTGTTGTGCAAAAACCCTCAACAACAAAAGCTCCCCGTGGGCACAATGCCACTCCTGCTCACCCAGCAGTCAGTTTTGTCCCTGCTTGCCCCCTCCCTCATGCTGAAAATGTAATGGCCCAGACCATTGATGGCTTCCTTCCTTTTTGCAGAGACAGATGCCAGTTCAGGATGGTGCTCCTTTTCCGTCAGCTCAGGGCAGCCAAGAAGTGAGACACTACACTCCTTTCATTTTTCCTTCTTTTCAAGGGAATGAACAAGAAGCTGTTTGACTTTGCTTGTCAGAGCAATGGTTCTTATATTTGAGTAGCTTTAGCAATTACTAATCATGAGAGTGATTGTAAACCCGGAGTTATTGCTGCACAAGAGGTGGTTTCACTCTGCTGTGAGTTAGCACAGGAGGGGATGGTGCAATTAGAGTAATTGGGGGTTGCTTATAGCACAGACAAGCAAAGGAATAAATAAGCTTTTGTTTAAGATGCTGCTACTACTGTGGCACCTCTTAGTCTGAACTCAGCAAGGTAAAATGTTAATTCTTTTCTCTCTTTTGGCGCATTTGTCTCTGATTTTATGCAGGAGAACTGATTTCAGTGTATTTTCAGAATAGCTGAAAATTAATATTTAGAGGGTTGTTGTTTTGGGGGGTTTTTTGGAGTTTGTTTTTATGATAGTAATAATTTAGTCTAGATTCTGTGCATGTTCTTGTCCTTGTGCAGAAGATAAGCTTGAGGAAAAGGCATACTGAAAACTGAACTCTTTCAAAGGCATAACTCCCAAAATAAGAATTAAATTACTGAATTCCCGTTAAGTTTCTTGACCCCAAATGTGTGTATTTTTGTCTAAAAACAGAGCTGTAGTGATAGATGAAGACAGTGGATCTTCAGGTCATTGAAAACAGGGTTATTCTTCCAGATTTGCTTTGACATAGAAATGAGTTTGCAGTTGTAACACGGGAAGCAGCTGACTAACTAGTTCATAATATGGGTCACCAGTGTAAAAAGGTTCCACTTCCAGGGATACAAACATGATCAGTACTGGTGAGAGAAGTTTCTGTAAACTGTTCTTCATCAGTGGTACCCAAGATCAGAGATGAGAAACAAAACTACAAGTTTAGAAGAAATAACCTGCAAGGAAAGGTGGGAGAGCTGGAGGAAGCTTGGACAGATTCCTCGTTGTGTTCCCCGGGTGGCAAATGCTGTGCTGAGCTCAAAGTCCCCTGGATTATTTGGTCACACAAGCTCAAGAGGACTCAAGGAAGAACTACAAATTAAAGAAAGGAATTCAAAGGTTGTTACTGAAGTAGTGCTGGAATAATGGAAGAGTTGATCAACAGACAGGAGGGAAAGATGTTGACCTACTTCTTTTCTTGACAAGCAGTGGAATGTGGGGACTGGAACCAGATTTTCTCTATGGCTCTAACAAGGAAAAGATGAATTGCAAACTTTAAAGTATTTCCACTTATTAGTAGAATAAAACCTTGCAAGAGGCTATCAAGTGAGTCTCCAGAATATCTCTCTTTGGATGTTTTGAAAGCAGACTAAGCAATACAACTTTCGGTAATGAATGAAATATATATATATATAGACTTGCACTCCTTTCTCTGCCATTGTCTGAGGGACAGCCTGCACAGGAGTTTGTGGCATACAGTATTGTATTCAGCTTCTGTATGAAAATGAAACACTCATCAATGCTGAAATAACTAAAAGGAAAACCTGTGTTGAAAGTTCAAAAATATATCATTCTGGCAATTTAAAATATAATATGTCATACTGTTATTGAATTAACTATTAGGTAGACAGAGGTAAGTACAAAGATAACTATGCAGAAGAAATTGTTGGTGTAATGTAACTGTAGTGGAGGGTACTGAAGTTGAAATATTGTCCTGCTCTCCACTTAATACAGCACAAAATTCTTACTGAAACGTTTGAATTTACCATGTCATTAAAGCATTTGCTAAAACTTTCTTAACTTACTAATTGACTTCTCAGTGTAGTTGTAGGTAAAGAATCTTCTGTTTCTGGTGGATTTGTTGGTGGCATTTATTCAATCTCTGAGGTTATATGAATTTGCATCAAATTAATTATAATTGAGTGGGGTTGTGGGAAATGTGGAGATTGGAGTAATAGTGAAAAACAGGGAGAGTGAAACAGCCTGAGAGGATGATCTGGGTTATTGAGCATGGTAACCTCACACAAATAATGATGCAAAGGTGTGTAGTGAGATGTGTGAGTTGTGTTTGCAGGATTAGGAACCATTCCAACAGAAGTAACAGTTCTGAAAATACATCAGTATTTATAATGGGTGGCAGGAGCTCACAGCACGAGGCTGTGCTGGGAGGGCTGAAATGGGATGTCTGAGACGTTACAGTTGGATGAGCAGGGACTTGGCTTCGTGTGTGTGGAGTGCACAGATGTGTGTGTTGGTATTTATGGGGTGGGTGGTACCAGTACCAGACTGTTACAATCCTACATTTTTAGTACTGCTCATGAAACGCTGTTGAAAAATTGCACCATTGGTGAGTTCTATAAAACAATTGCAGCACTTTTTCTTGAATATTTTAAGTGTTAAATTGCTTACTTGTTTGGGGGCTGTCACTGCTACCCCTACCCTGTAAGAAATGAGCTTTTCTGAAGAGCTCTTTAACATCAGGAAGAAAGAGCAACACCAAAGGAGGTAGTGTATACACTGGGGTTTCATGGTTTTTTAGGCCAGCAGTGGATAATATGCTGGAAATTGTGTCAAATAAAGGTTGCTGGAGTTGATACAGCCATACTGGATAGAGCTGAAAGGGTCTGTGTTAAACTGGAACTAGAACTGGAAGATTTGATGATGTGCCCTCATTTTATTTCTGTGAAAATCTAGGAAAATTCTGGTCAATACTTGGTGTGCTCCTTCACACTTGTGAAAAAATTACTCATCAAACTTGTTTTTACACATAAATCCTCTGTCATAAGAAATAATATGAATGTCCATGTCTGACCATCCATGGTAAGGATTGTTCATTTTGCAATCTGGTTATAAGTGCTGGTTTTATTCATAGAAGGGCTGATTAATTTGATTGATAAGAGTTGTATCAATTGAATCTTAATGTGCTTGAATTAGGGTATTGCTTCTACAAATACTTTATGTTACAGGAGATTGCTTAATTGGTATTCTTGTTACTTCTAGTTTTGAGTGGATTTTAATGAACTCAGTTTTACCAAAGGCCCTCAGCAAGTTTGCCTTAGCCTTTGCCTGGAGGAGCTGTAATGTGTTCAGATTCTGTGCTTCTTATAGTCACATTATTTGAACGTTATTGCATCATGAATATGCATCAACAAAATGTTTTCACATGCAGAGTACTTACCATTAAAAATCTGTGCTATTCCATGTGGGTTTAGGTCGATCAGTGAGTACTGTTTTGTATACTTTGGAATTATAAAAACCACTGCATCTTTTTTTTGTAATAAAAGCTACCTGTAATAATACCTACCTGTATTTTTCTGTTGAAGCTTATAATTTTTTTCATGTTGTTTGTTTTCCAGTGAGAGGTTTATGGTGAGGTTAAACAAGAATGGAGGCCCCAGGAACCCAGAGAAGATCGATCGAATGTGTGCCCTGTTCACAGTACGTGTCTCTTCCCTTCCTTCTGCCCCCACAGGAGTGTGGCTGGAGATCACCCACCCTGAGGGGGAAAGAAACAATCCTTCCTTTCCCATATATTGAGCAGAAGGGAAGCTGTTTCTAAGTTTTGTTATGGTTATGACTAAATGTTAACACAGAAAATGAATGTAGGTCTAAATTATTTTTATGGCTAAGTAAGTAATCCGAAGAACTTCCTTTAAAGTGCATTTTTTTCCTGCTTGTAGTGTGACATGTTTAATATTTTCATTGCATGTGCTGTGCCTTAGATAGCAGGGCACAGGAAAAGGCTGTGATGGCCTGAACAAAAAACAAGGCACGTTTCTCAGAGTCAGGCAAAGAACTACAACAGCACACAGAGAAAACCTGAAGTTCTCCAGGCAGACTTTGGTCAGAGCCCACTGGAGTGTCCGTGTAGCAGCCCCAGGTGGGTGGTGCAGGAACCTCCCAGGTCAGGAGCACAGGCTGTGATGGGACAGAGAGACCAGGATGAGCTGCAGAAACAGCAGCCAAGTGGAGCTGCAGGGAGTTGGTTGAAGTAAAGGGAACACTGTGACATCCAGAGGTCCCAGAGCAGGGCTGTGCAAACAGCTACCCCGTCCTGAGGCACAGCAGATACCACCAACCTTCTGTGCCAGGAAGACAGGAGAAGTAACACCCATCTGGCTCCTACCAGGTGATTCCTCATTTGGGAGTGAAACAGCCAACTAAGATGTATTTCCTTTTGATTCTTCAGACTCACCCCTCACTGAACTGCCTTCTCAGTTTATAGGTTTGGTTATACTGAAGTGGAGTCATAGAATCACAGAATGGTTTGGCTTGGAAGGGACCTTAAAGATAATCCAGTTCCCATTCCCTGCCGTGGGAAGGGACACATTCCACTGTCTCAGGTTGCTCAGAGCTCCATCCAGCCTGGTCTTGAGCACCTTCAGGGATGAGGCAGCCACAACTTCCCTGGGCAACCTGTGCCAGGGTCTCAACCCTCAGAATGAAGAATTTTTTCTGGATATCTCATCTAGCCCTTCTCTCCGTCAGTGTGAAGCCATTACCCCTTGTCCTGTCCCCTCATGCCCTTGTCAGAAGTCCCTTCTGCACTGGTCTTAAGTTATGTTTAAAATCCCCTCAGAATTCCCTCTGAATCATTGGTCAGACCGTGATTTTATCTGCCACTTTTTCTCAGAGTATGAAAATCTAGACATGTGGAAACTTAACAACCCATCACAGAGTAACTGTAAGGAATGTCAGATCCCAGGTGTGATAAACACCTCCCATCGGGTCTCACCTTCAGCTCATGCACATGCCATAGGCTCTGTCACAGAAGGGTTTTTCACTTTCTTCAGTGAAGGAAATATAGGGCAGAGAGCTTTGGGATAAGCTTTGGTTCTGGCAGTGCTGGACACTGAAACAGGTTCCCAGTACCGTTCCATTCTTTAAGCAGACAGTGGAATTTCTCCTTTTAAGGAACAGAGTATCTCCATCCAGGTGTAAGGATGCTCAATTTTGCCTCCATCTGAGTAGAAGAGATGTGGTCAGTCCAGAAATAGCACTGACATGGATGCTGACATCAGGGGCAGTTCAGGTTTTGGTACCATCAGTGAAGTGCTGCCTGCTGATTAATGTCAGCAGGGGTGGTAACAGTGTCCTCGTGTTCCCACTGGCACAGATCACTCCACAGCTGGTAACTCAAACCCAAGGGTCCTTCTCTGCTAAGGGCAGGTGGCCAGGGAGAAGCTGCAGCTCTGGTGTCTGGTCGTGCCAAGGGAGGAGTGGAGGAATAAGGGTTGCCCTGAGGAATGTTCCCCAAAGGCAGGATAGACTGCTTTGTATTGGGTTTGGCCCTTTTAGGCATCTGAGGTTCATCATTCTGGAAAATATTTCCCCTATCAAACTTGCCAATCTACACCCATGTCACACGACTTTGGGCCAGCTTTATGGCACAAATGTCCTGCTTCATTCACTCTGTGGTGAAGAGTTTGAAGCAGTTTTGCTCTGGTGGCCTTCAAAGCAGCCCTTACACCCTTTAAAAACAATGATGTACTGCAGCCAGGGACGTAACAGTTCCAGGAGAGACCTGCTGCGTGTTATGGAGAAGAGTCTGGCAGAGGCCAGTGCAGAGTGTTGTAGACAGAGCCACTCTGCAACTCTCCAGGTAACCCTCCTGTGTCACTGCACAAAAATACCAAAGCTGTTGGAGTATCAGCTCTCCAAGAGGCTCAGACTCCATCCCTCTGTCTGGTGCAGGTACTTGGACCCTCTCACTCTGTTAGAACATACACTCTACATGACAGGAATCATAATTGGAAAAATTATCCACGCGAAAACTGGCACTCTTCTGGTACAGTATTTTTTTCAATGTATTCGAAGAGCTTTCCAAAGTGTGTAGTAAAAGAGCAGAAAGTAATTGCTTTTTGTGAAAAACCATTTTATCTTCAATGGCTCCATCTTATCATAATTTCTTAATTATGAAATGCTTCTGTGATAAGATAATTCTATGATTTTCAGGTTTGTTCCCAGGCTTGTGTTCATCTTGGCTTTAAATCCATTTATTTATTTCCCTGCCCTCCCTCACCGTGCTCCAGTATCTTTCAAAAATTCTCTCATCTTTCCCAGAGGCAAGAATCTCATATCTTAGACAATTCAAGGAATCCCTGTCTTTTCCTGCTCTGTTACTTGCAGGACTTCAGCTGTCTCCTTGTGTAAGATCTCAGAACTACTCAGGTTTTGGTTTTACATCTGCTGTCATATCATAGCAAAGGTGAGAAGCTGCTTGCTCTGAAGATCAAAGCTCACTCAGGCAAACCTCAGCCTATGCAGCTTTAGAAGCATTCCTGGGTCTGGATTAAAACATAGCCACACAGTAGAAGCTTGTTATTTTTGTTCTGATTCTCTGTGGCAGCTGAATTCAATAACTAATTAGTAGCAGAGTGGTATCCTTGATTCCAGAGGTTTGGGGGTGGTTGTGATGGTGGTTGGGATTTTTAACAAACAGCCAGACCTGTCTAGAAACCAGCCTTGTAAAAAACTAACCATTATTGTGAGTAATTCTTTTCCATATCCAGTACTGGGGGGAAAATTTAGGGGTGATTCTCTGGAAAGCCATTCAATCAGAATTATTATGTAACTATTTTACTTATGAACCAGAATAATTTAAGAAGCTCGGAGGGATGTGGAAATACCCACCTGGTACACACAGTCCTAAAAAACCTTTCTGTCTTTATTTAAGCAATGGATATGGTTTGTCCTCTTCTTGTCCAAAGTCACATGCATGGATTCTCTGCAGAGAAATTAACTGAAAACTTCAGGGATTGGGCTTTGATTGTTTGCTCCATGTCATAATGAGAATTCCTTGCCTTGTAAAAAGCCTCTGCTGTGCAAACTGAAACACGAGGCCATCTGGGCCCACAGTTTTTGTCTTCTGACTGTGACACAGGGTATTTTTTGTGAAAGGGAAAAGCAGCTAAAGTGTGAACCCATCAATATGTTCATGCCCTGCTATTTTCTGATGTTTTGACAGCTGCCCTTTAAAAAAATAGTTCTTTAAATTGCTGTTAATTAGAACTGGTAATTTGATAGTATAATAAAGTCTCCCCTTGTCAAAGCACAGATATTTTCAAGAATCTATTGCTCTCCAGAGCATTAGGCACTACCTCCAAGGTTTTTTTGCTCTTTGAAATGTCTTGTGAGGAGCTACTGAGATTAAAACTATGTCAAATCCCCACTTAGTGTGGAACTTCATGTCTCCAAGACATGCAAGATAAAGGCTACCATATGCTGCTGCACTGGTATGTTGGGTGATGGAGGAAGCCTAGGAAGTGTGTTCCCTTATTGGTGCAGCAGCAGAATCAAACTTGCAGGGAAAATGCTAAGGATGATTTTTATAGCTTAATTTTTTGGCTCAGTAGAGGCACGATCTGCTCTTTAGCAGGATCCCAAACAGTGTATTTGCAGTTCCCTGCATCTGCTGCCCTGGGAAATGCAGCACTGCTTTTAGATGGAGTGAGGAGATACAGCCATGAATTTGTGGCTTGCCTGCTGTAATTTAGCAATATAACACATGGGAAAGGGATTGAAACCTCTCCTTGGAATAAATTCCCTTTGTGCCCAGTTCTCAGTCACTGTGCCCAGATCTTACTGTGCTACCTGTCACTGTAATCTGGAGTTGCATTGCCATTATCGTCTCAGTTGTTGAGATTTGGTTTCTCAAGTCACATGGGAACGAAATTTGCTGTGTGACTTAAGGTTCACATTTTAGCTTTCAGCAAAATACAGTTTTTAATTGGAAATTGGTTCAGACTAGGCATGACAGACCTTAGATGTCCACAGTTTAAATTTTCTCCCCGCCTTTATTGAAAAATTCCATTATTTCCTTTTACAGTGGCTTTAAAACCTCTTAGTTCAGGAGTTCTTAAAGTAAAACCACAAAATTTTATCTGAATCTGAGATTGTTCCAGTTAATTTTTGCATAAGTAATACCTGACAATGAGATGGGAGCACTTAATAGAGTGCAGAAAGAGGCAACCCCTGTTGCTGTAGAGCACGAGGAGCCTTTTTTATTAATCTAAAACATTGATTAATGTTCTCACAGTCATGGTGTCTGTTTAAAATCTTCCTGTCTGGGAGGTTTAGTAGCATAAGGAACACTTGTTGAACAATGCTAATGTTTTTAGAAAGAAATGTTTCTTAGATCTTTCTTGTAATTAAAAAAAAAAAAGGTGGAGAAATGTCTCAGAAGTTGCTATTTATTTATAAAGTTACCAATGAAAACTACAACATGCCAAGGAAATTGCAATTAAGACATCTAACATAACATGTAAATGCAAAATGCTGCGGTGATGGATTATTGGAAAGTGTTACGTGTATTTTGATAATTTATGTCTGTATTATGAAATGTTTCTCGGGGTCAATAATACTTACTTGTCTTCATTAACTGCAGCTTTACTTTTGCTCTTCTGTAGGTTCCCCTTTTCCTGGTTTCTGAGGGGTTTTTAAGCTGTTTTTTTGAAATTTTGAGCTGTTTTTCTGTAACATGGAATTTCACAGTTCTCATCCATGTGTGTAGTTGCAGACACTCATGTTGGAAGTGCAGTGTGTCCCTTTTAATGTCTCTGTTTTTTCCACCCTTTCAGGATCTCAGCAGCAAGGACATGAAGAGGGATTTGTACATAGTTGCCCATGTAATCCGAATAGGTACAGTATGATTTAGACTTGAAACAGGTGTCGTTAACAATGCTTTGGGAGTCTTTTTAAATGCATCTTTTACTTAGCTGGCTTTATAATAATGATTTAATAACACAGAAAACTCCATCATAGACTGATTAGCATTCAGACTGTGTGGAGCTGTGTTAGAAGGTTACTGATGGCTGTTTAACAGTGATGGTTTTTTCTTAGTCTGAAACAAAATACTTGATTAAACACCACTTTTAGGGCAGAGGGACAAACTAAATAAAGGGTTTTTGTTTAGTGTTTTAAAATTTCCAGTGAAGTCTTTTTGCTGGTGATTATAGCTCATTTATGGGGCAGGACAGCACCTTATCTGACCATCCACATCTGGTAGATCAAGGGCTGTTGGACAGAGATGTGTCAAGGTCTGCTTCCTGCTCCAGGAGTCTGTGGGGCTTCCAGGCACCCACACGCAAGTGTGGGGAGATGCCTAAACTTGGGTTTAGGGGGAACGGGTTTCTTTGACTAGTTGTTGGCCAGGTTAGGCTTCATTTATTCTTTTTGACACTTGCAGTAGCAAGAATGGGAAATGTTTATGAGTGAAGTTGTATTTAGAATGTGTCTTGCACAGTAGAATGCAGTGCCCAAAGTTCTTACCCCAGCAGTGTGTTTAAGGTAAAGTGAATGGAATTACTGGAATCTCTTGTAGATGGAAGGTGTTGGATAGAAAAAAGTTCAAGGTAAAAGGATGTAATTAGTTAGTAACAGGTATAAGTGGATCTCAATTATTAATGTCTGTACTTCCCTGAGAAATTACCAATTACATATTTTATCTATGTTAAGTATAACTTGTTTTAAATATTAGACCTAAAGTGTTAATGGCATACAGTGGGAATAGCAGACAGTTCCTTCAGGTGTGTTATTGTGAGGTGGGTGGTGCAGTGTCAGTGAAGTGTTTCGGGTTTTCAGGTACCTGAGGAATGGGCAGGGAGTGTCTGCAGTGAAAGGGTTCTTGACCCTCTTCCCAACCCACACCCCCTGCCAACCACAGACAGCTTTTCTGAGGTGCAGCAGGTCTAAACACCTTAGTGAAACCACAGCTTTTTGTTGTCCTGTGAGTGACAATGTGCCTTGGAAACCACAAGTGACTCTGTTGTCATTGGAGGTGATTAATGAAGTTGTGCAAAGATACGCTGTATTAACCTCAATGTGAGAAGAGCTGGACAAATTACTGTGTGTAATTACAAGCTCACTGAGATTATCACAGTGATTTTTCTGGCCTTGGCATTTTTTACTCTGTTTAAAAACTGCCTGAATAATAGGATATAAGTCACTGGGCAGCTTTGTACCTCAGAGTTCTGCTTCCTATACTCCAAGACACACATGATACATGACCAATATATAATAAATTATACACAATGTATAAAGTGAAAATTTATGTAAATACTGAGCTGTAATGGAAGGACCACAGTGAATCTCTGTGTGGGTCAGATTGGTGAGTACAAACTGCATTCTTGGCTCATTCCAGAGATGATTTGTAGTCAGCCCATCTGGATGCAAATACATGTCATGGAGCTGCAAATCAAAGATGGCCAGATATGACTCTGCTCACTCTGCCCTTGACTCTCTGTTTAGCTAAATAAGGTGATGGGCCTTAATTAAAGCAGCCCAGGAGGTCAGGTGGGTTCCAATGGACCTCTGGGTTTGAGACTGTTCAGGAGTGAAAAGTTGTGGTGGATTGGCCCTGGCTGGACTCCAGATGCCCTCCAGGCTGCTCTATCCCTCCCCTGCAGGAGGACAGGGTTGGGGGTTGAATAAGATGGAGGAACTCATGGGTGAAGGTCAGGGCTGTTTAATAAACCAAAAGCAAAGACCACTTGGTGAAGCCAAGGGGGACAAAAGATTCATTCCCTAATTCTCATCAGCAGTCGATGTCTTCCCAGGAAGCAAAGCTTCAGTGCATATGGAGGCTGCTCCAGAAGGAAAACCTGGGAGTAACAAATGCCCCCCTCTCCTCCTCTGTTCTCTTTGCCTTTATTGCTGAGCAGATGTCATATGGTTTTGAACATTCCTTTGGTCAGTTGGGGTCAGCTGTCCTGGCTGTGTCCTCTCCCAGTATCTGGCCCACCCCCAGCCTCCTGGTGAGGGGGGGGATATTGCAGAGGCAACTTTGGTGCTGTGCCAGCACTGCCCAGCATCTCTGGTGTGTTATCAACACCTTTTTGGGTACCAACACACAGCCCAGCACTGCCCATCATCTCTGGTGTGTTGCCAACACCTTTTTGGGTACCAACACTGCCCAGCATCTCTGGTGTGTTACCAACACCTTTCTGGGTTGGGAAAACCAGCTGCGTCTCCACCAGACTCAGTGCAGAAGTGTCAGGGTGCAGGCTGGAGCTGAATCCCACTGTAGGTGTGTCCTCAGAGGGGGGGTGGAACACAACACACCAGTCAGCCCCTGATGCTCTCATTTCTCTGCATTCCAGGTCGTATGTTGCTGAATGACTCCAAGAAGGGGCCCCCTCACCTGCACTATCGCCGCCCCTATGGCTGTGCCGTGCTGAGCATCATGGATGTGCTCCAGTCAATCTCGGAAATAAAGGAAGAGAAGGATTTTGTTCTCAAAGTTTACACGTGAGTAACTCCTCAAAGGAAGTTTTTTGCTTCTTTCTTATTCCAGCAGCTCGTAGAAAATAATGAACATTATCCACAGATATTTCAGTATGTGAAATGCTTCAGAAATTATTGAATATTGCTGCTCTTTTGTTAATGTGATTTATTTAAAATCTGCTAAGCTTGAGCTCAAAGAAATACACTGTATTTCATCTTAGGAAGGGAGCAGTGACTGTGCCTCATCTCCTATTCCTTGCCAGTCATGGTGACCAACAAAAGGAAGTAGAAAACAACTGAAGTCAACAGTGTGTGACCTAAAAACTCAAAACAAATTGACATTTTTGGAGCAAGAATCTGTCTTCAGTTATTTGTGATTTTGAACTTTGAACTAACAAATTCTTATTATGAAATGTGGTCTCACAGTTGTAATAAAGAGACCACAGACAAACTGTCTGGAGACAGCAGGGAATATTTAAAGCTCTTGTCAGTGAGGATAAATACTGGCAAGATCTGCTTTGCAGATGGGCTGAGATACAGCTGACACTGCTTTGTGGTCTGTGGCCACAGTAAAAAGATAATTTTTGGCGGGTTATAGAACTTGGTTATTCTTTGAGAAGTGCATTCAGCAGCAGCAAAACTGACCTTCAAGGGAAACTGTAAATGAAAAACATCTTTTACTGTTCACTGAAAGTTTCTTGGATGTCTCTTCATCCATTAGAAATCTCTAAAGTCCAAACAGAAGTCTCTCAGAGTCAGCTCCTCCATTCTTCCTTTGCCAACAGTTATGAAAACTGTAGCAAAATTCTCAAATTACAGGGAAGAAAAAGGTCATTTTTCTTCTCTCTGTTGGTAGAATCTGGAGAATTGTGGCCTTTTGTCGCCATTCAGTTTCAGCTTATCTCAGACCAGTGGGTTTTGGTTATATAGTTCATGTTAATGTTGTCCTTGTAGATATGGTGTTAATGCATTGCAACTGCAACATCTTAAATGTTTACAGAAATGGAACATTCTGATTATCACATTTCTGTTTCGATGCCCTTTTAGTGCACCTTTAGCTGCTTATTCATTGGAAAATAGAGAAGGAAAAACTTGTTAAAGTACTGGACAAATAAAGTAAAACGGCCACTTAGAGCTGGTACAATGATAAAATTACAGCATACAGAGCTTCCCTTTTCTCCCTCTCGGGCTGGAGTGTTTTGTTGCCATGGATGCCCTTGACACACCCAGAGTACCAGCAGTGCTCCAGTGCCTGAGCAGGTTGTGCCAGCTGTGGTTCTTCACATCTGCTCCTCCACCCCTTGTTTTACATCCCCCACACAGCCCCTGCTGCCTTCCCAGAGGGGAGGAGAGCCCATAGCAGAATTCAGCTCTCTAATCAGGTGCTTGTAATTTTTTATCACTATTATCACTCCCTTGGGTTGTTTTAAGTCTTGTACATCATCCTGGTACGTTACTGCTGTTTGGAGTGTTCTCTGGAAACCTCCAGCAGAAACATTCACAAGGGAATGTGGATTTATCTGAAGGGCACCAGCTCACCCCTCTGCAGCTTTGATAGCTGTTGGTCTTTCATGGCAGAGTTTTCACAGGTGTATCTCTTGCATCTCTTCTTGGCAGATTCCTTTTCTTGCTTTGTAGGCTACAATTGAAATGACAGGTTTTTGTCCTTTATAAGTTTAAAATTGAATATGAATCCTTAAACAGCACTGAACTGATTTTCTTACCTGCTGCTCTCATTTTGATTACTGCTAAAATGCCTCAGGCCAACTCAAAAACATCATAAAGATGAAATAAGGAGAGAGGTGTGTTTGTGTTTTTTGAGGAGCAGTAAAAAGCATTCCTTGTGTGCACTATCTGGCTAAAGCCACCAGCGAGGCAGCAGCATCCAGCCAGGAAAGCCTTTTCACAGGGAGAAGCTGGAAAAAATTGGTGACACTGAAAACCCAACAAAGGCTGAAACAAATACATGGTCTTTCAGTGAGACTTGTGCTGGATCCACAAGAGAGAATGCTTATGGGAGGGGGGAAAAAAATCAATTTACTTCACCAGTCTTTCTCAGCTTGCCTTATTATTGTTAAAGATGTATGTCTGAAAAATACTTTTCTCACAATTGAGATTTTCCTCTTTGTTAATCCCACAGTCATGTTAAAATCTCCCTAAGAGGATATAGTACCACAGCTGTAGTTATAAGCTCATTATGTAAAAGCATAAAGGTTTACTTTTATAATTCTTTTTAATATACATGTAAAATATTTAAAAAGAGAGATGGAAATTAAATTCTCAGTGCATTTTTTTAAATCACTCAATTTTTAATATTTAAGGACAGCTTTTGCTCATTGAACGTTACTATTTTTGTCAATCTTACCAGTCCCCTAAAAACTTCATGTATTTCTCTTTTATATTCTCTTTTTTCATTTTGTACTGTTTTCTTTCTATCCTCTTTTTCCTCCTTCTGCAGCACTAGCTCTTAAAATTCTTTCCCCTTAATGCCTGAATGCCTTTCCCTTTTGATACCCCATAGTTGCTGTTTGCCCAGCTGGACAAGAGGGTGCATCCCATTGCTGTGCCCAGCTGGGGGATGGCAAACATTCCAAGTGGTGAATCTGCTGTAGAACCAGCCAACCTCAAAAGGTGATGGATGGCTCAGGAGAAAATTCTTATTTAAAGGAGGAATATATTCTGTTGTAAGTTTGGTATTTGGACAAGTGAAATAATGAAACACAATGAAACACATTCCAAGCAAGTGTTTTCAGGCCAGCTTGGGAGTTCAGTCAAACCTGGGAGAACATCCTTCCTCTTTATGCTCAGGAAATGCAAAGTGCACCTCACACTGGTATTAGGTCTGACACTGACCTTAAGGAATCTTTGCAGTTCCTTGGTTTTGGGATAACTTTGTTCCAGGTTCATTTTAAGGCATAAGTCATTGGAGGCTGAAATCTATTTTAACTTTCACTCCAGAGGCTGGTACAGCAACTAAACCTTATCAGAGGTTAGACATTTTTTGTAATCTTGTCTGTGAGGAAGGTATTTGTCCTGTAGGTTATCCCTCTAGTGTCAGGAGACTATTATTTGCAGTAGGATAAATGACCTTTTAATCTCTTGGCTATGTGAAGATAATTATTATTTTGTCTTGATAAGTAAGCTGGATTAGCACAGAACATCACAACTACTGGCAGGGGGTTTGTACTGTCCATTAATGCCTTAGCTCTGTTGTGTTTTGGTTTTGAGAGGTTGGTTTGGGGAGAGCAAATGGAGAGAATTTGCCATCCTGTGAAGTTCTGGAAGGTCAATTCAGTGCTGCCCTGTCCTGAGTGACTGTGGATAGCTGATCTCTCCTCCCAGGAGGAGTGTGATGTTTATAGAAGGTGGGGAGTCGAGCAAGTGAAATGTTTAATGACACAGACACATTTCTTTGTGAGAAATGAAGAATGTGGGAAGCTCCAGGTTGGAGAGGGGTGGGAAGAGATACAACCTAAAGCAGTGTGAGCAGGTCCAGAGGGGATTAGGCAAGTTTATGAACAACAGATCCATAAAGAGAGGAACAGGAACAGACAGGGATGTACTTTACTCTCTGACATCCCTTCCCCACCCACCTCGGGGCAGGGTACCTGAGCCTGGCTGCTCCTCTCCCCTGCCCAAGTGTAGTGTCCTGTGGCCACTGTGGGAAGCTTTTTGTGTGTTCAGAAGCTCTTAACAGTGAGCTGAGGTGTCTGTTACCCACACCCACTGCAGGGGAAGGAGGGATGGTGGGACAGGTGGAGCTGAGATTGCAGGTGGGATGATCCCAAGCCAACTGCACCAGGTAACCCAGGAGTACAGGAATACAGCCTGATCAGTGTTTTAATTAAATTAATACTTTTGGATGCCACAGTGGAAGAAAGTACCTACTAATGATCTTTCTCCATATTTTCCTATTTTATTGTCTGTACTTCATCTTTCATTTATTCCAAATTGTCTCTGTCTCTTTTGCTGCTACAGTAACATTTGGGGGATGTCAGCAAGTGCCAGGACAGGCTTTGTAGGTTATCTCATTCTTGGCAGTTTGTGGTTCTATAATGCAGAGGCTGTAGGAAATCACCGGCTACTACTTGTTCTAGATAGCCCTAATTCCTTCTGCCTTGTTATTCTTCAGGGACATAATGCAGCAAACCAAAAAACCCCTCCTGTCTTCACAGTGGCTGGTTTGTATCTTACCCTGGTTGTGCTGCTGGGTTGGGCTCTTGAGGGGGAGCAAAAAAGGGAAAAAATGTTAATATCCTTGGGAGAAGTTTTGCAAAGTGACTTATTTCCCAAGACTCACAGGAGCTGAAAGCTTAGAGTATTAGCTTCTTTTTTTTTAACCTTTAAGAGTCAATAGGACAGAAGTTTAATTAAGTTGTTTAATTCAATTGCTTTTCAGGAGAAATAAGATTCTCTACTGCTGCTGAGTTAAAAATTGCTGACTTCACAGGGAATCATTAAATCTTGCAGTTGTGATTTAAATAAAGCACAGTTGAATTTAAAATGCAGTTCAACATACTGTTTTTCCTTTCTTTTTTTGACCAATAGCACTGTTTGTGGTAAAGGTGCAATTTTCTCACAAGGGAGAGGATTACATGGCTCATCTTTCATGGAAAAGCTTCATGAAGAGGGTCACTTCAGTTCTTTGCCTCTCTCCCCTAGTCTGTCTCTCTCATGCAATGGGACAGTAGTCTGTGGACTCAGAGTGTGCGGCTTGTTTCCTTTCTCAGTGACATTTCTCAGTGACACTGCAATCCTTGCATTTTGGGGGCATTGCATCATGTTTCAAGGCATTCTGTAAAATATGTGGGTAATCAAAAGACTTGTAAATGCCCGAGATACTAAAAAACCCAGAGGGTTGTTTAGTCTTTCAAATCTAACTTTTATTCCTTGATATAAATATTTTAATAAATCAAAACCAAAAAAGTAATACATTGCCATAGTTAATTTCAGCTCAAAATTAATTTTCTGTGTGCACAGAATTCAAATAGGATGTCCATAGCTTTCTTGGTTGTGTTGTAATCTGAGGAGTGGAACAATGGATTTGATGACAGAAAAGTCACTACTGGCTCCAAAGTGTCCCTAAAAATGATGTAACTATTAGGCAATATTTTGTTTCCTTCCACTTTTAAAAGCAAGACTTATGTGGGATTTCTCTCCTTCATCCAAACACTACCACATGATCTCTGCAGCAAAGTTGACTCTCCTGTTCTGAGACGATTCAGCAGAAAACATTTGACTTGAATCAGTGCTCTTTTATTTCAGGTGTAACAACGAAAACGAGTGGTGCCAGATCCATGAAAACATCATCCGCAAGTCCAGCACCAAGTACACGGCACCCAGCTCCAACTATGGTAAACACTCATTGTCACAGCAACAGCTGAAGCTTTCCTTTAGGAAAGGGCTGGTTATTTATAGCAGAGAAATTCACTGAGGTGTGAGGTTTTACTTTCCCAGCTAATGACAGATAAATATGGAAAGTAAATCTTTTTACCTCATTTAATGATGTCTGTAGTTGCTAATTCAGAGATATCATTGCTGTCCCATTCCAAATGAACCAGCTGATGGGATGCAGTTCTGCTCCATTAAAGCAAGTTTTGCATTCAGTACCAACTGCCTCATTCATGGGCATTTTGATGACCAAATACTGAATTTGTCTTAATTTCACTTGTTTGCATATTGAGATACTGTGGGGAATGTGCAGTTCACACTCCCATAGAAGATATTAAGCACAACAAGCAGGCAAATAAAACATTTTTCAGGTTTGGAATTCTACTGTGTGGAAAGCTGGTCTCCTTCCCTGCTGCTCCTCCTCTTACAGTTACCTTACAGGAGGAGCAGTTACCATCAAAGTATTTTCCTGAATTGTTTTTAACTTCTTTACCTTTGCCTTGGGCTCTTTAAAATAATAATTTCAGATGTTTCATTAAGATGAAGTGCATCTCTGGAAGGGCAGGTTGGAGTTGGTAGAGGAGTTGTCCTGTGGGAAGGGCAGGGTTGCAGGCTGATTTAAGCATAACTGGTATGACCTGGGCCTCTCAGAACCTGCTCTTACAGTGAGAAAATTCTCAAACCACAAATGTGTTGTTTCCCTGGAGCAAAACTCAAGGGTTCTTCCTCTCACCACCTTCCCAAGGCTTGTGTGAAGTTGGTCCTTCAGATCTGCTGCAAGGAATAGGAACAGCCTGGAAGGATGTGCTGGGTGGAAGAGAGGACTGGGGAGTGCAGAACCTCTGGGGAGAGCTGGGCAGAAGATTTTTGGGGTGAATTATGTGGGAAGGTATCACATAAGTAATATATGAATAGCAAGTTGGAAAAACTGTATGTTCTGTTATCTATAGTGACTGATTAATAGATGATAAATTAATTCTGGTGCTTTTTGTTAAGTACCAGGAGGTCTGAATTTCCAAATTTGCTCCAGTCCCTTTATGCTGGAATTTTTTGAATTTATTTTCATTAGTTTTTTTTAGTAGCGGAAGAGGATATAAAATGAACAACTTTCTCTGTAAATGGCAATAATAGTCAAGACTGGTTTGTGATGAGTGTGTGTCTCCTGTGTCCTGTGAAACCTGTAGCACACACACATACACACATGCACTTGTATGAGGGATCCAAAGGGTCTGGATTTTTTCCATGGTTTTAAAGCCCCTGTTTTCCCTGCAGAGCTTTGCAGTGCTCTTCTGCCTACTTAGCTGGACAGTTGCAAGTCCATGTTTTGGCAGCTTTTGTGTACATCCATGCTGGCTCTCCAGCTGGTTGGTTGGCCTCCCTTTTCCTTCGTTTTAAGGCTTTATGCTATTTTTTTTCATCCCAACTCCCAGTGTTCATAAAATGTTATAAAATCTTCATGTAATCTACATATCCATTTATTTGCCAAATTTGGCTGAAGCCAAACAACAGGGTTGAAAATTATTTCAAGGGCAGAAAGCAGGAATTGGGTGGGAGGTACATGATACTCCTGGTTTCGTTCCCCTGGTGACTTGTCTGACAAAATGGTGATACATCTTGTTCCCAAAGGCCATGCATTAAGCTCAGGGAATAGCAGAACTTTAGATGGCTCAGGCAAGGGTTTGGTTTGGTGTGTGTTGTTCTGGGGGGTGGACAGGAGCATACAAGGAACTGTTGACTGATGTTGAAGGAGATAAGGAATGTGGAAGATGACTGAAGGTGATTCACATGGGTTTGGGAAGCTGGGAGTGTGTGCTCAGCAGTGAGATTGAGCTTGCAGGGCTGAGCTGCATCCTGGTATTTTTGTTATCATAATGCTTGACTTTGTAATTTTACCAATACATTGCCCTCATTTTAGGGGTGTAGTACGTGACAAATTAAAAGCAACCAGAGAAAACAGCTGGACGCTGGACTGAGATTAACTATTTATTCCTAGCCAGGCTGTTTTCAGTTGATACACTGAACTACAGAGCTGGTGCTGAAGTCACTTTGGCCACTTGGTATTCCTGAAACATGTTGAGGTACTGATGGGAGTTTTCTTAAAAGTCAACACCCCTCTCTGAAGCAGTTAAGGAAACTGATATGCTTTGAGATTTAAGTTTTCATGGTACTAAGCAGGATTAAAGGCACTTTAGAGATGTTTTACAGCACTGTGGGATTGGTGGTTGTTCAGATAGAGTGGCATTGCTCATACATGTGTTGTAACCTGCTGTATGTGAAGAAGAGAAACAATGGAAGTACTTACTGTAGCTTGTGACATGCCTGCAAAGTGAAGTATTCTGATATTTTAAAGTTGTATGTTAATATAATGCTGTGCTCTTAACTGATCCATTATAACAGTTGTTTCTTCCATTTCAGCTTTAATTTACTCCAAGGAAGAAAAGAACTCTGTTTGTTTACTTGTATTAAATTAACTGTGGAGCAAAGAATTAGTTTACCTGCATGCCTTGTGTGCACAGACGTCTAATTCTTAGGCCAGAAACAAGGAACATCTTTGTTTTTTTTCCAGGACTTATAATTTCTCTTCAGCTTCTCCGTGGCGACATGGAGCAGATCCGAAGGGAAAACCCCATGATCTTCAACAGGGGCGTTTCTGTGACCAGGAAGTTGGGTTTCCCTGATGTCATCATGCCAGGTACACACAGCAGCTCTCATCTGGAAATACTGGTTGGGGTTTATTCATATACTCCACAGAGGGCACTGGGCTGGGGGCTCTACTGGGATAGGTACTAATAGAAGAGTTGCCTTATTTATCAGTAAATGCCAATATTCTAAAATATTGTAATCAATGGACATTGTAGCCACAGAAGGTGTTCAGTTCACATGTATAGAAGGTGATCTGGAAAGACTGCCCTGACGTTCCCCCCAGCACCCTGACACTCAGATACCCCCATGCATGGAGATGGATCCCTCAAGCATGGAGATGTTTCTTTTTAAATGCATGAAGGTCCTTCTCCTCAATAATCCAAAGCCTGGAAAAGAGTTTCCACTTTGCAGCCTTGATTTTCCTGAGTCAGTGTAACCTTTTGTGGTGGTTGGCAATGCACAGGGTGCAGATCTGGGTGGGTTTCCCACCTGGGCTGTGGAACAGGTGTCTGGGCTGGAGTGCTGCTCTGCCTCCCTGCTCCTCAATTCTGGAGCAGCAGCTGGAGATGTTTCTTGTTTTGGCACAAGCAGAGGTAGCCCCTGCACAGCCAAGAGTTCAGTTAGGGAAGAACCCAGAATGTACCCAGTCCTGCAGTGGTACAAACCTGGTGTTACTCTGTCCTGACCTCTGCAGTGTAGGAAGGAACAGGCTTGGTAATTGCACTGCACGTGCAGCATTTGAGCTGTTCCCTCATTGCTGTGCATGGCAAGCAAGAACAAGGATGACTTTGCAGACATGGGAAATTTTATGAAAGCATAATGGGGAAAAAAATCAGGTTTTATTACTCAAGAGACTGCAGTGACACATCAGTACCAGGAGTAGTTGTAGCTTCATTATGGAGGCTCTTCAGAAACCACAATAAAACAGGGAGTAGGTGGGAAGCATTTCCAGAAACTAGAGTCAAAGGATTTAGAACATCTGTTTTATTTACTAATGAGCTTGAAAATAGTAGTAATAGAGCAGCAGAGAATGTGGGCTATAAGGCCAATTACAAATTTGAGGGTTTAGTGACCTTACAGCAGTTCCAGCCATGAACCAAAGCAAACAAATAGAGAAAAGATGAGTGATTACAGGGTCTTCTGCAGACACAGCTGCTGCAAGGTGATCTGCTGTAATTGAGGTCCCAGCTGGATATGTCAGCTGGAATAGCTGGATCACAGCTAGAAAAGCCAACATCAAAAATAACATTTACATACCTGTGTGAGTGAATTGATTCTCCTGCAAGAACTATTTCATTCTCTATTTCTGTGTGTAGGGGTGTCCCTCAGGTGCTTCAGGCCACTGAAGCTTAAGGAACAGCTTTGTGTCCTCAGTGTTACCCTGAGCGGCTTTTTTATTTTCTGAGCCCCAGCCCCTTTGTGGAAGCTGCACACTGGACTGTTCTCTGTGTTCTGCTGGTCTGGGCAGGGCTTTGGGCCAGGGCTGGAACAAGCCAGGCAGCAGTTTTCATACACAGAGTGCTCCTGTCCTAAGCTTTTAATATTCTCTATTCGCTGCAGCTTACTCAAATTTCCAGATTTTCTTTGTGAGAATCACAGTTCTTGCTGGAGAAAACACTGGGATTTTAAGGTGAAAATCTCTTTGGAATTGGACTTATATTTATATACATATATCTGTGCTTAAAGTACTGATTGATAGAAACAAATGTGGGAAAGGACCACCATTCTCCTGTGAAATGTTTCCTGCCTCTCCAGAGGGATTGGACACACAGAACTTCTCCTTGGTTCCAAGGGGGCCACAGGAGGGTCTCATATGTAGAGTTTAGATAGCAGAGCCTTAGGCATTTGTGTTTGGAACGGAAAAGGCTCCCATTTGTGGAGAAAGGCAGTTTGGACTTGTCTGTAAACACCAGGTAAGAGAAGAAAGGCAGTCGAGGGAAGTGTGAATGGACTTTCACTGTAATCATAAAGGAGGACATTGCCAGAGTAGAGATGAGAGTTAGTTATGAATGGGGCTCTAAACAAAGGCTTTCACTGTGTTGGATATTTTACAAGATAATGAAGTCTCTGGAAAATTAGAAGATTGGCAAGCAAGAACATGTGCATGGAACTCCACTGATGCAGCAAATGGTGTTTATTCTGATTACTTAGCTTTTTTTTTTTTTCAATTAAAGTACGTTTGACATATTCAAGTGACAGCACATAATTTGCCAGTTGTTTGCTTTTAAGACAATAGATCAAACTGGGGTTTGAGTTCACCTGACATCCAGGATAAAACGTTTGGGTAAAGTAACCTTTCAGGTGGGTCAGCCAAGCTACATGAACAGGGAGTGTGTATCAGTTTGCTTTGTGCTTGTGTTGTTGCAGCATTATCAAACATTCTTCTTAGCTTTCCTAGTATTGTCTGAAGTTGAAAAATGATTCACTGGGGTCACCCACGACCAAAAAAAAAACCAAAAAACCCCAAACCAAACAGAGCCTGTCATGGACATTAGCAGTGCTCAACCATGTCTGCTGCTTTAATTGTCTTTGTCAAACTACCTTTTCCTTGCTTTGCTTCAGAACTGTTTCTTTGTCATTAAACACAGGGTTTTCTCTTCCAGAAGACAACACAGAAAGTTCATGACTTGTATTTTGCAAGTGGATTCAGATTTTTCAAGGCAGTGTGGTTTAAAAATGTTTTTAATGAACAAATTAATACTGGCTACATCACCTAGTACTGTTAAAATATGCAGTGATCATTCTGCTGAGCCAAGGAATCTATTTTTAAAAGAGTAAATAACTGTAGCATTTCAAATTAATCTTCTTTGTTATAGGTTTGAACATTTTCCTTTTCTTTTTTAGTCAGAAATCCTTTCACATGTACACATCTTAACCATTGAAATTCTGTAGATGTGTCTTAACCACACAGGTTTCCTATCCTGTTTTGTTTTCTAAATTGTGGCATTAACTTTCTATCAAGCCCTCTTTTTTATCCCTCAGATATGAGCAACATCAGTGGTAGCTGGTCATCATGAAGAAACAAAGTGAAACTGGTCTTTATGGGCTTATATCTTGCTTGGCTATGCCGAACAAGCTTCATATTGTACAAAATAACCATGCCTGTCTTCGTTTGTGAAGACAAAATGTTCTTTGTTTCCTGCCATGTTGTGATCTGAGAAGAGCATCATAAAGCCTTCGATTGTCTTTTTGTCCAAATCAGAAGGGATTCAGTCAAATCAGCCTCATGAAGAAGTGTGGTGGGGTTTTGTTCATTTGGGGGTTTCTTTTTTGCCTTTTCTGAATTGCTAGTGGGTTTAAGGCCATGAGTGTGATCCTGACAATTCTACCTTTCCCCAGTGCTCAGAGCAATGAGGCATGTGCTGCTTTGGGATTGCAGCTGTGTTTGTGTGCACAACTTGCTGATCAGAATCTGTTGCATAGGCTTGGCCTTCGTCAGTCCCCCAAGGACATCCCTCCCCTTCCCCATGTGCTGATGAGTATTCTGTCTTTTACTTTGATCCTCTGATGAAAAGTGCATGCTTCATCTTCTACTCGTGAGTGATGTTTCTTTCTCTTTTTTCTCTCTCCTTCTCTTAATTTCCTGGCTTCTCTCCTGTTCCTTTCCCTTTGTTCTCTCCCCTTTCTTTCTGATGCAGAGATGAAGATTGTTGGGTGTAAGTTTCTGCTTTTCTGTGTAATGTCTGCTTATTGCTTGCTTTTTTCCATTTTCACATCTTCCATGGAATGTTGGGGATTGGTGAAGACGGTAAATCATGACATCTCAGGGAAACTTTGGTAACAGAGGGGTGGAGACTTTGTCTCTCCTCATACCACAGGGTTTCAGGCAAATTTAGCAGCTGTGGCAGGTGAATTGTAGCAAAGGTGAGAAACATCTCAGCCTCTGTTCTATCAGTGAGCACAAAGTCATGGCAAAAATATGTTAAGGAAAGGACATGGCCAAATCCATCAGCCATTCTTAGAAGGTTCATGGCAAGAAAGTCAGTAAGACCCAAAGACATAATAATGTAATAATTACCCCAAAAACTGTTTACAGCGAGAATAAAACTCTTATTGTCATAAATAAACTTCTGGAAATGAAAAGTTGGAGGAGATAAAAATGAAAAGCACTGAAAAACAACTTCCTGCTACTGAAAGGCAACTGTTAGGGAAATCAGTGAATTTAAAAAGAGCATTGTATAAAGTCAGACAATGGATAGCAAATAACCTATTAAGTATTGCTTATCCCTTTTCTTTGAAACAATTGTGTTCTACTCATTGAATGCTAGAGGAGCACACAGAGTTAAACTGGCACAATGTTCTCTTCAGAGAAAAGAAAAGCTAATTTAATTTGCTGTACAGGCAATGGATAAAAGTTTTGTTTCCCCTTGCTGCTGTAATGCTGCTCACAATAATGTTACTGATTGCTCATTACTGCTATTGCAAGGCCTAAAAGACATCAGGGCCTGGCTGGTGAAGGGGCAGAGAAATAAACTGCTGGAGTGGTTTGGGTGTGATCCCCAGAGTGTCAGAGTGAGCAGGTGGGTGGCACAGCAGGGTCTGCTCTGCCCACAGAGGGGATGGTGCTGTTAAAGCCAGGGCAAGTCACACAGTGTGAGGATGTGATTGGAACAAGTGCCCAGGGGCAGCCAGAAAGGCCAGAGGTGCTACAGACCTTTCCCACACAGTGCCCTTGGTCAGGGGGTCCGGTGGTCCCTTTGGTCTGTGTGGGACATGATGGCCACAGAGCCGTGTGGGCATCGTCCTGTTCCCCCTGTCTGCCTGAAATGGCTGCAGTGTGGAAGTCAGTGTGTGTTCTCCATGTGGAGGAAGGTACAGCTCCAAGTAAGGGGGTAGTTTGCTGTTTGAGAGCAGAATCCAATCACTGTCACCTTCCAAAGCAGCAGCTTCCAGAGCCACTGCAGGGAGAGCTGCCCACTGGGGGAATGTCCAGTCTGAGCCCACATTCTCATCCAGAAAGCAGAGCAGTTACCCCTGGGAAGAGCCAGGACAGATACAGCCAGAACACATGATAACACTGTGCAGGAGGGGAAAGCTACACTTTATAGTTTGCTTCAAAGGTTTTCCTGGCTGGACTGAGTCTCTGAGAGCCAAACCCTTGGTGGTTTAAACTGGTGTAACTCTGCTCAAGCCAGGGCGGTGATGCCGATTGATCTGGTTGTGGGGATGTTTATTTATACATACAGGACATAAGTGCAAGGGCTTGTTTTTGTATCAGAAGTCATTGAGGAAGGTACTCTGAGTACCCTTCTTGCCCATTCTCTCTTCTGTGAAATGCCACTATTTTTGAAAAGATACTAAACCCAGGGATGTCAGAGAGTAAACAGACCATCTATCACAGTGTGGGCCTGTAAGTAAATAGGGCCATCTCAGAAATAAATATAGACATAAATACTGATTTTTATAGATAGATTTCAGTTTAAAAAAATCCAAAATTCTCTGGATAAATACAGTTATTTTAGTAAGTTGCTTGAAACTAGACCTTCACATCCTGACTGCTGGGAGCTGTCACTTTCCCCCAGTTTACAGGGAATGTCCTATTCAGGTTCACAAAGTCACAAAACATGGACAGCATTTAAAAAAAATAGTTGATAGAATTGAGATGTCATAAAAATTGTCTCTCTCCTATAGGAACTTACCTGAATTTTGTAACTGTTTTTTCACACAGTGTTCCCCTGCATAAAACAGAGACAGTTCCTGTCCTCAGTGCCCAGAATCCCTGAGTAAAAGCATTAGATGAAATGCAGACAGTTTGTGTAATTGTTACTGCTTTGCAGTTCAGGCAACTGCTTGGTCTTCCAGTGGAAAAGCCACACACATTGTCAAGATAAATTCCTGTTTATTCTGCTGGATACTCCACAATTAGTGGCCATTGGACTGCATCGTATTATCAGTCTTGAAAATGATAAATAACTACTTGGAAGTCTTCCAGTACGTTCCTTTAATATTGCAAATACAAAATCAATATTTGGCTCATGTAGCCTTTTCCACCACTTCTTTTTTTCCCCATTGCCATCAAAGCAGCTTCAGGGATTCTGAGAAAGGATTTAGTTTCAATATAAGTGACACCCCCCCAGCTATAATTTATGGTTTATAATTTAAACAACTGTACATTTGACATCAGGTTTTGTAAATAGGTTAGAACATATAAACAAAACAAAACCCCAGTAAAGGTGAAGGGAGTTGATAAAGGAAGACCTCCATAACACATCAGAAAATAATCTTTTTATATTATTGTGCAAAATACTGTCTTTCAAGACATTTTACAGGGAATGAACCTCAGTAACTGTGTGTGTAAAAAGTGCATATTTCTATGCTAAAAAGCAGTTTACTTTTGTTTTTAAATTGAAAACAGCTGTGGCGAGATGGGCTTTGAAACAAACACCATTCTGAAGACTCTGATCAGCTTTTCAGTTCATCCTTGACATTCTGTCCAGCACAGAGACCTGGCCTTACAATGGCATCAGCAGCTTTTCTCCATAAGTGCCCGTGGCCCATTGGCCTTGTGGCACCTTTTTGTTGCTGTGCTGGTGATGGGGTGTCACAGCTCCCCCTGGTCATGCTCTGCTGTTCCTGTTTGGGAAGGTGGGAGGCCTCTGGGATCCACCATGCAGGAGTGCCCATCACTCCAGAGCCAGGGCTGAGCACCACACAGAGGGCAGGAATGGTCTGCTGTCTTCAATAAGTTCATTATTTATCTCTTTTTATGATGGAATTAATATGGGAAAAGCTCTGTCTGCCCAGATTTTTGACTCAATGCATCGCTGTCACTCTGGGTTAGAGCTGGCAAGGATCATCTCCTGATCCTGCTGAGCACACCTTTGGTTCGTGCTGTGGTGCTGAGTGGTCTCTCTGGCCCTGCAGTTTGCAGGCTCACAATGAAGATTTTCATAACCTGATGGGTATTGAAGCATTTGCAGTAGTTTCTGTGCAGCCCATTAGTGTATCAGAGCTCAAATCCCCCAAACCCGTCAGCAGTTGGAAGGGAAAAAAAGGCTTGTGAGGACTCAGCAAGCAATGAGGTTTAAGTGGTACATTGTGGAAAGGAGATGGCTCCTTGTAGGAAGGTTATTTCCACTGGAACAAAGAGAAGTGTGTGAGTTTGTAGTTTTAACTGCACGTTTTCAAGAAACCAAAGGGCCCCATACCTGATAGTTAATTACTTTTTGTCTCTGATAGCTGCATTTGCTTCCTTAATTTTACCATATGCAGTGACCTTTTCTATTTTTTTAGGATTCAATAGACTATTTTTGCAAGAGAAAGTGCACCATTATGCTTCACTAAAATACTTTTTCCCTTCTTTTTTCTGCCTTTTTATGCAAATCCACTGGTTTTTATATCCTTCTTCTCCCCACCCCAAAGGCATTTTTTTTAATTAGTGCAGTAATATCCCTCTTGTTAAGCTTAATAGAAGATAAGATGCTATATATAACCAAATGCTGCCTTTAATTTAGGCTGGAAAATGATTTGCTATCTGATATTGGACTTTGTGTAGCCAGACTATCTTCCAGAAAAGAGGTCATAAATAGGGAGCTCCAAAATGCTAATTATAGTGAGTACAATTAATTTCTATTAAGATTTATAGCATACAAATTGAAACTTCTTTTCCTGATTGTGCAAACTACTGAGCAAAAGAGATGGAGTCAGTGAAGCAGAAGGATTTTCAAAACAAAAGTCCTGGATTAAACTATATTTTGTGATGAGTTTTGATATCCCTGTAGTCAGCAGAGAGGCAGCTCAGCTTGATTTTGAACAGCAAGATAATTTTCTCTTGTCATGGGCTGTGGATTGTTCATTTGATGACTATTCTTCGATAAGAAGAACCAGATGGAATATTTGAGGTCTTCCACCAGGCTCTTGCTGTCATCCTTTCCCTGGTAACGATCCCTGGCATCTGAGCCCTCTGTGTGGCTGCACAGAGGGAGGGGTTGGTTTGCAGACACATCCCCTGCACAGGGAGCTCCTGCAGGAGGCACCGACTGGCAGCTCAGAGCTCTCTCTGTGCTTAAAGACTTGTACTTAACTCCAGGAATGACATTGGAAGTGAAGCCAGGACTGAAAGCCGCTATTGTTTGTCCCTACAGTAGATTAGGGAACAAATCCTGAGGGGTTATGGACTTCAGGAAGACTCTGAAGAGCTGCTGTGAGGGACACAAAAGGATATCCCTCACTGCCTGAAAGCAAACACTGCTATTTCATTGTGCTTCTGATTCATACCCAGATTTAACTGCATCTGCTTCTCCAAGTGGAAGGAGTCAGACATTGAAGGAGTCTCTGCTCTGATCGATAACCATTCCATTGGTTCATTATTTAGTCTCTTGAGGCTGTTTGACAAAATACTTGCCTTGGAAGGTTGGGGTTTTTTTTAACTATGTATATATATATATTGCCCTTTAGTATGTTTGCCTGTCTGGCAGGCACACAAAAAGAAGTGGTAAGTGTGAACCATCGTGGAATAGCGACAGTAACTAAACCTTCCAAAAAGGTTTTGGTGCAGGTGTTAGAATCGACCACATCAGTTTTGGAAGCAGTTTCCCAAATCAGATTCTAAAAAAAGAGGGAAAAAAAAAAGAAGTGAGCTAGAGCCTGTGAAATTTGGGATAACAAGATGCTGAGAGAGACGTGAGCATTTCTATTTCTGAATATAGTAATTTGCTCTGAAAGCTCTTGAGAGTGACGTAGTGAGAGGTTGGCAAGTGTCCATCCTGCCCTCTTCCATATAGCCAGGCATATGGATACCAGAGGCTGGCCAGAAATGTAGGAAAAATATATTTATAATTCCTCCTTAATCCATCTGAACTGAATGACAATCACGTTTCCAAAAAGGCTGCATTTATTTTGTTGTTTTGGTAAAAGGAAATAAGGAAAATATAAAAAATCCTTGAAGAGCTAACCTAACATAATATTCTGCTGATCTTCACAAAAATACTTCTTTTTCTTAAAATATGTTGGGAATAGGAAGTCTGAGGCTAATGATGTTTTGTTGGGCTTAGCCTGATACTTCCAGCTCAGCTAACCAGGCAAAGGAGTAGCAGGAAAAGGGTTTTTTCCCTTCCCCACTTACACAAAAGCCAGTATTGATTCTGAGTTCACATTTAATAAAGGCATTTCTACTAACAATGGTCTGATTTTATGCACTGATATTAAACTCTTCATCCTTATTAACAATTAACTTGCTGCTTGGAATGGTTTGGGCATCAGCCATGGTCTTGCAGAACACAGGGAACGGTTTGCAGAGTCAGAGAACACCCACTGAGTGTTCCCTGTGGGATTCAGGGATGTGGCTCTGCTCTTTTGCTGTAGGTGACATTCGGAATGACCTGTACCTGACCCTGGAAAAGGGAGACTTTGAGAGAGGTGGGAAGAGTGTGCAGAAGAACATCGAGGTGACCATGTACGTGCTCTACGCGGACGGGGAAATCCTGAAGGTGAGTGTTCATTCCCTCTGAGCTCCTGGTGCTGCTCCCGGGGACATGCAGGGGAAGAGCTGCAACAAAACTAGTTCTTACTTTATTTTTATTTTTTATTGTGAAATTTTTAAACTATATATTGTGATGAAGGAAGTGGACAGTTATAAATTTGAAAGTATTCAGAGCACTTCCCCTGTGTGAGGATAAAAGGGTTGGAGAAATTATTCATAAACTGAGAAGCTTGTGTAATGTCAGTGGCTACAGTAAAAAGAAAATTTAGAGCAGCTGTAGTCAGAAGTGAAGGGTGTATGGCAAATCTGGAATTACATAATGTGTGTCATGCAACACGGTGAAATGTGATTCCGAGAGACTTAAATCTGAGTTGTTGGAGCTGCAGTACTGAATGTGGTCCTGGAAAATAACTTTGAATAAAATTTCACCCTGAGCTGGCCCCTTTCCAGATGGGGATGGGAATGGTTTATGTTTTATGTTCCTTTCTCTGTTCCTTTAGTTTTACTGATGAGAAGAAGGTGGGGTGGGAGGGTGTAAGGATGGAGAAGTAAACAGAAAGTATTTCAGCGTGAGCAGTTTTCAGAAATAACTTCCCCCACCTTTTCTTTTACCTCCTCTGCTTTGTAGCCATTACTGTGAAGAATCTAAACATTCAAAGTGCTTGTGTACCAAACACATTCTTTTAATTGAAAGAACTTTTTTTTTATTGCTATAGCTGCTTGTGATTTCATTAAAAGTAAAGTGGATCTCTTGCACAGAACTGGTTTGTGCTCAGAGCTGTTGCAGGAAGATCACAGTCCCTTTTTGTTTGTTTGGTTTTTTTTTTTTTTTTACCTTTCAGACTGAGTGACAAATTCTTAATCATCACGTGATTTCACAGCAGTCTGCTTAGGACCAGGAGAGGCCTTTCCCCTCAAACTGCAATATCAGCATCTTCAGGTCCCAGTGTACATAATGGTAGCTAATTATACTGTAACTGTGGCTGAGGATTGCATATAAAAGCCAGATAATTTCTAGGCATTACCAGTCTTAACTTGTGTGATTTTGGTTGGAATGGTCATTCTCAGAGGTGAAGTTGTCATTTCTATCCCTGGCCTGTTTAACAACTGTACAGTATGTCAGGGATGTGCACAGAGTGGTGTAACAGACGTGGCACCAACACTGGGAAGGGTAGTTGGTCCAGTTAGAAACAATTCAGGTGAACAGGTTCCCAGAGAAGCTGAGGCTGCCTCATCCCTGGAAGTGTTCAAGGGCAGGCTGGATGGAGCTCTGAGCAGTGGAAGGTGTCCCTGCCCATGGCAAGGGGGTTGGAATGAGATGGTCTTTGAGGTTTCTTCCAATCCAAACCATTCTATGATTTGCCATAAAGGAGAAACTTTACATAAAAAGGCTCTTTTGTGGATGTTGAGAGTTTAAGCCACATATGTAAAAGAAAGTCTTTATCCCAGTTTTAGTGTTATTTCCCCTCTGTACAGTTGCAGTCAAAGCAGCAAAGATCCTCGGCTGATGTCAGGAGATGTCTGATCTAGTGATGCCCACAAATGTGGGCTGGGTTCAGCCATTGTCACCTTGGCAGTTCTTGTCCCTGGCTGGAATATCCCCCTCAGTCCCTGAGCCTTGGCCTTTCTGGAGCAGAGATTTCCAAAGGAGACTGTGTGCAGAGTTACACAGTAAAGGGGGAAAATGGCCACAAAGTTTTCCTCTGGTATTAGAGTGAAATCTCTAAACTTTCCCCAACCAGCAGCACAATGCAGGTCTGAATTATGCCTTTGTGGAGACTTCAGCAGAACCATAAGCAGCGTTAATGAGAATATTCTCAGATCCTCACTGCTGTTGAGTGTATCTTGATGCAGAAATAGTCCTATTGAAAGTAGTGAAATTACTTCTAGAATGTAGTGCTGTTCAAAATGAAAATGAGTATTTCCTTCTCAGAATGGTCTTACTCAATTGTTAGTATCTTCAATGCAGTCTGAAAACTTAAAAAAACCCAAAACCTGACACATTTCTCACTTACTATTCTTTCTGTTCCAGTGGCAGGAATATCTTATGAATTACAAGGCACACCATTAACAATTGAAATATTACCTGATAGTTTTTCTAGTTTGACTTGCCTTACTTGCTTCTGCCTTCTAATTCATCTCCATATTTGGGTCTTGTGGTAACTGGGGGTGTGGAGACCAGTTTCATGTTCGTATTTTGTAGATCACAATTCAGAATTAAACAGACCATAAATTGTAGAGTAACTGTATAGAAACTAAGCTAACAATGAGAAGAAAAGACTGTTCATTTATTTAAAGTGTATAGGATGAAACAGCATTCAAAGACTGACCATTTCTCAGCCAGAGCAGGTAATTTTTTGCAAGGACAAAAAAACTCACATTAAAATGTGATTTTTTTCCTGTACCTTATAGAGGAAGTAGAAATACTTTTTTACTTTCTCCTAAGAAATTAATGTAGAATTACGTTTTGCAGTTGCTGTGTTGAAGCCCAGCAAGTTACCCTTGCTGCAAAGGAGAACTGGGGCCTTGCAGTTCTGGTCTGTAGAAGTGCCACTGCCCTCACTCCAACCTGTTACTATCTGCAGCTCTTAATTCCTGTTGCTGTATTGAAAGCAGCACCTTTGTGGCACATAATGTGGTTACCAGGGCTTACTTGAGAGGGCTGGGTCGTGTGAGTTTGTGCTGCGGTCACTCAGTTTGGATCTGAGCCTTTGCAGTGAATCCCTCCCAAGGAGGCTGTTCTTGCATTGAATCCCTAAATTCCAGAGAACATGTTCTTTGGGGCTCCTTCACAAATTCTACACTTTCTCAGGGCCAGAAGAGTATTGCCAGAGGTCAAACTAACTGGGTCTGGTTAACGGGAAATGCTGGACTGTGGATAGTCAGATGGCTAGAGATTAAAAACATCAAAATTGTTGGTATTTTCCTGAGATGGAATTTAGAGATGCCTTAAGGAAATGACCAGTAGTTCTTGTCATCAGTGGGGGGTGGGTTTAGGTCAGAATTTATGCTGCATTTATCATTCTGGGTCTGCTTAGCTTCTGTTTCCTGCTGGAGTCATTATCCTTGGATGTGCTAAAGAATTTCCAAGCTGTCTTTTTTTTGCATGGTTTTATGAGATGTCATATCTTTTGGATCTCCTTGTAAGTGCTGGGTCTAGAGCATGGGTTAGTGCTTATATGTTAAAAAAATGTGCTTTATGCTTCATGTCTTCAGTACAAAGGACCTTTTACTGTCCTCATTTCAGGGCTTCAGTATTTCTCCTGTCTTCTTTCACTTGTGTTCTGACTAAGGATTTCTGTATTTCCTAAACAACATCAACACGTGTTTTTCTTCATCTATATTTTTAAAATACACAGACTGGGCAAGATCTCTGAGCTTATTTTATCTGAAACCAGGGATTTAAATCCCATTGTATTTTTAGGTGATGAGTATTCCACAGAAATCCTTTGCTTACACTAAGGAAGTAACTTGATTGGAATTTTCTGGGATACTTGGTGAGACGGGATGGTTGTAAATAAAGTTCTGAAAGATGAATATTTGTATAAGCTTGAAAAGGCATCACTTCTGAACTGAGATACTGAAGCAGAAATCTGGTTAAGAGATCTTTTCAGAGAAGTCTGATGTTACAAATGATGGTCCTATCAGGTCCTATTTTGTGGACTCATCTTGATATATTTGGACTTAGGTGTTTATTTTATCTAGTCTTTGCTGATGGAAAACTTAGCTTAAATAATAACCTAAGATACCGAAATTCATCTCGTATCACAGGTCTCCTGGCTCACCCTTCGACCCAAAACAGAGTTTAAAGATCTCTTCAAAAATTCCCTATTTCATTGTGTCTGAGTTTCTGCTTCTGCCTCTTCTTTTATGTCTCCAGAAAGCCATGAATTATATAAAGGTTATCACTGTGGAATAAAATGACTCATCGGTAGTGATGTGATGTCTTGTAATGTGGGATTGTTTTCCCTGTTGCAGGACTGCATCAGCCTGGGCTCGGGGGAGCCGAGCAGGAGCGCCTACCACTCCTTTGTGCTCTACCACAACAACCGCCCGCGCTGGGGCGAGATCATCAAGCTGCCCATCCCCATCGACAGGTTCCGGGGGTCCCACCTGCGCTTCGAGTTCAGGCATTGCTCCAGTGAGTGCCACACCTGCCCAAGAGAACACAAAGGACACAGGTCTTCCCATTGCCAGCTCATACTTGGATGAGGCTGTTACTGGGTGGAAGCAGGAAAGGGGTGCCAACCTGTAATAGTGGGAAGGGGCCCTGCTATCCAGCTGTTTGCTGAGATTATTAAACAGCATTAAAAACACTGTGAGCAACCGGTGCAGGGCAAAGCACTTCTTGGATGTTCTCCCCTGCTGTTCTTCTGCTGTGTTTTTCTGTGGAGTGTTTTCTTTACAGGATGACTAGTTTATATTTTGCTGTGTTTGGCATGTTTGTGTTTGGTTTGAAACTTGTCAGTCCTTTACATAGAATTAGAAAGAAAACATTAGGATTAGAGTTGTTCTCTAAGCTGTATGCTTCTTGTGGAGATGATAGTGAGGAACCTTGTGTGTATGGACAGTTAGAATATGTACAAATACAATTCTTTCTTTCTATCTCTTGCTACAGCAAAAGACAAGGGAGAAAAGAAGCTCTTTGGTTTTGCATTCACCCCTTTGATGAGAGATGATGGCACTACCTTGTCAGATGATATCCATGAGCTTTATGTTTATAAGGTACTGGTTCTTCTCTGCAGACTTTTCACCTGCTCATCTCTGCTTCCATTTGAATGAGTAATGGTCATTACATTATCCTTTCTCACCCTTATTAGAAGTATGTGATGAACAGATTAATAGTAGTTTCAAAATTTTATAAATTCAAAATCACATGGTATGGATAGAACCTTCTGTTCTAGGTACAGTTCACCTTTTCCATTCAGATGATGATGATTTGTCTGCTGTTAATCCCATGCATTTTGACTTCAATCACACTGGTGTTCATGAGCATCCTGCAGTTCTGCCTGCCTGTGGCATTATTCTGACATTTGTGTGATGCCATTTTGCTGTCCTCCAAATGCATCATGTTACAGTGCTGCAGCTTGGCAGCCCTGCAGCCAAGGGCTTTGGGAGGGTGCTCTGGGTTTTTTCCTTCCTGCTGCTTTAGCTGGGTTTGTTTCCTCAGTGCAATTCTCAGACAGCAGCACTAAGTTGTACAGTTAGAAGATCTTGATAAGTTCTAAAGAGTCGGTGCTCAGGAGACCACACTTTGTAGAGCTGGGTCTGTTTTGTGTGTGTGTGTACAGACCCCCAAGGTGGTTAAGCACAGCCTTTCCTTGGAAGTGTTTTTATGCACCCAAAAAAAAAATCAATAAAAGCACTGTCAGAAAACTGCCACGGGTGTGAGCAGGTGGGTGAGGTGGAGCTGTGCTGTGTGTCCCACAGTGTGACGAGAACAGCACGTTCAACAACCATGCGCTGTACCTGGGGCTGCCCTGCTGCAAGGAGGACTACAACGGCTGCCCCAACATCCCCTCCAGCCTCATCTTCCAGCGCAGCACCAAAGAGACCTTCTCAGTCTCCACACAGCTTTCTTCTACCAAACTGACCCAGAATGGTGAGTGGCTGATCCTTCCAAGCTGCCCAAGGCAGCAGGAGTTATGAGAGACAGCGATAAGATGGGCATGTTTGTGCTTTGCTTATTTTAATCAAGTATTCCTTGGTTAGAATTTCATTATAATGAAATAGGTATCATTATAATGAAATATATATATGCTTTTTGTTCATTAACATATTGAAATGAGCAGAAACTTGAGGAAATAAGGATGTTGAGAGATGGCAGAGAAATTACAGACATTACGTAAGTGCATTACAAGGTTAAAATGTTAAAGCAGAGTTAATTTTCATTAAATGATTCAAGAACAAACAAATTCAATGTTAGCACTTCTGTTTTGTTTGGTATTACAGTGTTACTGAGTAAATAAGTCACAGCAGCGTCCCTGAAGCATGAGAAGACAGGAGTGGGTTGTCCACAGTGCAGTGTCAAGTCACATGGGGGGAAATGCAGCTTTTACTCTTTTTGAAGGACTTTACTGTTCCTCCCTTCATTTCTTTGTTAGTACTATTGACTTAACTCAGTATTTTCCTTCTTGCTTTCTGTTATATACATAACATATATATATATACACACATATATACACTCCCAAGAAGTGTGAGCTGTAAGAGTTGAAATATAACATGTGGTGAATTCCTGGTGGGTCTGGGGTTCCCATTCTTCCCTCTGCATGTGGTTCCAGCTCTTTATCCCTCTGTTCTGCAGTGGATCTGCTTGCCCTGCTGAAATGGAAAGCTTACCCAGATCGTGTGATGGATATTCTGGGAAGACTGAGACATGTCAGTGGAGAGGAAATTGTTAAGGTACTACATGAAATAAGTCTTTGTCTGTGTCTGTGATGGGCAGTGAATTCAGACCTGCAGGCATTTCTGGATGTTCCACCTTGCTGTGCTTTTTGGTTCACACTCTGAGTTCTCTCCATGTGTGAATTGGGATATGGACAGGACGATGCACTTCAGGGAGTAGTGGATGGTTAGTCCTTTGGATCAAAACAGAGCTCATCCTTGGTAAAATGCCTCAGCTCAATGTGCTGTGAGCGTTGTGTGCTCAGCACCAGCTGCTCAGCCTGCAGGCACACACAGTGCTGGGGCAGCACAGCCATGGGCAGGGATCTTCTGTGCACCTCACCTGTTCCAACAGCGTTTCCTGAAGGACAGCCCATGCAATTCCCTAAGTGTGGTTATACCTTTCTGGAGTGAAGAAGCAGAGTTGACTCAGAACACTGGGCCTTCTCAAACAGGCCTTGGGGTCCATTCTGTATTGATGTTTTGCAAATATCTTCCAAATGTCCACATAAAGGACCTTGAAAGTTGAGTTTTGCTCAGGGGCCAGTGAAGCTCCTGCAAACACCTTTACCTGCCCCAGCACTGTGAACTGGGAGCACCACTTGCTCTCTGGTGCATCCAACCATCAGTGCATCAGGTTTCTGTTTCCCAGCTCATAATCTCACCATGTTTTGTAACCACTGTTGCTCTACATGACAGCTTTGTGTGACCTGAACTTCCTTGGGTCCGAGGAACTTCAACCTGCGTCTGAGTACTTGTGGTCTCAGCAAAAAAATCTGCATTCCATGATCCCTCTGATAATTTGGGGTGTCTGAGAACTCTCCCTAGAATATATTTCTGTAAATCTAGAAGGAAGGGATTATTTGTACCAGCAAACAACCAAGGAGAAGAAACCCAAGACAAATCCCACTACTTAATCAGAAATTTATGATTAAAGCCACTTCAGTGTAACTCATTTGAATGTTGCCGTATCTGGAATGTTAGTCTTCCTGATCACTCAGTAACAGAAGAGCTCAAACCCCAGCTGTACTGGAATTCCTCAAGAGTGTCGTGTTTTGTGTATTTTGTTTGCAGGGCAGTACTAGTAGCTTTTTTTAATAGAGAAGGACAAAGAAATATGTGGATTAAATTATTTCATGGGGAGAAGTAAATCATTCCCTCTATAAATCACCTGCCGTTTGGCACTGGGATATGAAGAACAGAATGCAATAATTCAGAAAAAAAGAAATTTCATCATTTCAGAGACTTCATAAATTGCCATAATTTATTTCTTGTTTTCCACATCAGAAATTTAAGTAGAGTAGATTAAAAAATCATGAGAGAATGTGCAGTTGATGATCTTCACCATCCTCCTTCACACTCATCCTTTTGAAGATTGTGCTTTCAGAAGGAAAATCACTGAATTGACAGTGCTCAGCAAGCTGAGCTGTTACAGGTAACAGGGCCCAATTAATGCTTGTTGGAAAAGCTTTACTTGCTGTCATGTGACAAAATTCTTCAATAGTAAACATAATTTGGAGCACCAGTTAATGTTCTTCCAAGCCTTAAATTTGATGCTGAACAGCACCT